>JARLTB010000298.1:5222500-5822500 GCA_030141615.1 Unio pictorum
ATAATCTGGCAGTCTTATACCTTCATATATATCCAATTGTGGTATGACCCATGCTGCTGCTGTTCTAGCAGGATTAGTTGTTTTAGAGCCATCAGTGAAGATTTTTATGTGATTTTTATATTTACAATTAAATTTTTCATTTATAATTGTTTTCATAAGATGAGAATTTTGAATTTTATTTCCTAGGTTTTGGAGTGAGAAATCTACAGTTATTTTGTTGAATCTCCATGGGATTATAATAGGTGGTATAACTTTCTGTACTTTAAATATATCCTCAGGTAATTTAGTTTTTATTGTATTTATTTGTTTACCACATGAGTTTGAGTATTTTCCTTTCTTAACAAGAGGTTTAGTACACTTCTTAATAATGATAAGTGTTGGGTGAGTATTTTTATGAGCAGACAATCGAGCAGCATATCTTAACATGATCTCTTTTCGTCTCAAAGTAAGTGGGAGTTCACCAGCTATAACCTGTAGTTCCTCTGTGGATGTTGATGGTAAGGCTCCAGTTGCTATAAGCAAGGCTTTTCTTTGTATTTGTGTAATTCCTTTAAGGAGTGTGGGTTTTGCCGTAGCATAAATTTGACACCCATATTCAATTTTAGATCTGATTAGTGATCTATATAATGTAGTAATTGTTGTCTGACAGGCACCCCAGTGAGTACCTTGTATACTTCTAATTAAATTAAGGTCCGATTTACATCTTTTAACTAGGTCTTTTATATGATGAGACCACGTCATATGCTGGTCAAAGTACATCCCTAAAAATTTTACAACAGTTACAAATTTAATTTCTTGATTTTGTAATGTAAGTTTTGGATACAACATGTTAAGTCTATTTTTATGTTTAATAGTAGTAAATAGAACAGCTACTGTTTTTTGATGGGAGAATTTAAATCCCCATTCATCCGCCCAATTGCCTATATTATCTAAACTTGTCTGAATTTCTTTAATGTGTTTATTATTTTTAGGATTGCCAGCTCTCCACAGAGCGCTGTCATCAGCGAATTGAGATAGTTCAACTTGTAAGGAAGCTAGATTTTTATCTAAGTCATTAATCATAATGTTAAATAATGTGGGACTGAGTACACTCCCTTGGGGGGTACCATTTTCTAATGTGTATTTTTCAGAATAAGTTGTTCCTATTCTAGTAAGTATTTTACGATCACTTAAGAAGTCTTTTATAAAATTATACATATTACCTGTTATACCGTAGTTATTTAGTTTAGTTAAGAGACCTTTGGTCCAGACCAGATCAAATGCTTTTTCCATATCTAGAAAAACAGCAATAAGGTGTCTATTACTTTTTTGAATGTTATTAAATGCTAGTTTAATTGCTGTTTCAAGTCTGATTAGTTGATCAATAGTAGATCTATTATTTCTGAATCCACATTGATTATTGGATATGAGATTATTAGTTTCAAAATGATATTTGAGCCTATTATTGATAATAATCTCCATTATTTTACATATATTGTTAGTAAGTGAGATTGGTCTATATGAGTTGATGTCATTTCTATCTTTATTTGCTTTTAGTATTGGTATAACTACTGCTGTTTTCCATTTATTTGGGAGTTGACCAGTATTCCATATTAGATTGTACATATTGAGTATTATATTAATAAAGTTTATAGGTAAATTTTTGTAAATTGAATAACCTATAGTGTCTTCTCCAGGTGAGGTATCTTTTTTAGTTTTAAGAGCTTGATACCATTCATTAATATTTATTTCATCATTCAAATAAGATTTTTTGTTTCCTAAATCTGTAAATATATGTGTATTATCTTTTTCAAGTTTATTCCTATGTTCCTGAAATTTTTTGGTATGATTCATATTGCTGCTCATAGCTTGAAAGTGCTTTGCCAATAAGTCAGCTTGTTCCTTATGATTATTTGTATTGTTTATTTTAGGTAGGTTGGTTGTATGTTTACCCCTAATTGTTCTAATTTTATCCCATACTTGTTTTGAATTAGTGTTATGATCTAAGTTACTACAGTATTTTTTCCATGAATCAAGCTTTGCTTTCTTTATTGCAGATTTTAATTCTGTATCATATTTTTTATATTCTGTAAAATGTATAACATTATTTGTACGTTTAAATTTATTTAAAGCCCTTCTTTTATTTTGTCTAATAGTACCAATTTCAGTAGTCCACCAGGGAACTGTAAGTTTGTGAGGTTTATAGGTGGTTTTGGGAATAGAAGTATTAGCTGCTTTAACTATTGCATTTACAATATTATCATAGTATATATCTATATTAATATTATGAAGGTCTTCAAGTTTTTCTTGCCCAATATTTTGTTGAAATTTAGCCCAGTCTGCTTTTTTATAATTCCATTTTGGGATATTATTATTGGTTTCAAATTGAGTTGTAATTTGTAATGTAGTTATAATTACAAAGTGGTCACTTCCTAATGTATCAGTTTGATCTACACTCCATTTTGCTATTTGTGCAAAGTTTGGAGTACATAAAGTGAGATCTATGGCTGACAAAGTGCCATTTAGTGGGTTGAGTCTAGTATTAGTGCCATCGTTAAGTATTACTAACCTGTTTTCGTTTATCCATTTAGCATATAATCTGCCCCTATTGTTAGTTTGTTGAGACCCCCATACTTCATTATAAGCATTAAAGTCTCCTAATATAATAGCTTGTTTATTCCCTATATGTAATTTAAGATCTTGTAATGCGAGTTTATTTGATTCTATGTTACCTCCCCCTGGATCATAAAAGTTATAAAGAGTAAATTTAGTGGTACCTGTGTTTATTGACATAGCTTGTACTTCAATTAGGGAATTATTAATTTTTTCAGAATCAATAGGAATTATTGATGCAGATGGCATGTTATTATTTAAATATATAGCAAGTCCCCCCCCTTGTCCTACTTTTCTATTTTGAAAATATCCAGGAGTATACCCCTGTATATTTGGGAGTTTTTTATTGTTATCTTTTATTCTAGTTTCCTGTATACATATTATATGGGGTTGAACAGGGGAATTAATTAGTTTTAATTTTAACTCATTGATGTTTTTCACTAAACTCCTAGCATTCCACTGCCATATGATAAGATTTTTATTTGATTTATTTGTAATTGTATTACCTTGTATGTTTGTGTAATTCATGTTGGTTTTAGGAATTTGTTAGTTTTTATACCCTCATTGATATGTTGAAGTAGAGCGTGGAGCCCATTCGAGAGGGAGATAAGATAATCATTATCTTTGTTTGATGCGTTACTAATGTAACGACCCAATTCAGTGACTGCATTTCCTATTGTATGGAGTGACAAATTTTGTACCAAATCAATTGAGTTTGATGATTCAGTTTGAGTTTGTATGTCACACTTAGGTTGATTTACTTTGGTTTCAGCATTAATAGGTATTATTTGATTAATTTGATTGTTTAAGTCCTTATTTGTTTTTTGATTTTGTATTAATATTTCTTGTTTGGCTTTGTGATATGCCCAGTTGTTTTTATTCATTAAATCAACTATCTGGGTTTCAATCTGGGCCTTGGGACATAATGGGGAGTTTGCAGAGTGCTCTCCCTTACAGTTAATACATTTGGGTTTTTCCCTTTTGCACTGTCCCCTGTGTGGTCCTCCACAGTTATTACAGAGCTGTTTAAAGGTACAGGCGACCTTGTAATGCCCCCAATGTTGGCAATTAATACAAAATCTAGGTTTGTGTACAAATGGCTGGGTTTTGACTTTGAGTCCCATTGTACCTAGCTTGATAGAGCCTGTAATAGGTATGTGTGTTTCAACAACAGTAACACATTGTTTGCTTGACTTGTTTGTCCCTATTTTATAATTGGTAATAATTTCATTACCTCCTTGAATTAAGTGTTCCCTAATTTCTTGATTTGTACATTGAGCCAGTTTTCCTTTTAACTTTAGTACTGCTTTGTATTTGTTAGGTTGCGATTGTTGTTGTTGTTGTTGTAGCTGTTGGTTGATACCTTGTTCCTTAATTTTGTCCTTATCTGAGTTTACGACTTTATTCTCATTTCTGTCATTGTTGTTGTTATTGTTATTGTTGTTTCTAATTTGTTGGGCTGAAGTTTTCATTGTTTTGGCTTTTTTATGCAGCTCCATTGTTACCGGCATGCTGCAGATTTTGGTTATTTCTAAATATTTAGCGGCTTGCGCTCTTGTGCTACAGTGAATTATGATATAATTGGCCTTGGGGCGAATTATTTTGCTTTGTCCAGTATGGACCTTCAGTAATGCCTTGGCAATACTGATAGTTGTAAGATCGAATAGCGCACTGGTTTTACTTTTCAAGTAAACTGTCATGTCAACATTATGATAATGTCGATTGTTTTTGGTGTTATAAGTACTCTTGTCAGGATTTGAGTTTGATTTATTGGATTGAATTTGTAATTTAGATGTAGATTTATTAACCCTATGAAACTTGGGATTCATGGGTTGTTTCCCTTTTCCTTTATAAGAGGTGGGAGGGGGGTTTTGTTTAGTCTGAGTTGTTCTAGCGTGTGTAGATGAGTTTATTCGTACACTAGTATTTCCAGATGGTCCAGGTTCTTGGCTACTGTGCAACATAGTATCTTTGTTATCTGCGGGTTGTCCTACTTCCCGCTGTTTCTTAACCATTTGGGCATAGGTAAATTTCATCTGCCCTGAATTAGGTCCTATCGGCACGGTTTTGCTTCCTATCACTCGCATAGAGTCTAGCGGTGTAGAAGTACTTTTTGATTTGTTAATTTTAATCCCTACCTTTTGCATGGTGCTATTTTGCACTAGTTTAGCGGAGCTAGGGGTGGGTGATTCACATGGCAAAGTGTCGTCCAGTGAAATCGTGTTACATTTATCATCATTTTCAGTTAAGAAATTGTCCCCTAGATTAAATCTAATTGGTGAGAATGGATTAAGTAGATCTGCCTGTTTTTTCCTGAGTTTAATGTCTGGTGAAGAAAGAAAGTCAAGTTGTGTAATTTGAATTTTCCTTTGACCACGCTGCATTTTTAGATTGTTGTTGAAATGAAATTGAAAATTAGAATTTGAGATAAACTTGAGGTTGGTCTAATATTAAGTATTGTTTTAAAATGTATCTAGACTTAATTAAGTGAGTTTATATTTACTTAAGATTAATAAAAAATTATCAGAATCTAAGCAAGTGGCAGTCAGTTTAAAAAATCCCGTAGGTTTACAAAAATACCTTAATAACTTGCGTGGATCTGTAAGTTGAGTAGAATTCCTCGATCCTTGTGAAGAATATTGTGTAGTCTTGGTATGCTGAATAGACAGGAGTTATACGCTATCAAGGATTCACTGCGAAATCGTGGTTCCCGAAATCTGGTAATAGGTGCTGGTATAGCGTGGCTTGGTAGCGGAGCTAGGTATATGCGTCTGATCAGCTCGAAAGCTAAGCATCGAAATGAATGAATGAATGAATGATGATGACTGTTCGTTCGTTATTATGTGTTTAAAGTGAATCGTCCACTTGGGCTCTTTTCACTGTTTTATCTCCCAAAGGGGAGTTATTTACTTTATCCTGAGGGGAAGGAATTGTGCCACATCCCCTGCAGGCGTTTATGCACTCATAGAGTGCTATTTACTTAGGCCGTCACCACGGGGCAATTATTGAACTGCCACTGGGTGTGGCTACGGCCGTCACCACGGGCAATAATTGTACTGCCCGAGTGAATGTAAGGCCATTAGCCTGGCCTTGGGGTGGGTAGGAATGGAACCTACTCACACCCACCCCTATCATTCTGTTGACTACTGAGCTGCAAGAGCAGTGAAGCGAGAGAAAAATAGTTTTCTCATATCGCTTATGTCCGCGTAATGTGGTCGTGCAAGCACGAGAAATTACGGCGGCAGGGAGTAAAGGTGATGAAAAGCCAAGCGCGCACCTGTATATCAAATTCAGTCCAGTTGTACTAATGGACAGCCTAACAAACCAAAAATGTGTAAGCCACCTGTGCAATTAACCAAATATCATAGTTAAAAAATATTATTTATCATCCTATAAAAATAGGGACTAGTACTAAGTGTACATGTGTAAGTCCCTATTGTATTTAAGCTAAAGTGTCTAAGCGACACATAAAAGTGTAGTCAATGGTAGGGGATTTTTGGTTATAAATTTGTTCGCAGTGCCAATAAGGTCAAATTAGCTTTTCAGGGCCAAATAGTTTGTCAAAAAGGGTACTCGAAGCCAAATGAGTCCCTATTATCATTCAGACAAATGAAAACCTAGCTGGTTTTGCTGTCATCTTTTCTCCGTGGTATCCTCGGTGCATTAGGTCAGCCAGTCCGTTTTTTCTTTCATGGCTGGTTTTCCTTTTCCCCCTTGTCTGTGCAGTGGAAATTGGGTTGGGACATCGCCTTGTTTCTTTCCTTTTGGCTCCCAGTACAAACTCAGTGCCCACCGTTGATGTTGTATGGTGGTGCACACTGGTCGCCATCTTGAATTCCACGTGGCAGGCATGCTTTCCGTGTTCTGCATAGTTTTTGGGTTTCCCTCTATCAGCACCGCTGTAGTCTGGTCTAGTGGGGTGTAATTCTACCCCGGCTTGGTTTCCCGCTGCCACGGCTCGGTTGCCCGTCACCTTACTGGGTAGACACCTAGGTCGCTCGTTTGACTGCATTCTTTATTTGTTGTACAGGTGCTTCTTAATATATAGTTCAAGCGCGGACATGATGGAAAACACCTCCTAGATCCGAAAATCTTACAGTATCCCTATCATTACCAAAACACGCTGACGTGATGGAAAACACCCCCTAGATCCAAAAAAAAACTTACATTTTTCGATTGATTTTTATAGTTATAACCGTCCACTAGGGACATTTGTATAACTTTTATATCCAGTATGTCACTGAACATTTGATGTTCCCCTTTTTAAGAGGGGAGTTAGAATTTTCGAGTCTTAATAGGGCATTACATTGAATTACTAAAAAGTAACTATCAATGTAAATGGAGGCCCAGGAGAGGTAGGTAAGGTCAATCCACACCTCTATTTTGCAGCATGTCCGGAGGAGGCAGAGGAGGCAAAGGCAAGGCAGAAAACATCCAAGGCACCGCAATCCCACAAGCAGAGGAGGAGAACGCACCCCCGGACCCAACCACGAACAAACCCAAGGAGTACCAAGGCCCACACCCATTTTATTAGTGTAACCTCACAAGTGCTATATTGTTGTGATATGTACTGTTTTGTTGTTATATTTTAATAACTGTTGCAGCCTTGTGCTGCGGGGGACTGATAGTCCTGGGGTAAGACTACCTTATATATTCTAATAGGGACTTAAGTGTGTACGCATTGTGTGTGTCTGTGAGGTTACTAGATGTAATGATTTATTCAATTTATCCAGTTGTATTAATGGAGGCCCTATACCAATTGAGTGTAAGCCACCTGTGCAATTGAGTCCAGATATTATTTAGTTACGAGTTTCCTAACACTTATACTAGTATTACTTAAGTAAGTACAAAGTGTACTATAAGATTACCACCATCCTATAAACCGGTGCAAAACCCTTCTAAAGAGGGCAATTCACCCTAGTACTATTTTGCACTAAGTAGTCAAAGTGACTAGAAAAGTTTAGTCTCGGTAGGTTATAGTAAGTTGTGAATTTTGTTGGGTGTGGATCCAAAAAAATCATATTGGAGTTGGAGCAAAAGTTGTTCAAATGGAATTCTCTAATACCAATCTAGTGTGAGAATTCTCTGTTTCGAATACATATAACAATACAAGACACAGATTTAAGAAGTAGAGTGAGATAAGGTTCAATATCAGCTTCCCAGCGAGTCAGATTGGATTAAGAATAGAGGTATACCTAGTTGTATACTTGTTCGTAAGCACAAAATAGACCAGGCTGTCTATATGCGCGTACACCAATCCAGGCGATTTCTAGACAGAAAAGAGCCTGTGTCTCAACTGTTTCACTGACCTTCACCTATGCTCGAGAATCACAAAATAGGGGGGAATAGCAAACATATAAGACAAAAACAAGACGACATAAAGTAACATGAATTATTGTTAGTATGAATTTATGAACAAGAAAGAGTATGAACATTAACATGAACATTTAAATAAACTGTAAGAATTGTGGTTAATAGAAAATATTAGTATTAACATGAAAATTAATCTAAACTATAATAATTATGATTAGTATAAAATATTAATATTAAGGTAAACATTAAGCAAGAAAATTTAATAGCAATAATTAGTATAAACATTGAATATGAACAAGACTATAGCCCTAAAAAGGGCTGTTTTATTTGTAGACTGGTTCCCCACTTTTCCTCTGTCGTCAATGATAGCAGCAATTTCCATTTCTCCATTGTCCAAGAGTTTACACTTCCACTGAATGTCCACATGTTGTATGTAATTTGAAATGCCAACTGCCATTAACTTTTATTCTGTTTAGGTATTGTAATGGGGCTATCTCAGTCTAATATTACAATTAGGTGTCAATATAGCGGTGTACTCTGTCAGTATGTAACTATGAGTGAATGCAGCCCGTGAGTTACGTAGAAGTTCATAAGAGCTCCATACTACATCCTATCATAGGACCACTTAGACAGAGTCACAGGCTGATTATTTATTTTATTCTAAGTTAGTGATAAAATTTAGGTATTGTAATGGGGCTATCTCAGTCTAATATTACAATTAGGTGTCAATATAGCGGTGTACTCTGTCAGTATGTAACTATGAGTGAATGCAGCCCGTGAGTTACGTAGAAGTTCATAAGAACTCCATACTACATCCTATCATAGGACCACTTAGACAGAGTCACAGGCTGATTATTTATTTTATTCTAAGTTAGTGATAAAATTTAGGTATTGTAATGGGGCTATCTCAGTCTAATATTACAATTAGGTGTCAATATAGCGGTGTACTCTGTCAGTATGTAACCATGAGTGAATGCAGCCCGTGAGTTACGTAGAAGTTCATAAGAACTCCATACTACATCCCATCATAGGACCACTTAGACAGAGTCACAGGCCAATTATTTATTTTATTCTAAGTTAGTGGTAAAGTTTATATTAAGCGTAATATAAGTGATACTAATTGTTAATTGGAGTTTTATTTGTATTTGATATTATTTATATTCTATCAATTAAGTTAGTGTTAATAAGAAAGTCAATAATGTTTTTAGCCATTAATTGAATATTAGGTTGAGTTAGGTCGAGTATTTTAGGATATATATTTGTTATATTTTGTAATTTAAGTTTGGTTTTGAGTTTAAATCTGTGTATAAGGTTATTTTGGCATTTATTAAATATATGATCTAAGTCTTCTGGTTGATTACAGTTAAAGCAATTAATATTGTGTGGAAATGTTCCTATATATTTGCCAAAACTATTAGCTAATTTTGTTTTTCCTATCATTATCCTATTCATTTTAATTTGTTCTCTCCTGGTGTTGCCTAATATTAGTGATTTTCTTTGAACAATTTTTTTAATATTGTACAGTACTCTCCCTTTATTGGATGAGCTCCATGTATTTTGCCATATAGTGTTTATCATATTAATGATAAGTCCGTACATTTCAGTATGATTATATTGTATTGGTTCATAATATATACTATTAATTTTTTTATTAGCTAACTTATCAGCTAACTCATTGCCCTTAACTCCTATATGTGAGGGGACCCATAGAAATTCTACTATAATATTTTGTGTTTGAAATTTAGTAATTTGATATTGTAATTGATATAAAAAGTTTTTTCTACTATAAGAATTATTGTTATTAATTGTAGTCATAACACTGAGTGAGTCGCTCACAACCAGAGTTTTGGAAGGTTTATTTTTTTGGATCCACATAAGGGCTTGCAGTATAGCCCAAAATTCAACAGTATAGATTGAGCAATAATCTGGCAGTCTTATACCTTCATATATATCCAATTGTGGTATGACCCATGCTGCTGCTGTTCTAGCAGGATTAGTTGTTTTAGAGCCATCAGTGAAGATTTTTATGTGATTTTTATATTTACAATTAAATTTTTCATTTATAATTGTTTTCATAAGATGAGAATTTTGAATTTTATTTCCTAGGTTTTGGAGTGAGAAATCTACAGTTATTTTGTTGAATCTCCATGGGATTATAATAGGTGGTATAACTTTCTGTACTTTAAATATATCCTCAGGTAATTTAGTTTTTATTGTATTTATTTGTTTACCACATGAGTTTGAGTATTTTCCTTTCTTAACAAGAGGTTTAGTACACTTCTTAATAATGATAAGTGTTGGGTGAGTATTTTTATGAGCAGACAATCGAGCAGCATATCTTAACATGATCTCTTTTCGTCTCAAAGTAAGTGGGAGTTCACCAGCTATAACCTGTAGTTCCTCTGTGGATGTTGATGGTAAGGCTCCAGTTGCTATAAGCAAGGCTTTTCTTTGTATTTGTGTAATTCCTTTAAGGAGTGTGGGTTTTGCCGTAGCATAAATTTGACACCCATATTCAATTTTAGATCTGATTAGTGATCTATATAATGTAGTAATTGTTGTCTGACAGGCACCCCAGTGAGTACCTTGTATACTTCTAATTAAATTAAGGTCCGATTTACATCTTTTAACTAGGTCTTTTATATGATGAGACCACGTCATATGCTGGTCAAAGTACATCCCTAAAAATTTTACAACAGTTACAAATTTAATTTCTTGATTTTGTAATGTAAGTTTTGGATACAACATGTTAAGTCTATTTTTATGTTTAATAGTAGTAAATAGAACAGCTACTGTTTTTTGATGGGAGAATTTAAATCCCCATTCATCCGCCCAATTGCCTATATTATCTAAACTTGTCTGAATTTCTTTAATGTGTTTATTATTTTTAGGATTGCCAGCTCTCCACAGAGCGCTGTCATCAGCGAATTGAGATAGTTCAACTTGTAAGGAAGCTAGATTTTTATCTAAGTCATTAATCATAATGTTAAATAATGTGGGACTGAGTACACTCCCTTGGGGGGTACCATTTTCTAATGTGTATTTTTCAGAATAAGTTGTTCCTATTCTAGTAAGTATTTTACGATCACTTAAGAAGTCTTTTATAAAATTATACATATTACCTGTTATACCGTAGTTATTTAGTTTAGTTAAGAGACCTTTGGTCCAGACCAGATCAAATGCTTTTTCCATATCTAGAAAAACAGCAATAAGGTGTCTATTACTTTTTTGAATGTTATTAAATGCTAGTTTAATTGCTGTTTCAAGTCTGATTAGTTGATCAATAGTAGATCTATTATTTCTGAATCCACATTGATTATTGGATATGAGATTATTAGTTTCAAAATGATATTTGAGCCTATTATTGATAATAATCTCCATTATTTTACATATATTGTTAGTAAGTGAGATTGGTCTATATGAGTTGATGTCATTTCTATCTTTATTTGCTTTTAGTATTGGTATAACTACTGCTGTTTTCCATTTATTTGGGAGTTGACCAGTATTCCATATTAGATTGTACATATTGAGTATTATATTAATAAAGTTTATAGGTAAATTTTTGTAAATTGAATAACCTATAGTGTCTTCTCCAGGTGAGGTATCTTTTTTAGTTTTAAGAGCTTGATACCATTCATTAATATTTATTTCATCATTCAAATAAGATTTTTTGTTTCCTAAATCTGTAAATATATGTGTATTATCTTTTTCAAGTTTATTCCTATGTTCCTGAAATTTTTTGGTATGATTCATATTGCTGCTCATAGCTTGAAAGTGCTTTGCCAATAAGTCAGCTTGTTCCTTATGATTATTTGTATTGTTTATTTTAGGTAGGTTGGTTGTATGTTTACCCCTAATTGTTCTAATTTTATCCCATACTTGTTTTGAATTAGTGTTATGATCTAAGTTACTACAGTATTTTTTCCATGAATCAAGCTTTGCTTTCTTTATTGCAGATTTTAATTCTGTATCATATTTTTTATATTCTGTAAAATGTATAACATTATTTGTACGTTTAAATTTATTTAAAGCCCTTCTTTTATTTTGTCTAATAGTACCAATTTCAGTAGTCCACCAGGGAACTGTAAGTTTGTGAGGTTTATAGGTGGTTTTGGGAATAGAAGTATTAGCTGCTTTAACTATTGCATTTACAATATTATCATAGTATATATCTATATTAATATTATGAAGGTCTTCAAGTTTTTCTTGCCCAATATTTTGTTGAAATTTAGCCCAGTCTGCTTTTTTATAATTCCATTTTGGGATATTATTATTGGTTTCAAATTGAGTTGTAATTTGTAATGTAGTTATAATTACAAAGTGGTCACTTCCTAATGTATCAGTTTGATCTACACTCCATTTTGCTATTTGTGCAAAGTTTGGAGTACATAAAGTGAGATCTATGGCTGACAAAGTGCCATTTAGTGGGTTGAGTCTAGTATTAGTGCCATCGTTAAGTATTACTAACCTGTTTTCGTTTATCCATTTAGCATATAATCTGCCCCTATTGTTAGTTTGTTGAGACCCCCATACTTCATTATAAGCATTAAAGTCTCCTAATATAATAGCTTGTTTATTCCCTATATGTAATTTAAGATCTTGTAATGCGAGTTTATTTGATTCTATGTTACCTCCCCCTGGATCATAAAAGTTATAAAGAGTAAATTTAGTGGTACCTGTGTTTATTGACATAGCTTGTACTTCAATTAGGGAATTATTAATTTTTTCAGAATCAATAGGAATTATTGATGCAGATGGCATGTTATTATTTAAATATATAGCAAGTCCCCCCCCCTTGTCCTACTTTTCTATTTTGAAAATATCCAGGAGCATACCCCTGTATATTTGGGAGTTTTTTATTGTTATCTTTTATTCTAGTTTCCTGTATACATATTATATGGGGTTGAACAGGGGAATTAATTAGTTTTAATTTTAACTCATTGATGTTTTTCACTAAACTCCTAGCATTCCACTGCCATATGATAAGATTTTTATTTGATTTATTTGTAATTGTATTACCTTGTATGTTTGTGTAATTCATGTTGGTTTTAGGAATTTGTTAGTTTTTATACCCTCATTGATATGTTGAAGTAGAGCGTGGAGCCCATTCGAGAGGGAGATAAGATAATCATTATCTTTGTTTGATGCGTTACTAATGTAACGACCCAATTCAGTGACTGCATTTCCTATTGTATGGAGTGACAAATTTTGTACCAAATCAATTGAGTTTGGTGATTCAGTTTGAGTTTGTATGTCACACTTAGGTTGATTTACTTTGGTTTCAGCATTAATAGGTATTATTTGATTAATTTGATTGTTTAAGTCCTTATTTGTTTTTTGATTTTGTATTAATATTTCTTGTTTGGCTTTGTGATATGCCCAGTTGTTTTTATTCATTAAATCAACTATCTGGGTTTCAATCTGGGCCTTGGGACATAATGGGGAGTTTGCAGAGTGCTCTCCCTTACAGTTAATACATTTGGGTTTTTCCCTTTTGCACTGTCCCCTGTGTGGTCCTCCACAGTTATTACAGAGCTGTTTAAAGGTACAGGCGACCTTGTAATGCCCCCAATGTTGGCAATTAATACAAAATCTAGGTTTGTGTACAAATGGCTGGGTTTTGACTTTGAGTCCCATTGTACCTAGCTTGATAGAGCCTGTAATAGGTATGTGTGTTTCAACAACAGTAACACATTGTTTGCTTGACTTGTTTGTCCCTATTTTATAATTGGTAATAATTTCATTACCTCCTTGAATTAAGTGTTCCCTAATTTCTTGATTTGTACATTGAGCCAGTTTTCCTTTTAACTTTAGTACTGCTTTGTATTTGTTAGGTTGCGATTGTTGTTGTTGTTGTTGTAGCTGTTGGTTGATACCTTGTTCCTTAATTTTGTCCTTATCTGAGTTTACGACTTTATTCTCATTTCTGTCATTGTTGTTGTTATTGTTATTGTTGTTTCTAATTTGTTGGGCTGAAGTTTTCATTGTTTTGGCTTTTTTATGCAGCTCCATTGTTACCGGCATGCTGCAGATTTTGGTTATTTCTAAATATTTAGCGGCTTGCGCTCTTGTGCTACAGTGAATTATGATATAATTGGCCTTGGGGCGAATTATTTTGCTTTGTCCAGTATGGACCTTCAGTAATGCCTTGGCAATACTGATAGTTGTAAGATCGAATAGCGCACTGGTTTTACTTTTCAAGTAAACTGTCATGTCAACATTATGATAATGTCGATTGTTTTTGGTGTTATAAGTACTCTTGTCAGGATTTGAGTTTGATTTATTGGATTGAATTTGTAATTTAGATGTAGATTTATTAACCCTATGAAACTTGGGATTCATGGGTTGTTTCCCTTTTCCTTTATAAGAGGTGGGAGGGGGGTTTTGTTTAGTCTGAGTTGTTCTAGCGTGTGTAGATGAGTTTATTCGTACACTAGTATTTCCAGATGGTCCAGGTTCTTGGCTACTGTGCAACATAGTATCTTTGTTATCTGCGGGTTGTCCTACTTCCCGCTGTTTCTTAACCATTTGGGCATAGGTAAATTTCATCTGCCCTGAATTAGGTCCTATCGGCACGGTTTTGCTTCCTATCACTCGCATAGAGTCTAGCGGTGTAGAAGTACTTTTTGATTTGTTAATTTTAATCCCTACCTTTTGCATGGTGCTATTTTGCACTAGTTTAGCGGAGCTAGGGGTGGGTGATTCACATGGCAAAGTGTCGTCCAGTGAAATCGTGTTACATTTATCATCATTTTCAGTTAAGAAATTGTCCCCTAGATTAAATCTAATTGGTGAGAATGGATTAAGTAGATCTGCCTGTTTTTTCCTGAGTTTAATGTCTGGTGAAGAAAGAAAGTCAAGTTGTGTAATTTGAATTTTCCTTTGACCACGCTGCATTTTTAGATTGTTGTTGAAATGAAATTGAAAATTAGAATTTGAGATAAACTTGAGGTTGGTCTAATATTAAGTATTGTTTTAAAATGTATCTAGACTTAATTAAGTGAGTTTATATTTACTTAAGATTAATAAAAAGTTATCAGAATCTAAGCAAGTGGCAGTCAGTTTAAAAAATCCCGTAGGTTTACAAAAATACCTTAATAACTTGCGTGGATCTGTAAGTTGAGTAGAATTCCTCGATCCTTGTGAAGAATATTGTGTAGTCTTGGTATGCTGAATAGACAGGAGTTATACGCTATCAAGGATTCACTGCGAAATCGTGGTTCCCGAAATCTGGTAATAGGTGCTGGTATAGCGTGGCTTGGTAGCGGAGCTAGGTATATGCGTCTGATCAGCTCGAAAGCTAAGCATCGAATGTGAATCAAGAGAGAGAATGATTTGTTTTAAGTGCCTCGTCCCGTAGGCTCTGGGCACTGTTTTATCCCTCAAAGGAGGGTTATTTAATTTATCCTGAGGAGAAGGAATTGTGCCACATCCCCTGCAGGCGTTTATACACTCAAAGGAGTGCTTATTTAATTTGGCCGTCACCACGGGGCAGTTATTGAACTGCCACTGGGTGAATGTAAGGCCGTAGGGTGGGTAGGAATAGAACCTACACACACCCACCCAATCATTCTATTTCCTATCAGTCTGCAAGAGCAATGAAGCGAGAGAAAATTAGCTTTCTCATATCGCTTTTGGCTGCGCAATATGGTCGTGCAAGCACGAGATATTACTGCAGCGGGAAGCAGTGGTGCGAAGAGCCAAGCACGCTCTTCTTATCAAATTCAGTCCAGTTTTTCTAATGGACAGCCTAACAACCAATAATGTGTAAGCCACCTGTGCAATTAACCAAATGTCTGAGTTATAAAATATTAATTATCATCCTATAAAAAATAGGGACTAGTACAAAGTGTACATAAGCAAGTCCCTATTGTATTTAAATTAAAATGTCTAAGCGACACATAGTAGTGTAGTCAATGGTAGGGGGTTTTGGTTATGAATTTTGTCGAAGGCAGCGCCAAAAAATGTCATATTAGTGTTTTTTCAGGGCCAAATAGTTTGTCAAAGAGGGTACTCGAAGCCAAATGAGCCCCTTTTTTTCATTCAGGCAAATGAATAAAAACCTGGTTTACTATATACATCTATCTCCGGGACGTCTGTTCTCGTGCAGCAGGTTAGCCATGAGAGTTTTCCTCATATCATGGCCAGTTTTCCTCTTTATCCCCAAATTCTTGAAGCAGTACTCCTGTGTGACGTTGCGGAGTACTTTCAGGTTGACGATATGTTCCACATGGTATCTCCGTTGGCTTTCTGTTACCCTCGTGTCGCACCGTTGATGTTGATGGTGGTACACACAGGCCGCCATCTTTGACTCCACGTGGCCTCCACGCCATTTTTTTTCCTTTGTCTTCAAGCTTGCGGGATATGTCTTTAACTGTGCTGTATACTGGTCAAGTGGGGTGATAATCTTGCCCAGGTTTGGTTTCCTATTACCACCGGCTCGGTTTCCCGTCACCGTATGACAAACACCTAAGTGCTCTATGGCTGCATTCATGGTCCACAGTCCTATTGGCACTTTTTCTCACTGCCGTGTACTAGCTACATGTTATGACCGGTCCGTCCTGTTCGGAGTCCACTTGCTGAATGTCATATGCTGTGTGATGTGAATCAAAACTTACATTATCCCTATCATTACCAAAAAAAAAAACAAAACAAAACACGCGGACTTAAAAGAAAACACCCCACACTTTTATACTTGACTCCTATTAATTATACATTGAACAAGTTATTTTGAAAAAATACGTTGTGCTTATAGACGCACTTCAAAACAAAAGTAAAATGAGATAGTGATTATAGACTCACTTCTATTTTTTTTTTTTCTAACTTCCTCACATACCATAAGCAAATTGAATGATTAATTCTTTTCGAGAATATTGGGTAGCCCTGAAAAGGGCTGTTTTTTTTGTGTTTGTGTGTACGAGGAAGGATGACAATCTTTTATCGTCTAAGATTGCGTCCTCGTTTGGCTACACGATAGGGTCTGCTTCTTCGGAAAGAGAAAGAGAACTCTTTTGTGTCCACACGACAGTCGACAAAACTTCTGTCTGGTTCCTGCTGCTGTTGTTGCTGCTGCTGCTGCTGCTGTTCTCTCTGCTGCTTTTGAAGTCGATACTTCTCAGTCCATTCTTCTTTCTCTTTTTGAATTTCCTCTCTGAAGAGTTCTTCTATGAGGTCTTCCGTTACTTGTAGCATTCTTACATTCTCAATCTCTTCAGGTTTTGGCATCAGATTGTGTCTGATACGATGCAGAGTGACATAAGCTTCGTTCAGCTTAGCTAGTCTTGAGCACATCTTCGTAGGAGGATGAGTCAAACAATGGATGACCAGACTGATACGATAATGTGGGTTTTTCAGTTGCCACCGCCCTCTAGGGGCATTTGGGCAACTTTTATAGGTATCATGTCGATACCCATTTAGTGGGAGGGGTGTTCCCCCTCCCGTTTAAGTGCTTAATTGCACTATAGATTTAGGCGTTCCCCTGAATTACTAAAAAGTAACTATCAGGGGAAATGAAAGCCTATATTGGGGGTGGGTAGGAATAGTACCTACACACACCCACCCCTATCATCCAATCGAGCATTTGTAAGGTAGCGAGGGGAAATGTTTCCTCATTTCGCTAGTAATTTTGTGAGCAGGAACGGCAAAGGAGGAAAAGGTCCAGGTCCAGGAGGGCGTTGACACAGCAGCACACACCAGAGCACGCAAACAGAAAGACAGCAAGGCCACGAACGCAGTCCACACCTGAAAAAACAAGGTCATACAAAAGGTCAAATTCAGTCCAGTTGTACTAATGGACAAATAGCATCCAATAATGTGTTAGCCACCTGTGCAATTATTCAAATATTAAGTTGAAGAATTATTATTTATCATCCTATTGTTCTAAAAATCTAGTACATAAGCGTACATTTAGTAAGTCCCTAACAAATTTAGAAAATTAAAAATGTCTAAGCGACATATAATAGTGTAGTCAATGGTAGGTATTTTTAGTCTTGAATTTTATTGGAGGTACCAATAAGGTCAAATTAGCTTTTAGGGCCACGGAAAAGTTGTTCAAAGAGGGGTACTCGTAACCAAATGAGTCCCCTATTTTTCAGGCAAAGGCAATGGCAATGAAAATCTTTTCATTGAACAGCGTTCTTTGTAGGTCGGTGGTGACGTCTATATCCGTGAAACCTGAACATCTATAGCCGCCATTTCTCTTCATCTTGTATTTAGGTAGAAGTGGAGGCCCCTTTCTTCTTCTGTTTTGACCACCGCCACAAATCGAGTTCGGGAGTTACGTGGTCTCTACTTCCGAAGGTCAAGGTCAATGCCACCACGTCTCGCATACTTCCCTCCATTTCTATCTCTGCCACGATGCCTGGTCGGGAGTTACGAAATATCAATTTCGAGTTTCTGCGTAGTCCACCGCTGTACAATTTGACTGATACGATACGATAATGTGGGTTTTTCAGTTGCCACCGCCCTCTAGGGGCATTTGGGCAACTTTTATAGGTATCATGTCGATACCCATTTAGTGGGAGGGGTGTTCCCCCTCCCGTTTAAGTGCTTAATTGCACTATAGATTTAGGCGTTCCCCTGAATTACTAAAAAGTAACTATCAGGGGAAATGAAAGCCTATATTGGGGGTGGGTAGGAATAGTACCTACACACACCCACCCCTATCATCCAATCGAGCATTTGTAAGGTAGCGAGGGGAAATGTTTCCTCATTTCGCTAGTAATTTTGTGAGCAGGAACGGCAAAGGAGGAAAAGGTCCAGGTCCAGGAGGGCGTTGACACAGCAGCACACACCAGAGCACGCAACCAGAAAGACAGCAAGGCCACGAACGCAGTCCACACCTGAAAAAACAAGGTCATACAAAAGGTCAAATTCAGTCCAGTTGTACTAATGGACAAATAGCATCCAATAATGTGTTAGCCACCTGTGCAATTATTCAAATATTAAGTTGAAGAATTATTATTTATCATCCTATTGTTCTAAAAATCTAGTACATAAGCGTACATTTAGTAAGTCCCTAACAAATTTAGAAAATTAAAAATGTCTAAGCGACATATAATAGTGTAGTCAATGGTAGGTATTTTTAGTCTTGAATTTTATTGGAGGTACCAATAAGGTCAAATTAGCTTTTAGGGCCACGGAAAAGTTGTTCAAAGAGGGGTACTCGTAACCAAATGAGTCCCCTATTTTTCAGGCAAAGGCAATGGCAATGAAAATCTTTTCATTGAACAGCGTTCTTTGTAGGTCGGTGGTGACGTCTATATCCGTGAAACCTGAACATCTATAGCCGCCATTTCTCTTCATCTTGTATTTAGGTAGAAGTGGAGGCCCCTTTCTTCTTCTGTTTTGACCACCGCCACAAATCGAGTTCGGGAGTTACGTGGTCTCTACTTCCGAAGGTCAAGGTCAATGCCACCACGTCTCGCATACTTCCCTCCATTTCTATCTCTGCCACGATGCCAGGTCGGGAGTTACGAAATATCAATTTCGAGTTTCTGCGTAGTCCACCGCTGTACAATTTGATGTTTCAGTCTGTTGCAGTGACGGGATAATATCACAATCACGTCCTTAACTGTGAAGCCCGGGACTCATGCTCTCGCAATACAACTCTGACATCACCAGGTCGCCTGCTCCAGATATGCCGTCCTACTCAGTCCGCTGCCTCTGCCTGAATGATGATGAATTTGACACTGGAGACTACCCCTGCTTTATATGGTTCAAGCGCGGACGTGATGGAAAACACCCCTCTGCGGTTTAGGGTTTTTGAAACGTTTAGATAGTTTAATGTGAGGGATAGAAAGAAAAGTCAAAGAGCATTTATAGGAATACAAATGTGAAACAAATGACAGACGCATTGGTTTCAAAACACAACATTTTTATTCAAATAACAAAATAACTCACAAAACACAATTTTTCAAAGAACAAACATTTTTTTTCTTCCATAACACTAATACATTATCTATGACATGGTTGACAACGTTGTGAATTAAATTGAGATTTCCACTGTTGGAAATCATTGGGCGATTGATGTACACTACGTTTCCTAGCTAAAGACAACAGATAGCCATAATGGTCACAAAACCATCGATCTACTTTGTCATCGTTTCGAGACGAATGACGATCAAAATAAGTCACTAAATGTTCTAAAGAATATCCAAGACTGCGATGATGCAGATAATAGATACAATATTGTCCACACACCATAGAATCTGTGCCTTGTAATTTCACATTATTGAATCGTGTCGTCTGGGCATTTCTTCTCATAAAGTCAATGATATCATCTTCGAAAGGAGGCAATCCATATGAATCAAAATACTCCGCACAACCCTTTTGAGGAAAGTAGACTGCTACCCAGTGAGTTCCTGGAAGATGACTGTCATCTGTGTTGATGACATAAGCTTGATTCTCTTGAGGTTTGCGATGAGGTAGTTCATCTTTAGCACACACGACAGGATTCCAAGAAGCAGTGTACGAACTACGGTTCAAAAGATAATAAAGTTCCCAAGTATCCATTTTTTGTTGTGTAGCCTTGTTTTTTTTTCTCTCCTTTCTTCACAGGTGATGATAAGTCATCAATTCAATCCAAACTTTTTGTTTGAAACGGTCTGACAAGTAACTGATGGTTTGTTTCGTCTCTTTACTTTTGGCCAAGAGAGCTTCGATGCGATCGATTTCTCGAGAAAACAATGGAGGAGAGGAATGATCACGTAAGCCTTTATACCACTGAAGTAACACGGCTTCTTCGGAGATGAGACTCCAAGCTTCGTTCAGATAATTGTCCAATTTTTCTTCTTGACTCATCATCATACATTTATCGTGTTGAATTTGACTGGGATGATCGATTTGACATCCATAACAATCTTTTTTAATCAGGTCCCTCATTGTATCTTCCAAGTGTTGTGCAAAACAAGCCACTAATTGTTGTTCCTGTTCTGGCCATCTGGATTGTATGATCACTACCTCTTCTTTTTGGTCTTGGGGATCTGCTTTTTCTGTAACCTCCCATTCCATGGATTCTCCACTATTCAAAGAAGGACAAGGGTCTTCCATAATGTCTAATAGTCTAGAATGACTTCTCTCAAACTGTTGATTTCTATGGTATTATCGAATTCAGCATACAGAATGATATTCACCGTTTCGGGAAGAGGTGCTGCAAACTGAAGTTCCACACGCAGTTGCCCAGATTTTATAGGGTGGAAATGTCCCTCGTCGCTGCCTTGGTCTGGAGTGAAATCAAAAGCCCACAACGTGTAACCTCTTGCATAGTCGTCGTAGGAAATACCGTGACTGGTGTTGGTTCCTAACTGTCCTGTGGCTTCGTACAGCGACAAGTACGACCTCAAGTAATTTTTCTGTTCACCAAAGTCGGGTTCAAAGGGTCTGGTACACAAAGTTTTGCCATCGCGACTGACTTCGATTTTGGATACTCTGCAGTGCTTAAACTGGAAAGGATTTTCATCGTGGGCACCATTGAGGGCTGCATTGCTGACGATACCAATGAATAAACGTTTGGGTAACTGTCCTTGGAACAGATGATCTTCAATCTTAGATCGGAGTCCAGCGGCAATGGTGAACGTTTTGACTTCCACGCGTCGTATCGGATACTTGGCTGTCGTTCTGCTCAAAGTGTGACTGATATCATTTCCCACTTTAGGTAACACTTCCACGCGACGTACGTATAACCTGGCTTCTTGGATAATGGTTTTGTATTCGTTGGCATGAGCCATCAAATGGAAAGCAGTACTACTTCGATTCAGTCTCAAGCGAATATCTACTCCGTTCAGCAAATACTTCTCTTGAAACCACATGTCCAAATGCAAACGATCGAACAGTTCTAAACTACGTCCTTGCAAAATTTTCTTTCGACGCTCGTTAAAACCTTCATTGTGAGGATCGGCAGGAGCGCTGCCATCAGCAGCTGCTGCTACGGGTAAGGCTGTGTCGTTAAACTTATCTGCGGTGTCAGGTTTCCATACCACGCAAGCATCTAAATGAGTGTTCTTGGCTTCTTTTCCGTACGTCAAGAGATTTTCGAGGTACGCTCGGTAAGGGTAAGTATCCATGCTACTGCTGATCAGTTTGTTATTCATGTACAAATCCACATCGCTGAACAAGGAATGCATGAAATTGTTGACAGGAGCTACTCTATCATTGGCTCCTGGATTGGTGTTGTCCGTTTTGGTGACTTTCACTTTCAAATACAAGTAACTGTTGTTGAGATCGATGTAATCTTCGGGTTGTCCTTTGATTTCAAACTCGATGGGAGCTGAATCCGTCAATGAGGAGACGGGATGAAATTCGACCCATTGAGCTTCTTGCATGGTCATCATCGTGGGTGGCATGGCAAAGAGATCCAGTTCCGACTTGGAACAGGCACAAGATTCTTGGTGCATCATTTTTTCTTTAGGTTTTTTTTCTTCACTTTTAATAATCAAAAATGTCTAAGTCTCGAGCGGTTCTTTTTTTCTTTGTCTTTCTCACTTTAGAGGTACGGAGACTTTTGAAAGGGTGTCTTCGTCGACGCTTTCTACCTTGTCCTTGCTGTGTCGTCAGGGAAGCAGGAATGTTAGACTCGGTGCCGTTCAGAGCATTTATAGGACTTTCTCGTCGACCCAAAAGCTCTTTACCCGTTTGAAGCAAGGTATTTTTGCCTGCTCTCAAAAAAGCTTCTTTAGGGTTTTGTTTGTCAATGAGAACATTGTAAAGAAAATCTTTGCCGTGAGTCAATGCGGCATCTTTTAAGGTGTGCAATCCTCGTGTCACCATTGGTTTTAAAACAGGGACTACGGAACGAAAGGCTGATTTAAACATATCTCCTAAACCATGTCCTCGTTGTCGAGTGACTCCTTGGTACACAGGATACATCACTTTTTCAGTTGTTGGAGAATCGTTTTTGAAAATGGAGTTTCACTGTGACTTTCCCTTTGGTAAATGGAATATTTTGACCTAGTTCTCCTTTTATAGTAATGTTGACACTGTCGAAATACGACTTACTGACGGGTAAATAATGAGGATGTACAAATTCGCGGTGAACGTGATAGGTATTTCCACCTTCCTCGTCAGCGGTAGTAGTATCTACTTTGAAAGGAATGACACGTAGTAACGGTACAGAGGTGTGTCCTACCACGTTGTACTCCACCACATCGGAGTACACAAACATCAAATTGAGTCCTTGGTTCATTTCTACAGGGGATCGAAAATATTTGGTAAAATCCAAGTTACTGGATATGCCTGGTATTTCTTTTTTGTTCGGGAGTATCTTGAGGTCTCCACCTAAGATATCAAACAATTCAGGACAAAAGGTAATGGCTATTATTTTCTTCTCTGAAAATTTGATCATGAAGCGGCGAGCCACTTTAATGTACTCAAAGGTAACACTTTCTCTGATTTTGTCCAGGGGTTTACCAAACAAAGTATTGAACCTGGTTGCAATCGTAGTCACTAAATGTTGACCGCTAAAATAGTAGCCTGCAGGAATAGTCAACACATGAGTGGACAGTTGTTTAGTTGGGGGTCCATCTGATTTCTTGTTGTCAATGCCAGTGATACCTCGTTCATCTAAGGCTTGTTGCAATTGCTTGTCGTACACTTCAACTGTGAAAAAGTTTTGATTTTCGACGATGTTTTTGATTTGTGTCGGGTGTATTATTTCCACTAAAGCTGCTTCCCAGTGATCATCTTGATCCAAATGCATGGCTTGAGGTAATTTAGACGTGTAACAACACAATGTGTTGTTAGGAAACACCTCCATGGAACTGTCACTGGGTAACGTTAAGTAAAATTGGTTAATAGTGTTGTTCATATTTCCAATGTTCTTCTGTCCGAGGAGTCACTCGAGGTTAAAGGAGTGTCTAAAAGAGGATTGTGATTGGAAGGGTGACTGTCAGGAGAAGGACTAACGTTGGCCGCAAGACTCCCAATATTGTTACTGTTGTTCCCGTTGTAAGAGTATTTCAGGGAAGGATTGGGAAGAAGATACCCGATACAACTGCTGAGTAAAATGGTCCACAATTGTTTGTCTCCTTGTTGCAAACTCAAATTAGCAATGGCTGCACCAATGACACAATATACCACAAAGATTTGACAGAAAAAAACGATTTGCGTTTTAGGGACACGTTCTCCACACCACACCCACAAGGGTTGCTTTTGTAAATCTTGCAGAGATGACGTGGGTGAAGGAGTAGTCACTGTGGTTGCTGAAGCTGTATTGAAGGGCATGATGGTCACTTCTTTTTATAGTCGATGACTTGGGCAGCGTCAATCCAAGAATCAAAACTAGGAGGATATCCTTTCCAACGTACTTTGACTTCTTTGACACGACGTTTTCCTACTTTACGGGTTCTTCGTTCGAGAATGCTTTCAATGTCGTACACGTCGTCTTCTTTTTTGGTAACACGTTGTAACTCAGGCAAGTAAAATGTTCCTTTTAATACTTCTCCGTTCATGTCTTCCAATTTATAGACGGTAGGATGACGATCGCGCACTCGTCCAGTAACACGAAACAATTCGGTGGTCCAGTTGGGTAAGTAACCTTTGTCGAAAGTGCGTTTGGTTTTGCCAATGCGTACCCAATCTCCCGGGGTTAACACTTCTCTACCTTTCTTGGGGACAGCCCTCGTCCGGGACGTACCAAACAGACGCTCAAAAACAGTTACTTCGTTGTCAGGTGTCACCTCTTGTGGGGAACGTCCAATGCTTCTATGGTAAGATTGATTGTAGGCTTGGACTAAGTGTGGTAAGACGTCGATGTACTTGAGAGTGTGTTGATGCGTAAAATATTTCCACATGCGTTCTTTCAAGGTACGTTGAAAACGTTCCACGATACTGGCTTTGGTTTCAGGATTTTCGGTGGTGAAAAAATGAATGTCACGTTTTTTTAATTCTCGTTGGAAAGCTTGGTTCAGAAATTCGGTACCTTTGTCGGTTTGCCATCGAAGAGGGTGACGACCACTTTGTTTCAACACCAGTTGCAAAGCTCGTACTAACTCTCCGCTCGATTTGGATGTCAATGGTACGACCCAGGCAAATTTAGAAAAGACGTCGATGACACAAAACAAATATTTGTAGCCACGATTGTAGGTGGCTAAATGAGAGACATCGGCTAAATCGGCTTGCCATTGATGATCGATGCCTTCCACTTGAGTGCGACTTCTGTGAAATTTTCGTCGAATGGGTTTGTGTAAAGTGTACGTCGCTTGTTCTTGTAACCATCGTTGTACTGCTGGTAAACGGAGCTTTTTCAGGCGAGTTTTGGCAGCACGATACAATTTCTGAATGCCTCCGTAACCTGCAGGGTGAGCTGGATCGTAGTAAATGCTGGCTAATACCTTCTCCATGGTTTGTTGTTAATAAGGGACCCACTCTTCGAGGATATTGCTTTGGGTGGGACGAAATGCGGGTTGTTTGGAAACGGTTTTACGTGTCCGATGTGCTACAGGAGTTGACGTCAAGGGTAATGGTAGTGGCGGAGGTAATGGGATAGCTTCTTTGGCCTTCTTTTCTTTTCTCACTTCTGGTTTCCTTTCTTTCTTTTTCACATCTGTCGAAGAAGGAGTAGCCATCATCTTTTTAACCCAAGTTTTGAGTTCTTCTCGTGGGGGAGTGGGAGAAGGGGTCAATAAGGAAGCGGCAATCTTACTCGGAATGGGGGTGGTAGTGGGTGTTTGAAAGAGATCATGGGGTTCTTCTTCCTTGGGTAATGGTGGGGTAACGTCTGTTTTAACCGCTGTAGAGGGTGAGGGTGACGGGTTATTCATTAGAGCCTTAAAATCGGACAAAGTGGGTTGAGCTGTTTGTTCCACAGCTTTCTGATGAAAGAGTTGTAGCCGTTTCAAGAGTTGACCGTACTTTTGTGATTTTTCGGTTTCGGATAAATCGTGGCGATGGATCAAGGATTGCAATTCGTGTTGTAATTGCGACATCTCAGCCAAATTGGGATTGGGCGGTAAATGGGGGGTTCGTTGTTCTTGCCAATGATGGTATTCCATCCATCGTTTGTAAGGAACCAAAGTTAGTTTTCGTCCTTCCATGAGCTTTCAAAGGTTATGTCTGAGATTGTGGTGATCCATAGGGTCCTTTTATCTTCTACCCATCCCTTGAGTCATCCCTTGTATCAAACCTGGCAACACACCGGTTAGCACATTTTGCGCTAATCCTCCCAACAAAGGAGCAAGAATGGGTAAAAATCCTCCGCGTTGCACCAACATCTTTTTCTTTTGACGGACGGATATTTTCTTTTGGACCATTTGACGAAGAACGTGTCGATGTTTGGCGAAGCATTTTTTCTGGTGTGGAGACAAAGGTATCGTGCCTTTTAAGACATTCAAACAACATTCACACACGGTATCGATGACATCTTTGGAGGCTGTTTTAATGATTTGTTTTCGCATGGGTGGAGAGGCTTTGGACAGGACGGACAACACGTCTCCGTGTTTGGCTAAACGTGGAGGTAGTCCTTTCCTTTTCTTTCCTTTGTGGGGTGAATAAGAATGTTTTCTGCGAGGTGACATCTTTGCTTGTTCGTTCCAGAAATACACTAACGTCAAAGACTTGGTACACACCCTCTTTTATCTTCTTTTTCTATTGGCTTCTCAAAAAGGCAGCGGCATGCCTCGCTAAATCCTCAAAAGCAGGGCTAAAGAGGCCAGTTCGGTTATTAGCTGAATTGATAAATTTTGTTATTAAAGATCCTCCCCTTTGGTGACTTCTCTTTTTCTTTTGACGTTTGGGTATTTTCTTTTGTGTCCTTTGACGAAGAACGTGTCGATGTTTGGCTAAACGTCCTTTCCTTTTCTTTCCTTTGTGGAGTGTACAAAAATGTTTTCTGCGAGGTGCCATCTTTGCTTGTTCGTTTCAAAATACCACTAGTGTCAATGACTTGGTATACACTCTCTTTTATTTACTTTTTTTGGGAACTATCGCTTCGTCAAAAAGGTAACAATGTGTTTCCCAAAATTGTCAAAGGATCCTCCTTTTTGGTGTCTCTTCTTTTTCTTTAAAGGTCTACGTCTTTGGAGGGAAGGACTTTGATGTTTGGTTTTAAAGCTTTTGGTGAGATGACGAGATTGTCTTGTTCCTTTTTGGACAGCAGAACGACAAGGGTAGTGGTGGTGTGCATGTTTTTGAGGAGGCATCCTTGAGTGTTCAGCATCAGCACAGAAAAAATACTGATTGACGTCGTGGTCCTCAAGTCATATTTTTATACTGGAATGCGACGCCACTGATTATCTTTGCGTCGTATCAACTTCATGGCAGGTAACACACGTCGTGAAGGAGTTCGCAATGGACTCAATCGGGACAGTTCTTGTTTGGACAAATCTAGTAAACTCTTTAACATGCCAGATCTTTCTTGGACTTTGACTTTCGGGGCAGGTACTTTGTGAGCAGCTGCTACTGCCGCTAATGTCGATGAGGGTGTCTCCGGTGGAGGAGACGTTTTGGGAGACGCAGATTTCCAATGTTTCATCAAATTAGGAAAAACGGGTGTCAAATTGGGTTTGGCTGGCATCACCCGCAACGGAGAAGTGGCAGCCCCTGAGGCTACTGGCAACGTAGTCCCTGCCAAACGTCCTTGTAGATCTTTTCTTACAGGTCGTGGTTGACGAAGGTAAGGTTGTGTCCTGGCCGAAGTGCCTCTTTTGCGGGTGACCGCTTTTTTCTGTGGACTTTTCTTTTTCTGTGCTTTGGTCTTGGTACCCTTGTTCTTTTTCTTAGGGGTTTGTTTGGCTTTTTTTGTTTTCTTCTTGGGGTGAACTTTGGGAGTATTGGGATCCCATTTTAAAAGGGAACGAATGATGACACCTCCTAGAGAACCACTACCTCCAGGTTTCAATATGATTTGCTTTTTGGTGTGAGTGTCGATGCGAGGATTGGCCAGTTGCGTCAAGGCTACTTTGTTTCTGTCAAGAAAACGTTTGGTTTGATGTGGAATGTGAATGATGCCTTGCAGTATTTGACGTGCTGTCACCGTAAACCATCGTAAGACTTCTTTTAGACTGGCTTCTAAGACGTGAGCACGTCTTTGTGGATTTTTTTCGCGACTGATGCCGTACAAGGCACGAATCAATTTGATCGGAAGATGAGACTGAAGGGACGTCATGTTGACGATGTATGAGACCAGGTCAAAGTAACCCAAGGTTTTTATAGATTTTTTTTTAGTGCTTCATAGTGTTATGTCGACGAGGAGGACGTGTACACGACAGGTCCTCCGTCTTGACACCAGTCGTGAAACAAATCGGTACGAAATCGCAAATAATCAGGGGTAGTGGGTTTTAAATCCACGAGTAAATAGGCGTGTGGCGTTTGAGTGGCATCATCGTACGCATGAGTTAGCCAAGGTGTTCCTAACTGTTTGGCTAAAACTTGCACTTGTGATTTATCTCGAGGACTTTTAAACAAGACCACATAATGAGCATTGAGACTAATGGTACGATGGGCTTTACTTTGTTGAAATAAATTTTGTGTAATGTAAATGACACTGGCATTACGATGATGGCCTTTACGCGTAAACCACAGTTTAATTTCTTCTTCGTCTTCTCCTAACATGTCGTCAAAAATAACCCAATGAGTTTGACTAGGGTCAGACACGATCCCCTCGTCTTCTTTAGGAATGCCTGCTACAAACACAATGGAATCACCTTGACTTTCTTGCAAGAGGCTGTATGCCGATTGCCACTCTTTGTAACACCACACGATGCGTTGAGGTGGACGATCGATCAAATGATGTTTATGTTCAATCAAACGTTTGACAAATTCGGTTTTGCCTGAACCGCTCGGTCCAGCAATTAACATGTTAAAAGGATGACGAAGATACAAGGCTTTCCAACTAGCCTGATCTAAGTGTTCGTCAATGACTTTGAATGCGGAGGAGGAAGGAGTAGTAGAAAGAGTAGAGTGAGCCATAGTCGCGTAGTGGTATGCCAGTATTGACACAAAAACAGACAAGACAAGAGGTTTTTATACTTTTTTCAAGACACGTTTATTTCAATGCATGTTTTAAATTTGAACAACACGAAAACATAAAAGCCAAATGGATAAATACAGGGATAAAATACATAGGCAAACGATCAAAGTGGCAAATAAACAAGTTCCTGTACAAAATGGTTTGGGTAACGAAGGTGTCCTAGAGGTAGTATGTAATGTTCTTATAGTCTCCTCTACAGGGGGTACAGTCACATAGGTGTCTTCTCGAAAGGGTTTTTGTGGGGGAATGTCCATGACAGTTCTATCTTGAACAGAAGGATTGTCTTGGGTGATAGATTCTTTTTCTTCTTCTTCTTCTTCTGGTACTGTTACTAACACAGGATTAAAAGTGACTTTTTTCACACGACGATGAATTTTAGGAACACAACGCTTGGGCATAATGGGATGCTTCGTTTGTCCAAGCCTCAAAATCCCAACTTTTCCAGTGACGTACATCTGTCCAATGAGGATGTAAATCACAAGCTACACACACATCTTCGTACACTGCTTCCGTACGTAAAAGTTGACGAATCTTTTTTTCTTGGAAAGGTCGAGACGTATCCAGATGAAAACGTAAGGCTTTGAACAGAATAAGTCTCTCGTGGACATTTAAAGGAGTCACCATACTGTCTTATTTTTTGATAGGTAGTGTTCGTAAAGTGTCCACAAGGAATCGGCAGGTAAACGAAATCCCAGAAAGCAAGTCACTAAAACACACACGACACATCGACCCCAATTCATAGGGTATAGTTCTTGTAATAAGTGTTCGTAATCTTTCACCGTGTGAATCTTCTCATTGATATCCTTCCACGGAATCTGTTGGATCACCAATGATAAAGGTTGTGGCATGGTCGTTCTCTTTTATACTTCTTTAGGTCAAAGATCATTAGTGTAGATTCAACCCAGAATTAAACATAGAATTAAATTTGCTCCAAAAGCGAAAGTGATTAATATAACGTGTAATTTCGTCCCACTGCCATTCAGGGTAACGGTTAAGAAGGATCAAAGCATCTTCAGAGGTAAACGTAGTAAATTGGTAACAGAGCAAAAAAATACCCTTGATCCAGAGAAATCTAACACGTTGGTTAATTTTTGTCACTTTCCTCTTGTGAATTTCACGACACAAAAGTTCTACAGTCACCCCTTGCGATTTTTCTTTAGCAAGACCTTGCCAAACGTCCTTGTAGATCTTCTCTTGCAATTCGTGTGGTAATCCTTGAATATAATGTTTTATATTATATACTGGTCTAGGTGTGTTACACGACATGGAGTAGTAGTGTCACTTCCAATCACTAGGCCCCACTAAAGGTAGGTATTGACAATTCGGAGACCATCGAGCATGTTCCAGGTAAGCGGAATCTTTATGTTCCCACTCGTAAATGGATACACCACAACTGAAACACTTGACTTTATCCCCTTCGCCCAAGTAGAAAAATCCAGCTCTGGCTAATTCTTCAGGAGTTGGCCCAGGCAGATATTTTGGCCATTTATCTTTGAAGGTTTGGAATCGACTTTTAAAGTGACAGTATTCAGGCAAACTCGTCGGGAACGAATATTCGACTCTCCTCACTTCTGTTCGATGTAGGTACGGTGAAATTCCTAGGAGTCCACGATAACGTGTCGCACCGCTTTCGCATCCCTCAGGTTTGACACGCACAGCATCACTTTCCAGGGTAGATATAGGGGTAGTAGTCATAGCAAAGTTCCCACGATATCCTGCTGAATCGCTAATGTCACAGCGCCTGGCATCACTACAATCGCAAGGTTTAGCATCGCACTCCACTTGAGAATTTCCAAATTTGAATGATGTCTGTTTAAATGGATTCATCTTCTTTTCGCTGTGACGTTGTAGTGACAAATTAACTATTGGTCTTGGACGATATCCCTTTTTATATGCTGCCCAATTTCGACGTGACCGTACGGTAGAGTGAAGTGATTGGGAAGTCGTACTCTCTTTTGGTACACGATTTGGTAGACTTTTTCCAAAGGTCGGCTAACAATATGGTGTGTGGGTAAACGGACAATCTTGTGCGGTTCGTGGGTAGTCACTTGAAACGTTTCATCCTGTCCCGACTGCAAGGCTTCTTGTAGCACGTCAAAGTTCACCACTTGACTGGTGCGATAATTAAGAGTCAATCCTTTCACTTTACATTCAGTGTGCATTTTTCCTTGGGGGTCTCTGTATTCGTAGCCGTAATTTTTAGGACCGCCACTTGCAAAACATAGAATCTTGTCGTCGGGATGTTCATCGGTCCAGGCTCCTAAACGGTCTCCTTCGATGACAGGGTTACACTGGTTCGGTCGGTGAATGTAAATGCAACTGTCCGTGTCAAAATACAACACGCGATCTCCTAACAGTTCTAACACTTCGTACAATTTTAAGCGAGCGTGGGCTGTCACGTAAGCCGCAATGATGACATTTCCAAATTTGTCGGCTTCTACAAAGTCTAGTTCTTCTTCGTAATTGACTAAGATCAAGTCCTCACGAATGACGTCCACGTGTTTCATGACTTTGGTTGGGTCGTGAATCATCTGGAAGTAGCGAGACGGTTCGGACAAATACTCCGTCTTGGGTAAAGACGGGCGTTGTGCCATTTTACCCCACAAGCAATTGAGCATCACTTTGGCAAACGACCGCCTTCCTTCATTTTTCTCGATGTGGTCTAAGGTGATACCTTCCTGCTCCCGATATTTTTCTTTGAATATCTTTTGGTCTTCGGGAGTGTGACACCAGGAAGGATAGCCACTAGCTTCTTGTTTTAGTTTTAAAAAGGCATCCACGTAGTCTGCAAAAATACCTTTCTGTCTCTCGTCGCCCTTGCGGTATTGTTGTGTTTTGGGAAAGTGGTAAATTTCGTACACTTCTAACAGTTGATATCCCAGGTCCAGAGCTTTAAACAATTCCACGCTCACCCACGTTCCTGTCAAGGCGCGTTCTTCCTGAGTGTGATGACAAGGTTGGTCTTGGTTGCACGTTTCGGCACATGTGCGACACAAAGGAAACATCAGTTTTCCTTGGCAATGGTGAGGTAAAACGGGATGGTACAAGTCTGTGGGTGGTAAGACTTTACACTTGATCAATCCTTCGTACTGTCGAATGTGGTCCAAGTCAATGTGTTCTGTCATCAATTCTGGATGCCCTACGGGAAAGTGACAATATTTGCACACGTAAGGATACAACGAACACACGTCCAAGTATTTGATTTCTTCTCCCTTCTCCTCGTCTGCTTGGTACAGTAAACAGGTAGCATTTGTTCGTCCTCCGTACAAACTATCCCGAGGGTTCAATGGATCCACACACTTGTAACTTTCTACGATGCGTTTAAACTCGGGATCGGTTTTCAAACGCAGATCGTACTCGTGTTCCCACATTTCCACCACCTGGTATCCTTGCTGTTCTAACTTCAAACGTCGCTGACACGTGGTCTGGTACAAGTCTTCCATGGTTCGTTGTAAAAACTGATTTTTGGTGTCTCGTTGAGGGTAGCATAGGGGACAACCGTGAAATAAACATCCGTTAAACTCGTACACAATCTGAGGGTTTTCTAAGTCCCAGCCATCCACCGAATACGTTCCGATGGTCTTTTCGCCTCCTCCGTTGCGAGCGTGTTGGATCCATTTGTCTTCCTTGTCGCACAAGTAATGGAGCCAGCGTAGGGCTTTGACCGAGTATTGACGTTTGACAAAATTTGTCGTTTGAGGACTGATGACCGCTAGAGTATTTTCAGGCATAAAGCGTTTTCGGTACACTAAAGAACACGCTTTGGCGATGGTACAAGCTTCTTTCAAAGGATCGATCCCTCCGTACTCCATGAACAATTCTCGAAATTTCCCACAGCAACGTCGTAAAATGTCCACGTCAGATCGACAGTACTTTAACATTTCTTCTTGAAAGTCAAAAGGGTCCGAGGCGTGAGTCTGGTACCAAGCATAGAAAGCTTCTCGTTGTTCGGTGCGCATGTTGTCGGGGTCGTAGTCGTCAGCCTCAGGCAAATGGGGTAGAACGGCATGTTGATTGGCTTCGGTATTAAAAAGTGTGGAAAATAACCTTTAGCCATTTCTGTCATTCCAAACGTTTTAGGCATGCGACTTAATGGCATGGCCAAGTAACACATCGAATCTTTAAACTGTACTTGTCCTACTTGCATAGAAATGATTTTGACTCCGTTTAAAGTCACTTGAGGCCGTTCGGTACTTTGTTCCGCATAGTATCTGAGCAGAAATTGCCCATCGTATCCCGAGAAATTGTGAGCCATGACCGTGGCATGGCGATGACAATTGCCGTAACGTTCGATGTCTTCTGGACTCCACGTTTCGTCGATGGGATTAAGGATCCATTGAGCAAAATCGGCTAGCGTGTTTGACCCTCGAAAGATTTTTTCACGTCCTCCAGGAATCTTGCTGCAGTGAGGGCAATGACTAAAGATAGGTTCTTGGATGCACTGCTCGCACGCACGGTGAGCCACGCAGAAATTAGGAATGTGAATACCAGTTTCTTGCATGCATTCGAAATCAAAAAAGATAAAATTCCCTTTCTTCTGGGTATCATCTGATCGGGGTTGATATTTTTGAATGAAGCATTCGTGTTCCAAGTCCACGATTTGGTGACAAATATGACATCGTTTCTTCCCTCGACAAACGTGAAACTTGGTACAATTGGTACGTATGCCTTGTCCACAAGTAGGGCACAATCTCAAAAGCTGACAAGTATTTTTCTGCTGTGAACCTTGCATCTTCAAATGTTGTTGGTAACAGGTAAGACTGACAAAAGTGCGCTGACACACAGGGCAATGCACTCTTTCTTGTCCTTGGTCCAGACAAGGTTGAGAGGCCAAACATCCCTCACATTTTGATCCACAATGTTTGTGTTGCTCTCGATTGTTATAACCATAGTCACATTTTTCACAGTAGTAACTGTATCCCAGGAATGCAGTGATACTGGTAATGGTGTCAAAATGATCATCGTGATGATAGACGTGAATGTATTTTCCGTCTTTGAAATCGTGGCCTCGAAACAAAAGAGGTCCACGCACTTCTTGAGGGTGTACTTTCAAGGTGTAATGTGGAGCCAAGACGTCTTGCAATTGTTGCATTTCTGGAATGCCACAAGGGGTATCTTTGGATATCCCCGCTTGCTGTAACAGGAGTTCGGCTTCACTTCTTTGTTTGGCTCGGTCCGATCGTTGAATAGTTTTCCAGGCTCTTTTCCATTCTGCCGTATCGTTCTTGTTGGCATACGTTCGTCCCACGACGACAGCACGGGCTAAACACATCTGGTCTTGAGGATTGTTAATTCGGACGAGGCTTAGTTTGGTGTTGCGAAGGTTGTCGATCAATAATACTTTTTTGGGTCTGGTCCCCTGGGGAGGAGACACGTGGGTCATGAACAGTGTGGCTTTTCCATCGTCAATGTGAAACTTGTCGTTGGATTGTTGCACATGTTGAATTTTGTCAATGACTTTGGAAGGTGTTAATTCTGATGGACTAGTAAATTCGATCCAAACGGGAGACTTTAAATTATCGTGATGAATAGAAAGTCTCAAGCGATCGTCTTCTTTGGCTTGACATTGCTGTTTCAGTGCAGTTAACACAGAATCCCACACCTCAGTAATGAACCCATCTGTATTCTCCAAAGGTACATTGGACTTGAAATCTTTAAACTTTACGGCATACGTGTAAGCCGTTGTTCTAAATTTTCGAGAGGAACGTTTTTCTGTCTCTCGAATGTGATAGTAATTTTCAGGGTTAACTAAGGGTGGTGTACTTTGCTTGGACGTTGATTGTCTGGGTGTAAATTCGGGCTCACTCATGTCATCTTCAAAATCACTGGCATGAATTTGAGCCAAGACTTCAGCTACCGTGCTAGGCGATACATTACGTTTCTGTCTCTTACTGTCTTTTCCTTTCTCCACAACATGATGTGGTCTTTTCATCTTGTCTGCAAAAAGTCAAATGACTACCTTTTAAAGACCATAACCCCTATATATTCATGTCCGATCCGTGCATATATAAAGGGTTAGTGTCTAACGGTTCAGTATTCATTTCACTCTCACATTGACCAGAACGATGGAAGAACCTACACAAGTAGAACTTCTCATCAGAGCTTTACGTGGGGTCATACGAAAGTTTTCTTCAGACCAGCCTACGGCCTACTCTCCTTCCTATCGAGATAAAAGTCAAGATACTTGCTATATCTGTAAGAAGAAAGGACATTGGGCTACAGAATGCTCAGACCGTGACAAAAACAGAAAAGGGTACAATAGAGACAAAAGTCAAGATACCTGTTATTATTGTAAAGAGAAAGGACATTGGTCTCCAAACTGCCCTAAGAAACAACAGGAACAAGAGGAGGAGGGGGAAAGGAATTCTGAACAGGAGGAGGAAGAGGTACCCTCCCCCAAGGAAGAACCCCGACACATTCACAAAGACAAGAAAAAAAGACGAAACGAAAGTGAAGAGGAAGAAGAAGAAAAAGAAAAACGTGTGGCAGTAAAGAAAATGAAAAAACAGAAAGAGTGAAACAGAAGAAAACCTATGAACTTTTTTAAAGTGGTCTTGTGTTATGTTATGTTGTGATTTTTGAATTGTGACGTTTGTACTAGAATAAACTAAAGAGAAAAAACGTAAGTGTCTCTTGGTTTTGATTTGATAGTATAATTACCTAAACTCACACATTCATTCACTCACACGTACATTATGGGTTTTTAAAAAAATATAATAAAAAGGACTTTTGAGTTTTCATTGAAATAGGCAATTGACATAGTATTTCTTTTCGAAATAATTGGAGTGGTCCTGAAAAGGACCGTTGGTGTTTTGTGTGTTTAAAACAAAACAAACTCAGAAACGGGATGAAATCCTCTTGAGCTGTCTTAAGCCTTTGCCACGGCCAAGGCCTACTTCGGGACTGGTGGTTCCTGTCAATGATTTGGTAGAAATCACTAACGGTGGTAAGGTAGACGTAGTCACAGAGAGATCGGGTTGTTTCGCTCGAGAAGGTCTTTTTCTCTTCGGTCGTGATAAAGAAGTCTGATACATTTGTTTCAGACTCCTTAACTCAGCTAAAATATCTAAAAGTACCGTCGTAACCGTTTGATTTTCACTATTTTCTTTCTGTCCTTGGTCTTCATTCTTCTCCGTTGCTGTTGCTGCTGCTACTGTTTCTTCCTGGTGTTTTCTTCTTGCTTCTTCTTCTTCTTCCTGCTGTTGCATAAGAAAAGCTTGTTCTTCTACTTTCTGTTGTTGTAAAAATCGCTCCAATGCTTCTTTTTGTCTTTGTTTAAAATCATCGACGTATCCATAAGAAGATACAGAAGGCAACGAAGGTTCCGGAATAAATTCTTGCGATGTTAAAAAATCCACAATATCCCAGTTAAAATCCACTTCTTCTGGATGTAGATTTGTCATGACTTTAGTAGTCACTGTTGGTCCATGACTTGCTGTCTCTACTCCTGTCTCACTCCAATTCATTGTCTTCTTACTGTCCGCCATGATTGACAACTCTCTTGAATCGATTGACTGCGCACAGGCGTTAGTACCTCTATATAGAAAAGGTGACGTCACAGACTGCTCTCTTCCGATTGGATGGCTGTGTCTGACTTTTGTAACGCGTGTTTGGATTGGTGGATACACTCAATCCGTTTCAATCCGCTCTTCCCTATAAATAACCGCAGTACACGGCATTCGCTTCACCTGTTCTCATCAGAAGATGTGGACTAATGTTGAATCGTCAACCCTTGTGTCAAGTATGCTGTTTAGGACTGACATACCCATGTATGTCAGATCATCATGGAGTGTCATTCATAGGATGGAGACAGCCTATTGGAAGAGAAGAGTCTATGTGGAAAGACAAGGTTGCTTGAAGAGAGTTCTCTTCTATGGACCCACAGTAAGAAGAAGTTTAAGGAAGAGAAGAAGATCTGTGAGATGTCCTCTATGTTAACAAAATACTGTTAACATTACACATAACGGCCCTTTTCAGGGCCACTCATAAGTCTCGAAAAGATAGTAGCTTTCATTGCCACCCTTTTTTTCCCTTGTCCCTATATAGACCCACCCTGTTCCATGTCCCTTGACGCTAGATAGACCCAAATAGTTCTCATGTTCAATTTCCCTTGACGCTAGATAGATCCACCCTGTTCAATTTCCCATGACGCTAGATAGACCCAAATACTTCCCATGTTCAATTCCCCTTGTCGCTAGATAGACCCACCATGTTCAATTCCCCTTGTCGCTAGATAGACCCACCATGTTAAATTCCCCTTGTCGCTAGATAGACCCACCATGTTAAATTCCCCTTGTCGCTAGATAGACCCACCATGTTAAATTCCCCTTGTCGCTAGATAGACCCACCATGTTAAATTCCCCTTGTCGCTAGATAGACCCACCATGTTAAATTCCCCTTGTCGCTAGATTAGCCCAAGCTGTTTTTGACTGGATTTCCCATTGTCGCTAGAGTGCCCCCATATACTACTAATGGATATCCTTGACGTATCGCTTAACGGCCCCAGCTATTTGCGGCAAGGGCCCATTTGTTATCACCTAATCACCAAAAATTAAGAAAAAACTGGATATCCTTGACGTGTCGCTTAACGGCCCCAGCTATTTGCGGCAAGGATCCATCTGTTATAAATAAGTCACTAAAACACATACCTGACCTAAAAGCCACACTCACCTGGGCTCACCAAAAAACGGGGAAAAACAAACAAACTCCAAAAATAAGGTCATAAATAGAAACAGCATAAATACCAACTAAGAACTAGTAGCAGGGTATCATAAAATAAAAATACAGTAGAAAGTAAGGATAACAACCCAACACCAAAGGACATAGGACTAACACTCTCCTCTCCACTTCCTCCGCTTCATCCTCTCTCTTGAATCTATTTCTTTAGAAGTACAACCAAGTATACAGTGTAAAATTATACATTATCTCAAAACTAAAAAAATTAAATAGACCAAACCAGTGCACCGAGACCGGTACACAAAAAACTGGATAGTGCAATAAGATAGGACCCCAAATTAGCATTTATAAGGTAGTCTAAAAAACCCAAAGACTATCAGGCCCAGCGACACAAGGTCGCACAACTAAATAAAACCAGGCAGAAATTAACATAAGACCCAAAAATTAGATCATATAAGGTAGTCCAAGACCATGACTATCAGGTCCAGCGGCACAAAGCTGCAAATATAACTAAAAACACAGGAAATATGGCACGAATAGGGCCCCAAATAGTGAATATAAGGTGACCCAAACCCAAGGTCATCAGGCCCAGCAACACAAAGTTGCACAAATACAACAACACAACAGTAACACAATAAAAACACACAGAGTACCACCTACAAATAGAACACCACAAAAAACACTGTATTACAAAGTTGTACCCCAAAAAACAGCACAGGGTATACAAATAGGAGTTAGGAACAGAAGCCGACCTTGCCTGGCCCATCGCCTCGCCCGCTACCACCAACGCCTGCTGCAGTAACTACACGTGCTTAGCACGTCCATAAACAACCAATAACACCGGATGGCTAAATATGAGTGTGTGCTGGAACTATTCCCACTCATATAAAAAGGCCCTTCAATCACACAACAGTAGCTTAATAGCTACTCAGATGTGACGGCCAAATTAAATAGTGTTCCTTGAACACATAAACGCCTGCAGGGTGGTGGCTCCATTCCCACCCTCAGGATAAATTAAATAACCGTCCTTTGACGGATAAAACAGTGATAAGAGCCCTCGGGACGAATCACTTAAAACAAATTGTCAGTCAGGACATTGAGACAAATGGGGAACAATTTGATACAGTAAAAGGTTATCGCAACATAAATACTATATATATATATGTATCACACAAAACAAATAGCATCAAACATAAATAGCACACATGGGAGACCTCTAGCCAAGATCAACTAAGAAAAACTAGGACATATAATTTCAAGACTATGTGAAAAGAACCTACTCGAAAATTCAACCCTATAGAAACACTAAGGATAAAAATGCCCCATTTTGATTTGTTTTTAAATACAAAAAATAAATTATAACAAATTTAAATTCAAAGAGTAACTAAATAGCGGGGGGTACACACCCACACATAAAAACTAGTTTACTATTTCTTTAAAAGGGGGAATGGGGATGATGCATCTGTTTGGTGCCCCCCTCCCCCAATCTGTTATTATATATTATACCTGTAAAACTGACTATAAGTAGTATTAGTTAATGTATTTGAAAGGTGGGTTCTCCTATAAATATGTACGTTAGTAGTTATGAATTTTCTCTCTCTGGGGTCTATGTGCAAAAACGGGATCTGGTCCGCGCACAGACAGGTACACGACCCTCACAGGTATTTTTACTATTTTTTTTCATACTTATTTGCCCGCATGCAATCATTGTTTTTGTGATGTATCAATTCTTTTCAAGATAACTTTGTTTTGGTCATAATTTCCGTCTTGGAATAAGAGACTATTTCTATGACATTTATATCTTTTACAAATTTTCATTATAATTATTATTCTTTCGTTTTTTGCTTTATCACATTGAGCTATAGTGTATAGTTTTGTAAAATTCTGTTTTGCAGAGCGGACATTTAATTTTAAGCAGAACTGGGATATTGCGTCTTCGCTTGATATTGCTTCTTCTCCTGTTAGCCAGTCGTTGTGAAGGTATTTAAAAATAATGCTTTGTATTTTTTTTAAAATACTGATTTTATATTCGGCTAGATTGCCCAGACTATTTTCCATTTGATTTCCTATTTGTCTTTATCTGCTTTACATTGAATTTTCTTTGTTTTCTCTTCTCTTACCCATTCCTTTGTTTTAAGCTCATAATTCTTCTTTATCTCTATTTTTCAATAGTATGTCCTTCTTATATCTAATTTTTGTGGGACTTCCTTCAATTGTGTGTGGTGAAAGTTGATTGTTTCTGTATATAATTGTCCTGTTTCTTAAGGTAAAACAGAACCAGTACATATATATTTGTTTTCCATGTTTATGGATTTTAGTCTATATTTAATATTCGATTATAAATATGTTTTGGCAACTTGTGCCCGCATCATTATGCACAGTAGCGTCAAAACTCCAACGTTTATATTGTCTTTGATGGTATTGATTAGATGTTTATAGTTTTCTATTTCTTCTTTTTCTCCCCAGAAATATCCCATCGCTATGTAGTCCTGGGTGGTTTCCACGCCAATTGCCTATTTTTAGAATTTCTGTTTTGATGTGGTTTAGCTTTGATTCAGAGGATTTTACAAAAGTCTTCAAATTCTTTCTGTAAAAACGGAAAGGATTTTGCGTCCAATATTTTTTAGTATAGTATGTTAGAGCATTTTGAATTTCTTTCAGAATTTGACTACCTTCAATTTTGAGGTTGTTTTATAACATATAGCTAAGAATTTCAATTGCTATTTATTAGGTATAATAAAACATAAGGTGGGCATCCTTGCCTCGGTGATCTTTGTATGCCAAATTGTTTTGTTCTCTTACCATTTACCTTACCTTCGAGGTTATTCCGGTGTACAGGATTTCAGACCGTTTCTGGAAGTTAGCTCTGAATCTAAATATGTCGAACACTTTCTGTATGTAGTTGTGTTCCAATCAATCAAAAGCTTTTTCTCTCCCGTTTCATTTATGCTAGGAAGTGAGATTGGTCTCCACTTTTTTTAAGGTCTTCCCGATCTTCTTTATCTTTGAGGTGATAAGGCTCTGTTTCATTTTTTTCCTCTTTTATTTTCGTTTTACTAAGGAAGATATTGTTGTATAGGGCATTTAGGATGGGCGTTAACTCGTCGTGAATGAAAGTTGGATTAAAGTGACACCCGCCATAAAGGTCATTTGGTCACTGGTTTAACCATCGTTTAGTTTATACGATGGTTGGTTTCCCGTAGGGAAGGAATGGTGCCACATCCCCAATGGCATTTAACGCACAAAGTGCGCTTGTTAAGTTTGGTCATGTCATACCACTAAAAAGTGGCTAATGACATGAATGTAAGACCCTGGGTGAGTGGGAATAGACCCAACACACACTCAACCCTATCAACCAATCAGGTATCTTGTTACAGGGGTGCAATGGCACCAAATAATAGCGAGAGAAAAATAGTTTTCTCATATCGCTATTTTGATGGGCTCTGGACGATGAAAAGGAGGAAAAAGTCCCGAAGGTCGGCCAGCCGATGTCGTAGATGGATGTAGTTTACGCCCTGGAACGCCCTAACCATACTTATTTCAAATTCAGTCCAGTTGTACTAATGGACAAAATAAAACCAATATTGTGTCAGCCACCTGTGCAACTGAGTCAAATTCAATACGTTGTAAAATTTTCCTAACGCTTAACATACCAATGTTTCTAGTACATAGTGTACATATTATAAGTTCCTAACCAATTTTAAACTAAAATGTCTATGCGACATATGTAGGTGGGTCACTGTTAGGTTGGAATAGATTGTACATTTTGGAGCGGTATTTCAACATGATCATGTCAGATGTTTCAATAGAGCTTGTTCGAAAAGAGTTCTCGTACCAAATGAGAACTCAATAAAAATAAATAGCAATGCATTTAGCCCTTAAAAGGGCTGGTACTCATCTTGAGAAAAAGTACCACGCCTGTCCTCTAACTCCACCAAATAGGCAGCAGTTCTTTCCTCCTCCCAGGTTGTTCTTGGAAAGTAAATTCTGTGGCGGGAGGCGATATAGGCTGCTGCGTCAAATAGGTGGTGTAGAGGTCTGTCTTCAAAGGCCTCATAATAGTGTCTGGTGAGGATTTTGAGGGCGAAGTGCCATTGCTGGGTTCTTGGTGGCGAAGTCTGTAACGATCGGAACCCTACGTATGTCACCGCTGAGATAATGTTGGCAGCTTTTCTAATGTCATTCAAGAGTGAAGTTAGTCCCATTTCGTCACAGAGCTTCCCCATTAGTTTTTCCTTAGCTTTTTCTGGTATCCTCGCCGTCTTCACCTGTGACTCCCATTTTTCCTTTGGGGTGGCCTCCTCTAATTTTTATCCAGGTTCATTGCCACGCCTGGTGAATGAGAGGGGGTGGGTGTCGATGTTTTAATCGCCCCCTTTTTCCCCTTCCCTTTCTTTGGTGGTGGTGGTGGTGGTGGTGATGGTTCTGGTTCAGGCTCGGTTATAGGTGACGTGGCCATCTCCGCCGTCTCCGTAGCAGTAAAAATCGCCTGAAGTTGTGTAGATAGCACTGCTATCTGTTCTTGAAGTACCTGTATTGTACCCCCCTGTACAGTAGATTCCGTTGCTGGAGTCGTGGGGGGCCAGTTCCTCATGAACTGCTGGTTGGGGGGGGGGGTGTACTGTGGTCCGGTTCGGTTTCACGCCACCGCGGTTGTCTACCTCTGTTTCTCCTGTACTTGAGAGCCCCTTGTTCTTCCTTGTCCAATACGAGAAGCAGTGTTATTTTTTTTTTCCTGCGGCTCTGAGGCTCCAATTAGTGGCCTCCTTCTGCCCAATGCCAAATATTGCATTAAGGGCTTGTCCTGGGATAATTTCCATCGCTAGCGTTGATAATAAATTCATGTTGTTCATTGCTCGGTCGCTGCGGACTAATGTTAACTTGTCGTGAAATTTTTTGTTAGAATTCCAAGGTGAGGCCGTCTTTACATGGCGATTTCCTCTTTGTAGTGTAGCGATGTTCTTAATTTCATCGTCTAACATGACATCATCATACGGGTCTTTGTGCACTGTTGATATCATGATATCATCTCACATTGAACATCTTGTTAAGTAGATGTAAATTAGTTAATCCATTGTGTTGTATATAGGTATTTATATTATGTAAAGATACTATTTCCTATATTGTCTTTATCTGTATATGTTTTATAATTTACTCTAATTTTTCCCCAGAGTCTTTTCCCCTCCCTTTCTTAGTTCTTCCCTTTTATATAATCCTTGAGCTTTTTTTTAAAAACAATAAATACTTTTTGAACTTTCCTGCTCTGGCTTGCCTTCCTCGACTCTATTCTTCTATTTCACGAACTCTTTTTATTATTTGTTTATTTAATTTGTCATTTGACTGAATTGCTTAAGACTAATTTGTTCTCTATTTAGTTTTTCCATCTTCATATTTGAGTTGTGGGTGGCTTTCCTTTTATTATATATCTTTAAGAATTTCCCATTCTTCGATTATATCTATGTTTTACCCACTAATAAATGTTGTAATCTCTTTATAATATCTGCGAGTTATATTTAATTAAATTTTGAGTTGTTTAACTTCCATAGGCCAGGTCTCCCATTTATTTCTATCTTCAATTCTTATTTTGATATACACTGTATACCATTTCATCGTCTGATAAATTTAAATCTGTTATTTTTACATTTTTCTTTATTTGTACGTCGCAATTTGTTCCTTAAAATCTATATAGTCTCTAAGGCTGTTCTATCTATAAGTAAATTTCCGTTTTAATAAGTTTGATTCCCTTTATATATAGCGTATATTATGTTGTATTAAAAAATTAGACATTTCTTTTTTCAATAATTTATCATTTATTGTTTGTTCGGTGGATCTATTTCATTCCCGATCCAATTGAAATCCTCTCTTATAATTCAATTTCCATAGAGTACTTTTGTATATATGTATTCAGCTTTTGAATAAAAAGTTTGCTTCTGTCCTATGTTTGCCGGAAATACCCACCATGTCGGCCATTTCTGTGCGTTGGGTAATTCTGTTCAACGATAGGACATTTTTTAAAACATTGTTGGTTCTCGTCGAAAATCCAATTTGTGTCAAGAAAGAACGTGTCAAGAAAGAACGATCGTTCTTTAAGTTAGGAATTTTTTTCCTCCTAAAGTGTACAAAAATATCTCACATTTATACCTAAAACACATACGAAAATGTGATTTCTAAATGTTAACATGAAGACCCACTCAATGACCTTTTTGAACTTTTAACCCAGAAAATCCTATTATATATATATATATATATATATATATATATATATATATATATATATATATATATATATATATATATATATATATATATATATATATATATATATATATATATCTTTTAGATTCATACAAATTTATACATTATATAACAGATGAAAATATATTCCTTTAAACGAAACTACATTTTAATCCAAGATTCCAAATCCGCAAGAATTTGCCCCACACAAACAATATCGTCTGCTATTCAAAATGTCAACTTGGCGCTAGAATGGGTTTCCCAACAACTGTCTCTAAACTCTTTGTCCCCTCCAATAACGAGACGTTGTAAACTTATTACATCATATTCATTGTTGTTTCTCTTCAACATAATAGCTTCGTTATTTATCAAATGTTGAACTTGACTAAGTTGTTAACAATATCGGTTTAGTTTGCTTAATGTATCTTGCCATTTATTGGTATTGTTACGTTGCAATTTGTAAAACCAGCTATAAACCCGACCTACTTGACTGAAATGCTGACAGAAACAGTCCAAAGTTATGTATTTCATTTCCATTGCCCGATTACATCTTTTCAAAGCTATACACAGAATAGATCGACATATTGCAAGTCATGAAATCACAGGAGTGATATATCGTGTGTCCAAAAATAATATTTTTTTTTGAAAAAAAATATTCTGCTGTTTGTTGCATTTTTTTAAATGGTAAGCATTGCAGTATTTTACTTTTCGTCAATTGGTCGCATTCTGTAGGCATTTTGCTTTAGTATGGTAACTGAAACCTTAAGTTTGCAGAAATGCCCGACATCATTGTATATGTTAATTATGTGCCACTGTTTTATCTGTATGTGTATTTGTCTACCTTTGAAATGTCCTCCTTCGGCAATTATTTCCCAGCTCATTCCCCTTATTTTAATTATCATAGCTATTTCTCCTCTTAGATAGTCGTTTTTGTAATTGTTGATAATAATTATTGAAACAGTTTCTCTTCAATAAATTGTTTTATTTCTGTTGGAATACCATTGTATTTTTCATGTAAAGCTACGTTAAAAATCCTATTCAAACAAACAATTGCCTATCCCGTAGATGTTTACCGTAATTATTCCTTCCATTCCCCACCCCCACTAAACCAAGTTGTCGCATGACTTAATTATTGTATATTTTATTTATATTGTATTTACTCAAGTTAAGTGTCTACACTGCTCTGCATTTCATTATTCCTATTCTATTTGGTTTCATTATCACTTTTTCAGATTTAATGTCACTATCAGTTGTTTGCATATCAGTTTCTTCGTTCCGTCTGTTTTTCTTTGTTTTCTTGTACAGTATATAATTGTCTTTACCGTATGAATTATTGTTTGGGTTGTTTTTATTCGGCATATCTTGTACAACAACCACTGGAATAGTGTGGGAAATACGATATTTGCTGGCATCCATGATTTCCTATGGAAGCCACCCCTTTCAATATAATGGGCATCATCCATCGAAACTGTCCCTGTGCACATTGGCTTGGATTGATATGTGGCGCCAGAATTTAAGCTCATGACAACCTGTCAAGACCCGGATAAACATTCTGGTAAGGAAACGTGATATTTCATACTATTTCTAACATTACTATTTTTTATTTTATTTTACTATCATTTAAAACAAGGCGTGTTTTAAAAGTCTTTTTAAAGATATTTTAAAAATATCGCAGAGTATTTTATGCTTTCAACAACACTCAGCAGCATTGAATTTGGTGGGTGGGTGTTTACCAATTCAGAGGGTTACTTTTGGCTAATTATTAGGAGCTTGACCTATTTATATTGAAGGTATTCGAAACGAGCCATCATCTTGAAATCATTAAACTATAACATTTAACTCACACGGCAGGATTATGCATTAGATGATAGATTTATTCACGTTCAAAGTTGTTGGTCGTTGTTGCATTTAAATAGAAGCTGCCTGTTGTGTCTATGCGCGTGGTCATTAAAAACCTACGTCTCCAAGTTTTCACAGCTCTTACTTTAGATTTTAATTTGAAGTTGCAAAGGGAGCTTCATTTTTAAAATTAAAATAACCCACGAGTAGCTTGAAATGATTTAAATGTTTAAATTTGTTACTAGATATCTAAACCGTACTAGCAGTGTAGCACTCATGCTATTACAGAGGGATAAAATGCTAAATTTATCACAATATGCAAAAAGAAAATTGTATTCCTATTGTTTGCTTTTAAAAATTGCAGTGGAACCACACACACAAGTATTTTGTCAGAATACCTAAACCAAATTTGGTATATTGATATGGCCGCACGATTCACCCAAAACCACCCAAAACCACAAAAACCTGCCCAAAACCACCCAAAACGTGCCCAAATCCACAAAAAAACATGATGTAAATAAAATGAAATATACTCAAAACCACAGGAAAACATTGGAAATATTACTATCTTGTTGAAACCGATGACTAATTATGCCGCGTTTATTATTTACATCGTATGGAAATTACAAAAGGGAGACTACCAAAACCTGCCCAAATCCACAAAAAACATGATGTAAATAAAATGAAATATACAAATGGCCTCATTGTGAATCAATGAGAATGACAACAGTAATATATGCACGATATTGTACAAGTTTACATGGATTCATTATTGTCTTTATTAACATTATGTTGTCGCTAATGGCTATAGCAGTTTATTGTTTCTTGACATCTTAAATAAAAATAAAATTTTGAAATCATATAATGGTAATGATTTTTTTTTTTTTTAACTTGAAGAGAAACTAAGTGCCTATTCATTATTTTCTAATGATAGAGCAGTCTTCTTCGCATGTAATTCATTGGTGTGAGACGTGAAGATCTATAAATGTAAGGCAGAAACGTTGAGTGAATGAAGTGACAAAGTGGCGGTCCACATATGTTACAGATTGCGGTTAAAAAACGTGTAACAACTATAATTAAGGCACTCAGTCAATTCAGTTTTATCCAAAAACTTGCTGTGGTAGAATACTGTGGGGAAAGGTCATTACAAATTAATCAACAACATGGAAACGGCAAGTGTAATGAGCCGTATAGGCGAAGAAATCCAAGCATTTTAAGAGAAGCTGTACATGATATACGAAAGACAAAGACTACAGATAGATATTTGCAAATGAATAAGGAAGATAGCTTTACTGCGCCAAAATCTTCGAGGCAAATTCAAGAAAAAATTTATAGAGAAAAGAAAATCAAAACATCTGAACCAGGAAATAAAAATTTAGCAGATGATTTATTAGAAATTTTAGGTGAGCTTCACACCAATGAATAATGTTCAGGAAGTGATTCTGACAAAAAGAAAAAGCCCGGTCATTGTACTGTATTCTACCGAACAAATTTTAGACTTTATAAAAAATTGTTAAGGACTTGATAAAAGCGTGATTGGAATAGACCAAACTTTTAACTTGGGTAAGGTTTTTGTAACTGCCATGTCATACAAAAATAGAAGCATTATCAACAGGAAAACTAACCAATACCCTATTTTCTTAGGTCCACTATGTCTTCATTAGGAGTCAGATGAAAACACATATTAAAAATTCTTTTCAAATATTCGCGGAAAAAATTGGAGATGACAAGTTTGTTTATATTTGGTACGGACGATGAGAAAGCTTTGACAAATGCTCTAAGATCTAACTTTTGTAATGCAGAGTATTTATATTGTACTAAGCATATTAAAGACAACATTCGACACTCTTTGCATAAGCATGGATGTGACGATCTTGTCACAAAATCTATATTTCGTATGCTCTTCAATGAAGACAGTGGTCTAATATTTAATCAAGATGACGCTGAGTTTGCAAAACGAGAAGAAGATCTGACAATGTATTTAAAACAATATCCAAATGTTGCACAGTACTTCAAAAAGTTCATATGTCAAAAAATTAAAATGTTTGTGTATAAACCACTAAAAAAACAAAACCATCACGAGTCTTTGGACAAACAACAACTCAGAATCTATCAATAATAAACTTAAGCAGGTTGCTGATTGGAAACAACACAAGATTCCGGAATTAATTAGCAGGTTATGTAGTGTAACTTAAGGTCAGTTGATTGATTTGCGTCGCGCACTATATGGTTCTGGCAATTATAAATTATTTGGTCCTTCTTGTTCATATATTATTGATGAAACGATTTGGCGCACAAAAACATCAGAAAAGACAAAAAATTTTACAGTTTTTACAAAAGCAACTAAATTACAATACTTCTAATTATATACATTGATCCAATAGAAAATTCAAATGCATCCAGCTGAAAATAGATGCGGGATGAAAACCTGGGCAAAAAAAAGCGCACAAAGTCGGAACGAACATCGCAAAAGAAATGGCGATAAAATTTGGTCTAATGTGAAGACATAGCTACGCATTTCCATTGTTACACTTTTTAAAAATTAATTTCATGTAAAAGTCTTTGCAATGTTTATAATTTTTGTTGAATTTGTTGCATACATTACATGTATTATTTTGATTTTATTAATGCTTTGCTTTAAAATATGCAAAATACAATCGAGTTGAACTTCATTAGTTTACTGTTGATACACTTTATTTCATGTTTTCAAACTGTGTTTAATTAGACATGGAAAATAATCTTAGTACATATTTATACATTTTTAATCGCCAGTGAGACATTCCATGTATAATAGAAATCTAAAATCTATTATAAAGAAATAATGTGGTACTTTCAGTTGTTCGTTGTATTGTAATGTTGTATTAATCGCATTTGACAGTTGTAGCACTGATAGGCAATTATTTACTTCAAATGATTCAAAATAGGAGAATTAAAAAATGCAACGAAATATGTTTTTTTCCCATTCCATTACATGCTACTTTGTTTATTGTATTTGATTTTGTCCAGAATATATATATATACACCGCTCCCTCGATAACTCGCGCACAACGGGGTCCAAAAACATCGACCGCACTATAAGCAAGGGCGCGAGTTACTGAGGGACCTATTAAAAAAAACTAATAAAGAGATGGGAGATCGACGGAGGCGAAAAGGGGTGGGTGCATTGTTAAATACTCGTTTTATAATCGTGCTGAAAATAACTGTGAATAAATATTTCTTTATAAAGGTGTTGTTCGTTTTTCTTTATAAATTACCTTTAATTTCTGGATAAAATATTTTGAAAAGATCGTAAAAACAAACATTATTCCATGAGCCTACGAGGTACCAGTACTCTTAACATGTGTATCGCTAAACACATTGTGTATTACGTCACTGCTTTTTGTGTTGATTTGGATACATTCTAGTTTTATTGTTTGTTCAAAATGAATCAAGATTTATTTTATCAAAAAAGATAACATTCATATCGAAAACGACGTTGAAACTTGTGTCGATCTAAAACATAAAATTCTGCTATCACTAAATAGATACATAGATAGATTGATTAGATAGATAGAGTAAAATGTAAAAAAAAATTTTTACAAAGGTAAACCATTACCAACCATGAATTTAATGGGTCTAAACGTCAGACATGTAAAAAAAAAATATATAAAAAAATATTTAAATCATCCGATAGCATAGACCAGCCTTATCACAATTATAAACTTGGTCGTCTGTATATCCATCACGGGTCAGTATCTCTCGGAGTTGGTTGGGATAACTAGATGCGGCCGCCTGATTTGCTGAGCGTATCTCTCCCGACAAAGAATTTTGTTTTATTCGATGTCGGCGCTGGAATCGCCAAAACCATCCATGGTTTGCCATGAAATCTGATTCAGTATCCATAGTTTTTGCCATTTTCTCTGCCTGGACCTTGAGAATCCTTCACGAAATCTGAACACTTTGTTCACGTTGTGTGAACCAGGTGTACACAGCATCATCTAATTCTGTGTCGTTTGCAGTGCGTGCCCGTTTCCGTTTAAATCCATCATCAGAATCAACTTCATGCAAATCCCGAAATTTCTGCTCATCCTTGTGCCAGCCACTGAGTGTCGACTCTGCAAGTTTAAGTTCACTACAAACTTTTGATCTTGATTCACCATTACGAACCCTCTCTATGACAGTAAGCTTTTCGTTCACCGAGTACGCCTTTCGCTTGATTCCTTTGCTCTACATGATCACATTTACAAATGATTAGGATAAATTACTGATTAATATATACTTTAATGACAATAAGTACATACTATTTGAAACCATGTTCGATTGGTCCATCTAATTTGATTGATGTTGAGACACGATATTGACCACAAGAGTTTATTCATGTAGGATTTGCATTCCTTTGAACTTTTGTAATGTACGTCTTTTACCTGATTTGATACAAAAGACCGCCTTATAAAACAAAGCAGGTCTATTTTAATTGAGTTTTACAATGCAACAAACACTTCCCCAAGTCGTCGATGAAAACGCAGCCGGCAGTTAATTAGGTTCTCACAGATGTGCTCGCGGGCATCGGTGTGACGGTCAATTGACTCTTTTCATGTTTGAATAGAAGAGAACATGCAACGATTATACTGCTTACACTGCAACACAATGAAAAGATTAAAACACTAATTTCCCCTATACATATACAGTACATGTATTATTATTTACAGTGAACTGAGAAAATATTTTTTCCGATAAAATCTAACAAGATATGTGATTCCTTATTAAAACCTGAAAATTTCACGATGTTGATTCTAACTTTTCGGGCACTAACCGTCATTTTCGACGATAAAACGGGCGATATATCATCAAGGTTTCATTCACCAGTTCTGATCACGATTTTCTTCATTTTTAAAAAATATTTTCTTTTTAAAAAAACAGGATCCACGCCGGACACCGCGTGATAAGCGGGTTCGCGAGTTATCAGGGCGCGAGTTATTGAGGGAGCGGTGTATATAGTTCAGTTCTGACTGGCGATGAATATAGATAGTAGCATTTGTCTCCCTTGTTTCAATGTTTACTTCCAATAATAATAAAAAAATAAAGGCAGTCGATCGTGTCGCCTGTTTCAATAAATTAATACTGTATCCAATGTTTTCTTGTGATTATGAGTATGATTAGCATCATGTTTTTGTGGATTTGGGCAGGTTTTGGGTGAATCCTGCGGCCCTATTGATAAGCTGTTTTTAAAATTCTGTTTTTTACAATTTAGAAAAAATATTGTGGAAATTACACATGCAATTAAAATATGGTATGATCAGTTCAGTGAAATGGGCTTCACATTGAAAATTGTATTCCAGACAAAATCAAGGACAATGTTTTTACCACTTATTTAGAGAATGCTACAATCTGAGTCTTTCTGCCAGTTTTAAGGCCCTGTAAGTTATAACGCAATGATTTGCCATTGGTATAATTGTAAGTGTTTACAGTGTCTTAAATTGTTAACTTTAAGGTATGTAAAGTTCCCTATGTTGTATTTAAAGGCATGCAATTAAGACAGATTAATATCATTTTTACAATGGAAGTAACAAAGTCATTGTACTTGTATGATATAATTTCTATGGTTATAATTTGGCTCATTTGCGATTATTATTAAACATGTTTTTATATATAGAAAAATGCACATTTAAAAATAGATTAAGCATGTCATTTACACTTGAAAATGGGTATTTGCCTAATTGTGGATTTTTTTTGTTCCTGGAAACTTTGTGGCTGTAAAATTTTCTATCTTTAAGATGAGATGGGTTACTAGAAACACCATAATACACTGAAAAACCGAAATACTTGTGTATTTACATGTTCTCCCAGTATTTTAGGTTTCCATACACAATATATTAATTTTTGTTTGAATAATAATATAATAAAGCAAAATAAAATTTGATTTATGTAATTTTGCTATGAACAATTTACTTTTTCCTAGTTACAGCACACATCAAATCAGTCGTACTTTATTGGACAGGTTGATTGTTAAGGAACAAAGGTAATCAATAGGAGAAACACTATTTAAAAAAAACTGGATACAAGGTGTCAAAGAATGCAATCTCTGCATCATAAAAAGGAAATTGTAGTGGTTGCTTTGGAATAATGCTAATATTGATGCACATTCTTTTTTCTATGTTTTACTTGATCCATCTTTATATTTTTCATTCAGACAAGTCTTGAAATCTGCACAGCAACCATCTTATTCATTACCTCCCAATTTGAGGGTTTAAATTTTTGTTACCTTTGACTAATTGGATGGTGTCATCTTCTGATTTTCAAAATGACTATTTCTGACATTTCTTCAAGAGAGTTCACTTGGACATTTATTCACTCATTCAATCACTTAATATTTGGACATCATTCACTCATTCAATCACTTAACTTTTGGATATTATTCACTCATTCAGTCACTTAATTCACTCATTCAATCTCTTAACTTAATGAATGCCTACACCATCACCCATCATGACTCCTAACTGCTCATCTTATGAATGCCTACACAATGATCGATCATGACTCAAAACTGCAGACTCCAAGCCATCCTCTTACAAAGAGAATTGTGGAATATTTTGTAACCTTCACTATTCCTTGTGGAATTTGCAACACAACAAAAACTTGACTAAGCCATCTTCCCACAAAGGGAATTATTGGAATGATATTTTGTCACCTTTCATGTGCATTGCTTGCTTTTGGTTTTCGTTTTCTGTACAACAGAAGTTGAATGTATGTAGAAACTGGTCATTTCATCTAAATTGTTATGATTTTAACTGACACATATTACACATTCGAGAAATTCTAATCTTTACAGGTTTTGAAATCATTTATGAAAAATGTGCAATTTTCAATAAAAATGAAGAGGTGGGAAAACTAGAATTTTGTGATCGATTTGTGTCTGTCAACATTACCTCCATTAAGATTAGGTGTAAAAAAAAAAAAGAGTACATTATTACACTACTGTACTAGCATTGTATTTTCAGTTCTGCAGTTACAAATTACCCTATGAAATTGTCAATTATACAGTTACAAATTTCACTGAATTGTGATGTGTTGTTACTAGTTACAAAATACACTATGAATGTGTATGTGTCAATTCTACAGTTACAAATTACACTGAAATATGGTGTGTCGATACTACAGTTACAAATTACACTGAATTATGATGTATCAATATTATTTAGAAATTGCACTACGAATGGGGTTTTGAACAGGACAATGGTTGACCTAAATAGAACTTTTAAAATTTGGTGGGTTGCCTTTCATTTTGACAATTGTTTTGAGATATATTGGATCTGTTGTTTTTTTTCTTCTTTTAAATATTTGTTCATAAGCTTTCTCAAGAAGATTCTTTCATCATATACTGGTCTTGCATTTTGAAACTTTTCTTGGGTCTATTGAACGAAATCCTAGATTGGACTTGTGTTCACTATGAAGAAATACAAAAGGTGTAGAAAATAATATAAGGGAGGTAACTCTGAACTTAACAGACATTGTATTCACTGATTATTTCTCTTGGTTGTCACTTTTTAGAAATAAAAGGTTGCACATTTTTTCAAGTATAAACTGTAATTACCAGAAAAAATGAAATTTAAATAAATAACAAACTAATCTTCCTAAGCAAGATGGTTTTCCTTGGGAGTATATAGTTAAGATCAACAGGTTGTTTGCATATTATAATACAATTCTTGGTGGAATTTAGGCTTACTGTTGTTTTATTGATTCCATTCCAGCAAAAACATATAATTGCTTTCCTGAGATCTCAATACAGCAGAGGTAAACAGTACCAGTGTACAGGTAAATATAGAAAATAACTGGATACAGATAATTTGCCTTTTCCTCTACGTTTTTTTTGTGGCTTGAACTTAAAAGAGTTGGAATGTAGCCTATATTGGCTTCATGTTCATATGGTTTTGTTTGTATAATTCATATATTTGTAATCATAATAAAATAATAATAATGATAATAATAATGATCAGATTAATAATACTAACAATAAGATTAATATTAAAAAATAATTGAAAATTGCATATAATTAATGATAATGCATAAATATGGTATTATTGCAAATATTATCTGATTAATTTTTGTTTTAAAAAGGTCAAATATGATCAAGCAATATGAAAAAGTATGTGCATATTTTGCACTTCAGGTAAGGACAGAATTAAGATTAATTTTATTTGTTCAATTTTTGTTTTCAATATGTTGAAGCTTCTTTTCAGTTGCAAGGTTTTTAAAAAAATTAGTTTTGTTTGGGGTGTTTTTGTTAATGATTTAAAATTAAACTTTTCTGCTACTTTTATGGAAAATGCATTTCCTGTTCTTACAGATGAACCTTTTCATGCGTACATGTAACAGGGCCTCTTGCTATGTGATTGTAGCAAGGTTCACTAACTCTCATGAAAAGTATTCTTCAATTGGCACTTTTCATTAACAATCTCTCTCCCCCCCCATCCTTTTTCATTGTTTCATTCTGTTCCTAAATTCATCGATTTGATTTAATTATGCAGTTATTATACTTAGAAGAAAGGTAATGTTTATTTGGAGAAATGAAGGTGGCATTTACCTGTGTGTTGATTTTCTCCCTGTTGGAGACCTCTGGACTACAACAGGGGAGACTATAACAAAGGTTAAACAGTTACCTTTCTTGTACTCCATTGTATAAAGAAATGTGAGAAGAATCGACCAAATATTAAATCTGTTCTGCTTTCTTGGAATTTTTAAGAAGAAAATTTGGATTATAAAGTTTACTTTTTTCATGGAATGCCTAGATCAAGAAAAAGCCTTTGACAGAGTAAATTATACTTTTATGATGGAAACACTAAAAGCCTTTGGTTTCCACCCAGATTTTATTAAATGGGTCACAATATTCTACACCGATATCACCTCGTCCGTTCTTGTAAACAATTTCATCTCGCACCCTTTCCCAATCCTCAGGGGAGTAAGACAAGGGTGTAGCCTATCCCCCCTTCTATACGTACTTGTGTACGAACCCTTTGCTGTCAAAATTCATTCTGATATCGAAATAATAGGAATACAAGCCCCAGGTTCAGCAGAGACCTGTAAAATCTCCCTCTACGCAGACGATAGTACGGGTTTCTGCTGCACAGATAAGTCTATTGAGAAATATTTGTTCTGGGCAAAGGCATATGAAAATGCATCGGGAGCCAAAATGAATTTCAGCAAATCAAACGGTATGTTTATGGGCAAATGGTGCAATCGGAGTGACCAACCTTTTTGGTATATCATGGGTGGACAGACAAAAAAATTGTAGGCTTCCTCTTCGGTACCAGTTTAACACCAGACGACCATTGGCACAAAAATGTTACAAAACTTCAACGCACTCTATTTCTTTACAAAAGTAGAAAATTATCCCTCGTCTCAAAATCCAACATCATCTAGCTCTTCGCTTGCAGTCAAATTTGGTATACGGCAAGCGTAGTGGATCTACCCCCGTATCTCACTACTTCGATCAACAGAAACATCTTCACCTTTTTGTGGAATTCCAGATTCGAACCACTCTCATGTGCCATATGCTATAACCCTTTGAAAGAGGGCGGCCTCGATATTCCAAACGTAGACTGTAAAATAAGAGCCTTACAAATTCAACACATACAAAAACTGATAGATGACAATTACCACGCCAAATGGAAACCTTTCGCAAGATATTGTATTGGTTTACAACTAAGAGCTTTCAACCCAAACTTGGGCCTTAATAAGTATGCACACACGCTTTACGCCCCACAATTCAATCGGAAATGCATGACAGTTTTTAAAGACTTTACAGAAAACAACCCAGGACTCACCTTCGGTAAAATACCCACCAAAATAATATACCAACTCGATTTGAAAAAGTTTGTTTTAGAACCTAAGATTAAAAAATTGTGCGACATCAACTTCTGTAACATGTGGAATAACCTCCACAACAATTTCATTGACCCTATCACCAGAGATGTTTGCTTCAAAGTTATACACGACATACTTCCAGTCAACTACAATATGTTTCTAAAAAGGATTTCACAATCAAAAACATGCACCTTTTGTGGCGAAATCGAAACCCTCGACCACCTTCTTTTTGAATGTAAGCGAATACACCCCTTGCAGCACCTCGTAATCAAATGGATCAAGAAGCTTTCAAGAAACAGCTTCAACACCTTTTACACCTTTCTGAAATTCGGCCTCCTCCCAAATGGGGTCTCTTTCACAGAGCCAGAATTTGAAAACCTACGTTTCCTACTAGCAGCGGAGTATAAATATGTAATCTGGCTCAAACGAGTTCGATCTTACTATCATAAAGAAATAGTAACGTCAAACACAATATTATCGTTTTTCCTTTCCAGATTAAAATGCCGCATCAGAGCCGATTTCCGTCCTTATGACCTCGTCGATTTCGTAAATAAATGGGTATCAGCAGACATTTTCTGCCGCGTACATAATTCCGAATTAACTATAACCATAGATATCTAATAGTCACCTCCCCCCCCAAGTGCGCTAAGCCAGCTACGCACCATAAACAAACTAATGATAAAATAAACATAACAAATCAGGTCATTTCCACTCTAGACTTGGATATCTAATACTCCCCCCAGTATGCTAAGCCAGCCACGCACCATAAACTGACAAATCAGGTCCTTTCATCACCACAATTTAGTCGGCACCGGATTAATCACTTCACGCTATCAAAGAGTGAAGCGACCCCAGGGTGCCATTTCCGAGACCTCACTAATGTTATAACGAACCATAAACAAACACATAGTTATACATCACCCCCAGAACACATTTTTTTTCGCCTTTCTGGCATTCAATTTACTATTTATGTATTATTTTATTGTCCTCGTCTTGATGATTTTATGTCCTTTTTTCCTTTCCATGCCAAGTAAATGTTAGTACATCTATTCAAGTAATTGTACATATATTGTTACATTATTTTCAACCTTAGGTATCTCAAGTTACAATGCAATTAATCATCGTCGTTGAACCCAACTCCCCTAGCCCCCTCATTAACGAGGCATCACTATCATCCACTTTGAACGCTCTCTACCATGTTGCCAACCATGTGCATAGTTTTAAAATGTATGAATTTCTTGTACATCCACTTCTAGACCCATCATTATTGTAATTTGTTAACTTTGCTATTGTGCAATGTACATCTCTTTCAATCTCATCTTATCTACACTCTTGTATGTAATATGTTCATATTATCATGTATGTTGTGAGCGCATGTGATATTGTAAATATTGAATAAAAACCTATGAAAAACAAAAAAAAAAAATATCTGTTCTTATCAGCTTAATATCTGATACGTCCCCCATTGGGGGCTTGCTCTGCTCTCGCCACGGGTTGGCCCGGTATTGCAGTACCTCCGGGATTGGCCCACTCCCCATGGGGAGTAATTAGCAATCAAAAGAATAAAAATGTAGAAAATTTGTAGTGATTGTATAGATAGTATTCTTTTCCCATGTTTATTTTTATTATACTGTTATTATCATTGTAGGGCTCCATTATTATTGCTTGAACTAAAAGTTGCATTTGATACATTTCATGTCAAAATGTTTCACTGTAAATTTGTCATAATTCTGGCCTAGAGTTCAAAACAAGTTAATCTGCATGGAGAAAAGTACAATAAAAGTAACCACAAGATCAGTCCTACAGCAAGTTTTAAAAAATGATTTTATATATAAATTAATTCAAGGCCTAGTGAAACATTATGTTCTACATGTATTTTAGCATTCATTTGAAGGAGATATGATTGGTTTGAAAAACATTGTATTCAAGTAATGAATTTTATTTGGTGTGTTGAAACAAAATAGGGATATTGAAAAACATTTTTGAGTAATGAATATATATATATATATATATATATATATATATATATTGGGACAAAATGGGGAGATCTTTGCTGTCAATGATACATGTCTATTGTTTATGTGACTGAGATATAGTAAAAAAAATTCCATGTATTGTCAATGTTTTAAAAATAAGTTTGCAAACACTTTCATTAAGAATTTTATTGATCTAGTTTATCCACATTTTCGATCTGCTTATGAAGCAGTTTGTAGATTAGTGATGCAGGATGATAAAAATTTGTCCATTGTACATGTGGAAAATCATGATGTAACTGATACACATGTTGTGAATATATCTAATATTTCTTTGAATAATATTTAAGAAAGATAATCAGTTTTATAGATTTGTTGATACTTATTATTATAAGTGTGCTATTATTGATATTCTGCCTTACATGGTATTTTTGCTCCAGCACTATGTACCTTGTTAATTTTTGACCATGCTGATACTCCCCCAGTTTTGTCAATAAGGAAGGTACAGAAATATCAGTAATCCAGTTACAGATGTTAACTAAAAAGAACTGTTTAATGAATTGATTGAAAATGAATATCATGATGATGCGTTTGGCTAATTTGAAGATCCTCAACTGATTTATAAAAAATATATTATCTCAGATTCCTTTTTAATTTGATATTTATAGTTGGATTGCATTGTTGTAATCTTCTTAATTATTTACAGTCACTAAAAATGTATACTGGATATGTATTTAATATTCCAAAGAATTTGTCAGTGAAAGCGATTTAAAGAGGCTAGCTTCAAAACATTGTGGTATTAGAATTTTGTCATTCATCAATAAAATGGAGACCATGATGGCAATTTTCTATTGAATATGAAAGTTATACGTGTTGAATGAGGTTGACTTGAGAGCAAAATTAAAGCAACACTTTATTTGTATGAAATATTAACTGCATAATTCTGTCCTATATTTATTCTTTAGTAAATTTTTTGAAAGGTTTGGAAATTTAAATGCGAGGAAATCAAGTATAAGTGTATAAAATGCCTCTAAATCTGTGTGAAGTTTACATCCCATAAAAAGTGTCTAAATTAAAGCTGTGATTCAAACTAATTTAAATACATGTATTGTCAGTATTATAGATTTTCATTCATTTAACATCGAAACAGTAGTGTATGTTTTTAATCTCTTAAAACGTTAATAATAGAACTACAGTGGTGCCGTGACTTACGAGTGTCCCAACTAACGAGATTTTGAGATACGAGTTGTCTCTTGGCCGATTTTTTGCTTTGAGTTGCGAGCTAAATTCGAGTTACGAGCCAGCTTCAGATACCCCACCGCTAGCTGGCACAGCGAACGTCACAGTAAACGCATCAACATCCGCCAAGCATCCCGTGTCTCGTTTACTTTAAGCGGTCAGCTCGCAGTGGAAGCATGTGTTGTGCTCGCATTTGTGCTTGCGGTTATTTTGCAAAGAAGCAGATGATATGCATTGAATTAAAGAAAGAAATTATTGAAAAACATGACCAAGGTGTGCGTGTAGTCGACTTGACGAAGCAGTATGAGCGTAGCACTTCAATGATCTGCACCATACTGAAGCTGAAGGAGTCAATACAGGCTATCATGCTAGCCAAGGGCGTTTAAATAATTAATAAACAGCGGACGTCTCTCCGTTAAAATATGGAGAAGCTGCTGATGGTGGGTTGACGGAGAAGCAGCTCGAAAGAGATACCGTGACGAAGGCTATAATCTGCGAGGAGGCACGAGCTATTTACGCTGATTTGCTGCAGGTTCTTTACTTTCCACCCAACATCACCCCATGGACCAGCAGTTGATTTCTAATTTCAAGAAGCTCTTTACCAAGCACCTGTTTCGACGCGGATTTGAGGTGACGGAGAGCACAAACCGCAACCTTAGAGAGTTCTGGAAAGACCTCTATAACATCAGGATATGCTTCAGAATTATCGATATTGCGGTGTTTTTTGGAGGTCCTGAACGGATTAATTCCATTTCAATTCATTTCTATGGGGAAATTGGATTTGACGTACAAGTAATTTGAATTACGAGGTCGGTCACGGAACGAATTAAACTCGCAAGTCAAGGCCCCACTGTAATACAGAAATATCCACATAGTGAGAATCTTGAAAATCTAGTTACTCATCCAGCAGGGTTGGTCACATCAAAATGTGGTTTTCAATACAGGAATTCTTATATGTAGTACTTTGGAAATGTTCAGTATAGCTGCTTCATTTACCATCTTGAAAATACGGTTGTTACTAATCCTCCTAAATTATTCCAGTTGTTGAGGAAACAAAGTTTTTGGGTATTATTTTACAGAAAACTTACTTTTATTCCACACATCAAGAATTTGAAAGCTTTAGATCTACTTGAAGTAGTTGTGCACACTGACTGGGGTGCTGATGAAAAAGTCATCCTCAATTTATATAGAACATTTATTTGCTCCAAACTAGACTACGAATGTGTTGTTTATGGTTCATCTAGGACAGCGGTTCTCACTCAACCTGTGGGTCGCGACCCCGTCAGGGGTCTAACAACGATTTGCCAGGGGTCGCTTGCGACCATCGGAAATATACATTTTTACAGTTATGAACGAAAATAATTTTACGGTTGGGTCGCCACAACATTTGGAATTGCATTAAAAGGGTCGCGGCACTAGAAAGGTTGAGAACCGCTGATCTAGGAAGTCATTATTTGAAAATGCTTTACCCAATTCATCATCAGGGAATAAGACTCACTCTGGGAGCATTTAAGACTTCTCCATGTGAAAGCCTTCTCGGGGTAGTGAATGAACCACCTTTATCGCATCGCATATAAATGCTTTCTGCACAGTATGCTCACAAATTAAGATTAAACCTTTTGAACCCTGCATTTTCTTCTGTTTTTCAACCCAAATACAAAACGTTATTTGAAAACAAACCAAATGCCATACTATCATTTGGCATCAGAATATCATCCAGCCTTCACAATATCAAAATTAATCTCCCTTCAGTTCCAAAAACATTTGTATCGGAAACACCACCTTGGCTCCTTAAACAACCCAAAGTGATTTTTATGTTACATAATGAGAAAAAATCTGAGACAAACCCTTCTATTTTCCAGAACTCTTATTATGAACTCCTCACCGAATTTACAAACTATATTAGAATTTATACTGATGGATCAAAGGTTCAGGAAAGGCTGCTGCAGCCTTCGTTAGTGGCAAACACATAAGTTCGCTTGCCAATATTTATCAATGTTTCAGTCAATACCCAATAGAAAACTGGAAACCCCATTATTAACCAATCTGCTCATCAAAAATACCGAGCTTAGTACCTCGTACAATATAGTTTACTTTTGGTTACCTAGCCATTATGGTATTAAAGGTAATGAAGAAGCAGATCGCGCTGCTAAAATGGCTCAATCCCAAGAACCATCTGATTTTAAATTACCGTTTACTGATTTTAAACCTCTTATAAACAAACATACCTATGCCAGAAGTGGCAGGCATCATGGACTGATGCAGTGAATAACAAACTTCAAGCCATCAAACTAACCCTGGGAGAATGGACTCCTTCCTATAGAGGTTTGAGGTTTATTATGCTGAAGTAAATTAGCATTATAGCATTACATCTGTATATTAATACATTCTGAACCAAAATCTAGGAGAAGATTGCATAATTGATGAAATTGATGTTTCTTTTGGATTTTTAATATAGCGATAAAAAATTTCAGTCAGATTGCTATGATGTCTGCAAGTCCAATTTATAGTGATGTCTTGCACTAGGGCATCATTAAGAAAAGAAATTTCTCATCAGTATAATTTAAAAAAAAAATATTTGTGAAGGTAACGATGTTAAATTAAAGTATACAAGGCCGTCGCTCTTTTCCAGAATGTACATGTACAAGTGCATAATTCATGTTAGTTAAAGACTGCACCCCCAAAGGTAACATAGTGCGTGACTTCTGCAAACAATATTATCAGGATCTCCATTAAATCCGGGGCCCGAAGTGGCAGAGTGGTATAAAGCACTCTCTGTTACGGATCACTGTCATCTCACCTCTGTCTGCATGGGTTCAAGTCTCAGATTCGGCTAATGTGGTTATGTGAGAAAACTTGCCAGTAGCTTCCCATGAGTCGTAGGTTCTTTCCAGGTGTTTCTTCCCCCACCATTAATACTTGCTGCCATATATAGCCTTTTGCGTGCTGAAAAATTGCATTAAACCCTACAACAACAACCATTAAATCCCATAGTTTATAAAATGCCATATGTATACTACTGCTCGTAAACCTATAAGCTATTATGCTATGGTGTTGTCTGTTTCAGTTTGATTTCTGCACATGAACACAAATATAGTGCATGGCATGCAAGGAAGAAAGATTTCAATTGATTTTGGATTTGAAAGCTCATAGCCACTGAAAGAACGAAATGGTTTCCACATTAAAAAACTAAAATTGTTCACCAGTTAGTTTACAAATATTGGACATGGAGTTAGTAATTCTATAAATTGTCAAGTCAAAGGTCCAGGTCACTACTGAAGTAAGAAAAATCACAAATTTGCACAAAAACGTAAATTCACCATCATTACCAGTTATGAAAATTTGCAGATAGCTTGCATGTGGGGCTAAATATCCTGTCAGTTTTGGGTAAAATAGTTAAAGGTCAGGGTCACTTACAGAAGAAAAGAAATTGGTTTATGTACAGGACTATAAGTTCAGATCACATATCTGGGACCAAACTTTGTTGTGGCTTGCACATATAATAGGAAGAAGCCTATTGATTTGGGGTTGAAAAGATTAAGGTCAGCGTCAGTATGACAAATGATAAATACATGTAGTTTCCATACAACAACTCATTCTGTATCTTGTGAAATTGTCAAACTTTATTAGTAACTTGCACATGGGTAAGGATAAGCCACTTTTTTGTTCAAAAGAACCAAGGTGATGGCCACACACCGAATGGTGTGAAAAGAAAAATGATCTCTGCTCCGCAAGTTTTTTTCGGCATTTGATACTTCGACCATTTTGCATGGCTTGCACATTGATAAGGCCTGTGTATTTTGAGGTAAAAGTCATGGTAGCTATTTCTATTTTTAAAAATTTGATGATGATTTTGCTTGATTTGTTAAATCTGATAATTTTGCTTTAATGGTTAAATCTGATAATGATTTTGCTTGGTTGGTTAAATCTGATAATGATTTTGCTTGCTTTGTTAGATCTGATGATGATTTTGCTTGATTGGTTGAAGCTGATGATGATTTTGCATGATTTGTTAAATCTGATAATTTTGCTTTATTGGTTAAATCTGATAATGATTTTGCTTGATTGGTTAAATCTGATAATGATTTTGCTTGCTTTGTTAGATCTGATGATGATTTTGCTTGATTGGTTGAAGCTGATGATGATTTTGCATGATTTGTTAAATCTGATAATTTTGCTCGATTGGTTAAATCTGATGATGATTTTGCTTGATGTTTTCAATCTGATGATGTTTTGTTTGATTGGTTTAAGATTTTGTTTGATTGGTTTGTTAAATCTGATGATTTTGCTTGATTTGTTAGATCTGACAATTTTGCTTGATTGGTTAAATCTGATAATGATTTTGCTTGATTGTTAAATCTGATGATTTTGCTTGATTGGTTTAATCTGATGATTATTTTGTATGATTGGTTTGTTAAATCTGATGATGATTTTGCTTGATTGGTTTCTTAAATCTAATAATTTTGCTTGATTTGTTGAATCAGATAATTTTGCTTGATTGGTTAAATCTGATGATTTTGCTTGAATGGTTAAATCTGATAATTTTGCTTGATTGGTTGAATCTGATGACAATTTTGATCAGTCATGTATAACTGAAATACTGCTACAATCCCCTGAAATTCTTTCATTCATATGTGATGTGTCTATAATTTAAAGCATATAAGGACATGTTTTTCTTTCTTGTCATTGTTTATAATTACTACAAAAGATGTTGGAATTTAACTGCAAAAAAAAAATACAAAATTTGTTTAAATTTAACAACTTGACAATTTAATAACTTGATCATGTAATTATGACTATATGTTCCTAATTATGAATCTTATGGTCTTACGTTTGTAGTTGTGAAGGGAATTAATAAATTTCAGGTCATCTTTAGTGGCTGGGAGTTTACTAACCTTTGTGCTTTGCATACACCTAAAAAGTAGTCTCCCTTTACACACAATTGATTATGGAGTTCACAGTCGATTATCTTATTGGTTTGCTCAACCAACTGATGATTGATTATAATTAATAATCGGAACAACACTACACAACAGGTACCTTTATCTATCATATCACTTTAACCAATGTCTGACTTGAGCTTCTTGCAAACTGGTTGAGCATCCTTAGCAGCAGAATATGCAGACACACATAACTGCCAGGTTAGCTGTGGTAAAGATGGCAGTTATAACTTCCCACTAGCACCCACAGGTGAGTGATCAGAGTCATGTTCAGCCTTTACTCTAATAATGATATCTGATGTGTTCTGCAATATGGTGGTTAATATTTCATTCCTTTGTGCAAAGTGGATCCAAGGCAGCAGTAGTGGTGAGTTTCTTTTTGACGAGTGTATCCTGAAGATCAACAACCACAGACTGTTTCATCAGAGCTTTTACAAGAGTCATCATCGCTATGGTGGAAAATGCTGTCAAATAGTTTGTGTTGAAGAGACATGATAACAGTATGTCCATACCACATGCTGTGAAAGTTGCATCCGAAAAGAGTCTCTGCCTTGTCCATGTTTGATGAATTATCTGATACAATACGTGGTATGGGGATAGATTGTATTTCCCATTCTTTGAGAGCTTCATGAATCACAGCAGCTATATTCTCACCTGTGTGCTTTTCATACATAGACCGAGTTTGAAGAACATAGTTTATCAGAGCTTCCAGTTTTTATCAATGTGAGTTGACGTGACTATCGGATATGATTAATTTGACCTCGATGTCTAACTATCTGTTGCCAATGCAACTTTCTCAACGTTTTGTAGGTCTTCTGTTATTAGTGCCTTGATTTAAACATATTTTTGAGGTATGATTACCTTTTTCTACCTGGAACATTATATTGGGTGTAAAGTGTATGTAAAAGGTCTCTAAACTTTGGCAAATCCACTGTTCGGTATCGATGCATGTTTTTAATTATAAATCTGCACACCTTTTCAGTTATATGTAATGCAAAAGAATAATATGAGGGGAATTTCACGCCAATGAGCCCATGTAAGGTTCTCTGCATTTGGCTGCAAAGGTTTAGCTTGAGAAAAATCTGAAGTGTCTGTACATGACAAACTTGCAGTTGCAGGGATCAGTGATCTGTTGTCTGTCATCTTGTAATTACCACATTTCCGGGGATGGTGCTTGTTAATGTAGTACGCTAGATTAATGGTTCTGACAGAAAACTTAACAAGAGTGTCACATAGTTGGCACACAGCATCATCAATTTTCCCATTCCTTTTATTCTTTCTGAACACGAGTCCATAAGGCAGACGACACTTTTGAATTTTGCACAAGAGTTGTACTCAGCCATGATTGAAATACATGTTGCTCAAGGTCAGTGTCATAGTCATCAATGTCAGCAAGGTGCTTTTTTGTTGAAAAGTTCTAGCTTCAAAAGGATGAAGATTCACAGACATGTAACTTAAGATTACCCATGCTGCAACTGCTCAGGAAACGAAATATAAATGTTACTGAACTGTTTACTGGAGTTAATTGTATGGAATTCAATAGGTAATTGTTAACCAGAAACTATTATAAGTAGTGAAATATGTCTAATATTAAGTTTGTTTGCTGCTTCTTATAGAAATTTACATCAATATTGCACAATATTGATAAAAGAAAGTTATATTGTGATTATTGTATTGTCGGTTTAATACCAGAATATACTGGTATTTGATATTATGGTGGACCCCTAACAGGTGACATGGCTTTCTATGAGCATGGTGAATACATTGTTGTGGAGTCAAAACCTGTATCAGTCTCACATGAAGACGGTACAGTGGAGTAAAAATGATTTTAAAATTATCACACTTTACATAGAAAAGATGAGCACAGCAAGAGCAGTCATAAATATTATCAGAATAATGAAGTATGGAAATATCATAAATTGTAAGAAAAACTATTGGCTGAAATATGACACAGAAATGATGTGATGTTATTATGCCTTTATGCATCGAGTATTTGGAGTAATACAAAAGTGCATGATAATTGCATTCTTTGATAGTTGTACAAACTTTTATTGATTGTCATGATTTAACCAGGATCAGTAAAATTAGTCAGGATCAGAAAATGTTATTATGTTAATCCTGGGGATGTGTAATGACATCCCAGAATTGTACAAGTGTCATTTTTAAGCAAATATGTGCAGTGTAAGATGTGTTTGTGATTTGGATTGTTTACATAGCTTTAACAATGTTTCAGTCATACGCTACAATGTCTGCAGTATGGCAGTTTATAGTGATGTCTATCACTGTGGCATCATGCCACAGACATCTAGCATCATGTCCCACCCAGTCACATTTGTATCCTGACACCAGTCCTAACACTAACCTCTTAACTCCTTTTGCTCCGATCCTGTTAATATGTGTGATTCAGTTTCTGCATTGAATGGCCAATCTCGTCTTTTGTCGCTTTGAATGTGTGTTAGATGCGACGTCTCTGATTTGTTAGAAATGTGTTTTTTTTCTGCAAGAATCAAACCAATATAAACCAGTCGGAAAAGATTTTACTTTTTTTGTGCAAATTTGAATTGTTCAGAAACCAAAGGTTACTAATGGAAGTCAGTTTCACTACACATGTTTGGTTCATGAAAAATCGTAAATAATGGTGGACATACGACTTGATGACGGTGAGAGCAAAAATGAGGAGTTTCTCAGGTTTAATCTCGAAATCATTGAGCAGGGAAAGGAAAATGTGTTTGGCACTTGGATGTTTTGCAAGATTTAGATTCGGACATCAAAGTTTCTGAGACTGATTAGTGAAAAGAAGTGATGCTGATAGCGATGATGATAAAGTTCTTGCAGATATAGCAGATTGTAGCGATCTTGTTAATTTTGTATATAGCGCATAAGAAAGTTGTGAAAGACTGACAAATAAAAAATAATACTGTGTGGACAAATTCATTTAGAATAATTGGTGAAACTTTGTGGATTTTTATAGATAAATTATAGTAAAGAGTGAATGCATGCGCATGATATTTACAAAATTGTCTAAACAGGTAAATCTATACGAGGCACACGCAGCTAGACACAGCTTAGTGCTACTGGGGCAGAGCAGCACTAATGCTTTTAACAGTGATGGGGCTGAGTTAATGCTTAGCACACGGTGAGGTAGCTGTTGATACCATTTCTATAATTCTTTGGTATGACTTGAGTAGGGTTTGATCCTGCGACCTCCTGCATCTGAGGTGGATGCACCTCTAGGCCACTGGAATGATCTTTGTAGGATAAGTAAAATGTAGGACAAATGAAATCTCCAGATGACTTGTCCTTCAGGACAAGTAGTTGATTGCAAGTTTTTCAAAACCATGTAATTTTTAGTTGAGAATCCTTTTCCTTTTTGCATTTTGGTGGGAAAATTGTTCTTTTCCTATATTATTTTTGCATCCAAATCGACTTCAACCCATATACTGGAAACTCCCAATCAATTCAGGTGAATAAAAACTAAATATTTCTGCAATTTCAATATACATTGCTACTTGACATGTATTGCCTTTCCACGATTCATTTAGAAGCAGAAAAGTGAGAATGACATTGACAACAGGTACATGTAAATGTTTTCCCTATGAGCAAGTGTCAGTTTCGGTAGATTTCAGTTTGTTTTCATGTCATTATTTAAATTTCTTATATTCTTTCAGGCATTTTTTTGCAGTAGAGATGGCTGACATTTTTTTGAAGAAAGACATTTATGACCTTCTGCTCAACAAATTTGTAGTTATCATTGGAGACTCGAGTAAGAAGGATTGCAAGTTAATGCAAATCATGCCCTTCGTTATTTTCTTGTTTTAAATTTCTCTAGTATTCACTGACTTAAGTTCCATCTTGGATCTATTTTACTATAGTCATTTCTTGTTAATAATTTTCTATTTCCCTTCTTTCTAAGAAATGTTTCATATCAGATTAATAACATTGTATTAATTACTAAATTATTCATATTTGCATATTGTATTAATTACTAAATTATTCATATTTGCATATTCTTTTAATAAATGTTTGTCCTTTGCATCATTTATACATTGTAATTTTTTTTTTACTTCAAGATTCTCTTACATTTAGTCATTATAAAAAAATGTTACTTCATGTGAAAATCTGTCCCTTACATCATTGATATAATGTTTAAAAAAATTGGTTAGAAGTCTTTACTGATATGTGTTGTCTTTTTTATTGGATTGGGCAGTCAATGTCCAACAGTTTAAGGTCAAAAGGTTTATAGATCACTGCCGGTTATAGTTAACAAACAAACACTAATGTAACAGTCTGAAAAACTAATAAAACAGTATATCATGAAGAAAACGTGGCAATACTTATTGTAGGTGATAGTGTGAAACTGATCATGACACGAATTACCAGAGAAGACTTCGAAGGACTCAAACAAACTTTTCTGCATAATGGCATATTATGTTGCAAATTACCAGAAAAGTTATATACAAGTAACTGATATCATGTTAAAAATTACTAGAAAAGTTATATACAAGTAACTGATATGTTAAAAATTACCAGAAAAGTTATATACAAGTAACTGATATCATGTTAAAAATTACCAGAAAAAAAGTAACTGATATTGTGTTAAAAATTACCAGAAAAGTTATATACAAGTAACCGATATCATGTTAAAAATTACCAGAAAAGTTATATACAAGTAACTGATATGTTAAAAATTACCAGAAAAGTTATATACAAGTAACTGATATGTTAAAAATTACCAGAAAAGTTATATACAAGTAACTGATATCATGTTAAAAATTACCAGAAAAGACTGGAAATACTGAAAGGGCTCTCTAGTTTTATACCATCAACTGATATTGTGTTAAAAATTGTAGACAAGACTTGAATGGACTGAAAATACTCTTCTATAGCTTCTACTTCTGTCGTTTTTCTGATTTGGAAATATGTTTTAAGAAGAGCATGATTTTCTAACAGGCTCGGCCATTGACCGCTTATTAAATCATGTGACATGACCATCTGTTAACCTCTGACAAAGGTCATTATTTGACAAAGAAATATCACATTGTATTGATGTAAGACAGTTATATTATTGTGTTATATTACTGTATCGTTGGTTTAATAAAAAAATATACAGGTATTCAATATTATCATGCACCCCTACTAATTTATGCTCACTGATTGGTTAATTGATAAGCATGAGTGGCAATATGTCAATTCAGGACGATGGTCATCTTTGATCAAAAGTCCCATTATGGCTATACATCCAGAACAGATGTCTAGTTGATCCTAAATGAAAATGCTGTGATCTGACTACCATAGCATCCCCTGGAAAATCTTGTTTTTACAAGATGGGGTTTCCAACCAAACACTTGTTATGATATCTAGCTGGTCCTAAATGAAAATAGTGCTGGGCTGACAACCAATTTTGTGGGGTGGCTGAGTGGTCTAAAGTGCTCTCCGTTATGGATCACTGCCATCGCACCTCTGTCTGTGTGGGTTTGAGTCTAGGATTCGGCTAATGTAGTTATGTGAGAAAGCCTGCCAGTAGCTTCTCATGGGTTGGTGGTTCTTTTCTGGGGTTTTCCCGGGTTCTTCCTCCACCAATAATACTGGTTGCCATGTATAGTCTACCATGTGCTTAGAAATGGCGTTAAACCCTACAACAACAACAACCAATTTCGTCGAAGCCATTCTTAAAATCTTGTTATCACTATTTCTCCTAAATGGGAAGTAGGGATAAAACGATTCATCGATATAACAAAGCATCAGTATGTTTGCTGTACTGATAAACATATTGATACAAATGGTGGAAAATTTATACAAAATGATACTTTCTGTTTGCAAGTTATATTAATCATCAGCAGTTAATAATCAATAGTCCTTTGTCATGTTAATCTTTAAATTGAGAATTCATCTGATGCAAGCACAGCCACTAATTTTTTTGCTTGTCAAAACAAACTACAAATTAAATTAACACCAAATGACGTGGTTCATAAAATTGCCACCACCCCATTTATGCTAATTACTTTATCCCAAGAGCTTGTTCAGCAGAATGTATTGGATTTTCCTTTGACCATTGCCAGCCTACTCCTAAATAGATGCTTTTATTGATGTGGGAATTTCACTTATTACATTATCTGATTGGACCTTGATGTGGGAATTTCACTTATTACATTATCTGATTGGACCTTGATGTGGGAATTTCACTTATTACATTATCTGATTGGACCTTGATGTGGGAATTTCACTTATTACATTATCTGATTGGACCTTGATGTGGGAATTTCACTTATTACATTATCTGATTGGACCTTGATGTGGGAATTTCACTTATTACATTATCTGATTGGACCTTGATGTGGGAATTTCACTTATTACATTATCTGATTGGACCTTGATGTGGGAATTTCACTTATTACATTATCTGATTGGACCTTGATGTGGGAATTTCACTTGTTCCATTATTTGATTGGACTTTGATGATGTCAGTATGGACACCATGGTGACCATCTTGAAAATATTGCCATTGCTACTTACTAAGAACAGATTGTCGTATTAACCAAAATTCTTTAATTGTGTAATTGGTCCCTTCCAATCATTATGTTTTCTGACTTACTTTTATGGAAAGTTATTGAATGAGGTTAGTGATGTATTTAAAAAAAAAAAGAGACTAATGTTGCCAATTTTATATGCATGGTTGGTATTGAATAATGGAATGAAATAATGTATAAATTAAATAATGAGCAGTACTTGTATTAAAGCATGTGTACAGATCCTTTGCCCAATTTAGTTTCAGAATAAAAAATACACATCAACATAACAGTACATGTATGTTGCAGATCATAATTCAAAACAAGGTTTTAACCAGTGACCTAAATTTAAGGCATCAAACCTACACTTTACCAATTTTAAATTTGAGTTTCCATGTAAATATCCAGGTGAAAATTCTGTTGAAACTTATATCATAGTTCAGCACAACATACTTGCCCCAGTTTGGTTTTACATCAATGCAGGAGTGCTGTGTGTTGTCCCTGTTTTGAAATAGAAATTAACCGCTATAGAAGAACTTGTCAGAACACTGAAATGAACATCCATCAAACTTTACATGTTTTCCCTTTGTGAGGGTCCTTGGGACAAATAGTAAGAACCATGTTTCACTAAATCAAGGTATTTAATTCCAGTAAATTGTATGAAATTATAATAATGTGTCTTTGAAATTCGTCAAATTGAAACAAATTGTCATTTTCTGTATTTTATTTTCATGAATTTTTATTTACATTGTACAGTTCAGAGAGCAGTTTACAAGGATGTTGTGTTGTTACTTCAGACAAATAAATATCTGACTGATGAACAACTTCGAAAAAAGGTACGAGTACTTTTTGTGAATTTCTGTCTTGGATTGTTAACTATATGGGATGACCTGTTGTCTGTTGCATAATGTTTTTCTTCAGATATTTGTATGTTAACACAGGTTTGTTCCTAAAAAAATTGCATGGATGATTATCATGAAACTTTACATACATAGATCCCAAGGTTTAGTTGGTCTGAATAAAAATGGTGCTGCTCAGACATCCAATATGAACACACTTGCAGACTAGTTTAAAATCTTGTTTTCACTATTCCTTTTGAATGGATAGTCAGATTAACATCATGTTCTCACTGAAAGATGCCTTCTGGTCCTTGAGTGAAAATTTGGCAGATGTGGTACCCAATATTGCTACAACATCAGGTATCTTAAAAATCTTCTAACTATTCCACCTGAATAGCAAGTTTTATTGACTTTTCACCAGGTGATTTCTTGCGTGGTTTAGTTGGGATTGAATAAAAATGGTTCAGCGTGTAAATCCAATATAGCTGTAACAGTGGCCATCTTAAAAATGTTGCTTCTTCTCTACTGACCAGAAAGCCTTATTGATATGCAGTTTCCACCAGAAGATTTTGTATTAAGCATAGTTGGTATTAAGTAAAACGTTTTTCTGATCAGATGAATGTAATTTTGAAAATCGTATCTCTATTCCTTGTGAACAGAAAGTCATATTGACGTAGGGTTTTCACCAAATAACTTGGTTAAAATGGTTAAAGTCTAACCTCCAGTAAGGCTATCACAGTGCCATCTTTTAAGAATTATAATCTTTTGATCTCTTCTTTAGAACAGAATGTGCAGTTATCATCATAAGTTTAGTTCGTCCTAAATGAGAATTGTTCCTTTCTAACATCCAATGTGTCAACCACAGAGACAGAAAAGCTTGCTATCAATGCACCTATACTGCCATATTAGTTCAAGGTTTTAACCAAGAAGATTTTGTTTACTTGATCTTGAATGAAAATGATACAGATCTGCCATTCAGGATCGTCTCCATGGCAACCATCCTGAAAATCTTGTCTCCATGGGCTTTTCATAAAACAATTCTTATATGATTCCAGAAAGATGGCCGCCATTGCTTAACTGCTTGATGAAGGCTCTTCCCTTTTTGTGGAACTTTTCATGATATATGTGCTTGTTGTCTGTCTTCGTCTACATTATTGTGTTTCATTATGCATTGGCTGTTCAGTTCATGTGCTTCTTCATCTCCTTGTTTTGGAAACTGTAACAATTAGAATTTTAGAAACCGCCATCACATGATCACCAGTCAACCTGCTTACGCTATGATGGACTCATTAATTGTGTTAAGTGACCACAACTTTGCTCTTGATACTACATTGTGCGCAAGACTAAACAAACTGGGACTACATTCATCATTACCTAAATGTAAACGGAAGCGAAAAAGGAAATGTTTCAAAGCTGGCAGGCATAGAACAGGAAGAATTCCAGTTATCTCACTTTCGTCCATAACAGATAAACAATTAAAAATTTGGCTGTTAATTTTGATAACCTGGTTAAAATTCATCTTAAATTGTCAACCATTGTGTCAACTGTCTCGGAGATACCACTGCATATTGCATTATTCAATGCTCAATCAGAAGGATCAACGGAAAGCGCACATAAATAGTTAATTTATCAACGACCAGAATATCAATGCCTTCTTCCTGACAGAAACCTGGCTAAAAGCATCAGGCGATGAGCCCAAGTATGCGGATTTAACACCCACTGATTACTCCATCAAGTCGTTCCCCCACAACTCTCACTGAGTCAGAATTGCTGTCATCACAAAGAATTCCATGATAAGTACAACACAACCTTCAATTTTTGCCACACATTGTTTGAGCTAGTCCAAACAACACTCACACTGGAAAAAAGGTCAGTCCATTTTTTTTCTGTCTCTACTGCCCTCCTCCTAGTAGAAAAAACAAGCTGACTGAATCTATCTTTTTGGAGCAGTTTCCAAATCTTGAGTATGGAAATTCGATAGGTGGCAACCTAATTATTCTTGGAGATTTCAACTTTCATTTTGACTGTTCTGGAAACCCATACATGGGAAAACTCCTAGATTCCATACATGTTTTCAATCTTAAACAGTCAGTTAACCAGCCCACCCATAAACTTGGTCACATTTTAGACTGGTTTCTTTATAGACCTGATGATTATATTCTGCAATCCACATTTGTATCCCAGGACCTTGCATCAGATCACCTCCGCATTATATGCTATCTCGATGTATCAGTCCCTAACCTCCATCTTTATTTGCTACCAAGAGAAACCTCTGTATGATAAATAGAATCAAATTTTAATGCATGGCATCCAAGAAAACCTAACAAATTACTTACATCCTACAGCAGAACAACTTGATAACTGCCTGCATTCATTGCTTGAAAAACCTGCCCCAGCCACCAAATGCAGAGTATCAATAAAAAAAAAGTGTTCTCCATTGTATAGCAGTGTTAGGGACCAGCTTTGCACTGTTAAAATCATCGCCAAAAAACACTACACTTTCTACACTATTCATAAACATATATATAAAGCTGCTAAGAAGAATGTCACATAGTCCATTTAGCCAAATTATCCCACTACAGTACTAAGATCACTGAGAGTTCCAGCTGCAAAGAGCTCTTGAAGATAACTAACAAACTAATGTCAAAGAACAGATGTACACCACTTCCAACTACCTTCTCTCTAGTAGACCTTCCGGACCTATTTGCAAATTTCTTCCGTGACAAAGTACAACCCATTAGAGGTTTGCTTGAGAACACAATTTCAATTGACTTGTCACCATACAGTTGTGATACAGAATTTCAGCGACAACCATTTGGAGCATTTGATCCTGTATCTGTTGATTTAGTATGGACAATCATGATGAAGAGTGCACCAAAGTTTTGTGAACTCGATCCAATTCTGACATCACTGCTGCTTGAGTGCTTAGACCCAATATTTGCTTCAATAACTGATGTTATTAATATTTCTCTCTCATCAGGGGAATTCCCATCATTTTTCAAAACTGCCATTGTAAAGCCTCTGCTGAAGAAACCAACAGTTGACCATAACGATTTAAAGAACTTTCGCCCAGTTTCTAATCTCCCGTAAATATAAAAAATCTTAGAAAAAATTGTTCTTACCCAACTTGTATCTCATTAGAATTCAAAGTCTTTTGAGCAATGTATAGTCTGCATATCGCTTTTGTCACAGTACTGACAATACTCTTCTGAAATTATTTAATGACATTCTCTCTGCTTTGGATAGTGGAAAAATTACATAGTCTTCACCCTCCTTGTTTTGTCTGCAGAATTTGACAATAGACAATGATATATTACTTCACCGTCTCCAGCACGTAATTGGCATTCAGAATACAGTATTACAGTCGTTCAAGTCCTACTTAGTCAACAGGACACAAATTGTATCGGCAAATGGAATACATTCCAGCCCAGTTGATCTATATTGTGGTGTTCCACAGGGGTCTGTTCTTGGACCAGTTCACTTCTTTCTATATACTCTGCCACTCTCAAGTGGCATACAGAGGTCTCGCTAGGATTTTATAACTAGGATTCCAGGACTCCCATTTTGGTAAAATTAGGAGTCCCACCAGCTAAAGTTGGAGTCCCATCCCAGATAATGTTTAAATTTGCAGATTAGAAGAACTTTTGGTGCCATCGAGTTTAATTTCCACATTCTTTATAACACTGACATGTACAAATGTGCCTATTCTACATGTCTGGTAATTCTGCACAACTATACGCCATTTCTTTAAACATTGGATAGCATGTTGTTTTGGTTGAAAAATAAATTTTCGTTGAAATGCCACAAAGAGTCCAAAGTAATGTATTTCATTTCCATAGCCTGATGCATAAACATTACATATTTTCAAAGCCATGCGCAGAATAGGCCACCATATCTCCAGTTGTGGAAAACATATCTCATTCGTTCAAACTTTGTATTGTTTTGAATATAATATTATGGTGACAATTGCCGTTTTTCAATTGGTAAGCATTGCAGATTTTTTTTCGTCAGTTGAATTTTGGTATTGGTTTTGCACCAATATTGGTTACCTTAGATTTGCTGAATAACAGCGGTGTAACTCAATTACTCTGGTTTAGTCTTTCAGGGTCATACTGAATTTAGTAAATCTAAGGAATGATCTTATTCCAAACACTAAGCCAAGCATCACACTTTATTACACTTGGCTACTTTTCCATGCAAACTGTCAGTTCTAGAAACTGCACCACTCTTCTGAATCTCATTAAAATCTTTGTCAGTCTGCCTTTCAACCTTAAAATACTTATCCAAATTTGAAAACGATGTCGCATGCACTATTTATTTGGCTACAATCATAAATGAAACAATACAGTTGACTCCACTTAACTGCACATCAGTTAACTGCACACTCCGGATAACTGCATGTAGTCACGCCGGTCCCGTTTTTTCCCAATGCTTTTCAATGGGAACAAACTTCGGATAACTGCACTTCGCTTAAATGCACACTCCGGATAATAGCACGATAAATTTTTGCCCGTGGCACATTATTCAATACAATTTTACTCCGGTTAATTGCACAATGTATAGTCATGATCAGTTATTGCCAGTCCACTGCTGTAGTGCTTCAATTAAGCTGACAATTAAGCCAGTGAATGCGACTTTGTAAGTGATTGACATGTAAAGAACGCCTTAGGTGGTATATACATGTATATCCGCGCCCACTAGAGAGCAATAGCGTGGGAAAAATCATAGTACATGTACAGCATGGGAAACATTGATCTAAACCGTTTGGGTTTGAATGATTTCAAACCAACAAATGCATGGTTGAAAAGATGGAAAATGCGCAACGAAATTAAATTTAAACGACAACACAGCAAAAAAACAGGATGCAGACGACTTTAGAGCTGAACACTTTTTCTGTGGGAGATGACCCTTCAATGTCTGACAGCAGTTTTCGAATGACAAACGATCTATAGAATTTCTTGAAATTCGCTTTAATTCCTTCATCCATTGGTTGAATCAGTGAAGCTGTGTTCGTAGGAAGGAAAACATGCTTAACATTTTAGGCAAAAGTTGAAAGAGTGGATTCTAATCATTGTTTAAAATTATTCTTCACATATATTCGTGCCGTGCTGATTTAAAGCTGTACTGTACCGTACTTCGCTTAACTGCACACTCCGGTTAACTGCACAGTCTCGTGACGGGCCCAAGGGTATGCAGTTAACCGGAGTCGACTGTAATGGAAGCTAAAGTTCTTTTGTACTCTTATAATAACTACGGTTACCTCACAGGATCTTTCTGTGTCTGAATTCAACCATTGTAAATTTCAGCACTTTTTCCCACACAAGCTTCTAGTCGAAGTCTTTCAACTTGCCGCCCAGCTATTGCAATATGTTCTTTTGGTGTTCTCTTATAAATACAGCAGACACATCTGGTGGTATTTTAACTACTAAATTCTGTTATTGTAAACATCAGTACAGCTAAAATGATGAAGTAATCAACACATTCTCACTCAGTAGGACTGACAAATCTTTGAATTTGCTTCCCATCTATTTGATTGCGTACGGAGGACTCCTGCATGGCTGATTTTCTGCATCCCTTATCGAATATTTGCGTCAAAATACACATAATTAAGCGTTTCCAAGACCTCTGTCATAGATCATCACCCAGTGTCTCACCAATTGTATGCTAATGACACCCAAATGTACAAGTCTAGCCACCCAGCTGAAGTTGATGCTACCATCCATGGAGTAGAGAGTTGCTTTTATGATGTGAAATCATGGATGACATGTAACAAGCTGCAGATGAATGATGATAAAACTGAGGCTGTTCTGATCACACCAACAAAGACATTCTCATTCACATCCTTTACCTCAGACAATAAATATCAGCAACACCAACATTAAAATCCTAGTCAGTACGAAACCTAGGCGTTACTCTTGACAGTACTCTGGCATTGCACCAACATGTCATGAACATATGCAAGGTTGCATATCTTGAACTGAGACACATCAGTTCCATTCGCAAATATCTTTCATTTGATGCCACTAAAACACTTGTGTGTTCATTAGTACTTTCAAGTTTGGACTATTGTTACAGTAACTCAATTCTGTCTGGTTTGTCACAATATCTACTCCAGAAACTTCAAAAAGTTTAAAACATAGCTGCTCAGATCATTTGTAGAGTACCTTAATCAGAGCACACATCACGTCTGTTCTGAGCCCTACACTGGCTATCAATTTGATACAGAATAATCAAACACAAAATTTGTTTTCTGTGCTATGTTTCAATGACAGACTCCAGTCCAGCACACCTATCTGGCCTCACCCATGTGTACACACCAGCAAGATACTTAATACTCCTCTTTTGATACTTAATACTTCTCTTCTATACTCGTTGTTCCCACTATGAAAACGAAGTCATATGGATAACATTCTTTTGCATACGAGTGTCCAACAACGTGGAACGAATTGCCCATTGAAATTAGACACAAAGACACAGTGATTCCTTAGACTTAGAGTGCTCTTAAAACTCACCTTTTTCAACTGCAGGAACAAACTTTGAGACCTAATAATGTTTTGTATCTTATAGGTTTTCAGTATGTTTTTTATGTTTTCCAATTTCATGGTTTTTGTTATTTGTTTTTCTGTAGTGTAGTCAAATCATTATAGATGTTGGAAAGCGCTTCGAGCTTCTAAAGTTTAGGCGCTATATAAAGTCCTCATTATTATTATTATTTTTATTATTATTATTTTTATTATTATTACTATTATTATTGTTATTATTATTATTATTATTATTATTATTATTATTATTATATCTCGTTAGTCCTAAATGAAAATTGCAGACATCCAAGTTTTTGACTGTCCCAATGTAAATAGAGCATAATAAATTGGTACATAGAAGGGTACCAGAAGTGCATTCTGCTATGTGAACAGTGCACTTGTAATGCAATTTTCCATTGCAATCTTTCATAGTTTCCTTAAATCTTACAAATCAGCAAATCTTAACCATTTTGAGTGACCGAGGTATATGAAAAAGAGCAAAACATTAAACATAGAAAATGGAAATGTAAAGTATTCAAGAATTAACAGACAGCAGATTTAGTAGGTTTGCACATTAGTTGTCAGCTTTTAAAATCGTAGCTATATAAGGTCACAATTAGATTGTTTTTTAACTTGGCTATGAAATGAATTTTTTTTAAAAAAAAGATCTGCAGAAAGATTTCTCCTTACTTTTGGCAATCACATCTACTTGTTACGCAGGTTTGTTTAAAGAATGCATTTTATTTTAGAAAAACTAAATGTTTGTTAACTGGCATAATTCAACATGTTTATCATGCTTGCCTTTGCAGGATTTCATTGTTTTAATGAAACACTACTACAGATAAAAAAAAGTGTCAATTTCATGTCTTGGGAGTGGCTAGAGTGTTAGTTTTAGACCTCACCTGGTAGGGTTTGAGAAATGGTGTACAATTCCAGCTTGTGTATTTTACAAATCTCAAATTTAAATATATCTATAAAAACTACAGTACTGATGATCTCTGTGATGGTTCACATGTTTCTTAGTTCCTTGACCTTGGCGTATCAAATGTCAATTAGAGGATAATTGTCATTAGTCGATCTCAAAATGAACTGATGAAATATTAACATTAGGTCATAGATAAATTTGATTGTTTCTCTGGATCACATGGGCAACCTGTGTTTGATACTGTTAAGAAACAGGAAAACAATATGCTTCAGAAAAAGTTTGTTGATAAAAAGGATCATCAACTTATAGGATTATGGCAGATATGAAAAAGGGTCAAGGGTATGATAAAATTAAGTCTTAGTATATTTTTAAACTAAAATGGCATGTAAGAAACACTATTGTATGTTTTCAAAATATTTCACCATTATTTTTGTTTTAAAGCAGAATTCCACTTTTCTCCTAACAGATTTTTCTTGATATAGTCTGGTTTTTTTTATATTATCTCTGATCGGGTTTTTAAAAAATGTCCTATTCAGTCCCATTCCTCAACAACCCTTGTAAATTATTAGTTCCATATATTAGTTAGTACACAACTCTCGTAATGAGTATTCTGATTGGTCAAAGGTGTAAATTCATTCAATGAAACTTCGGGTAATGAAAACTGATGGCAATGGAAAGAAGAAGCATGCTTGCAAAACATGGTATCATTAGTTGTTGAAAGAAAGCATGACATGAAAAATTTAGATAGGTTTTAAAAAACATGAAATGGGAATTGCTGGAGTGAAAAATTGAACGGAAATTTAGTTGGTCAGTTTATAAGAAAAGTGAATGCTAGAGGACAAATTTTGTGACATCTGCAAGAAATACATGTATCTGAATAAGAATTATGGTAATCGCTGTTGGAAGTCGTCAATAAAAGCACTAGCTTGAAAGGAAAAAAGCTCTTAATGAGAAGGAAATGAAACTATTGCACCTTGAGCCAAAAGGTCATTTGTGACTAAAAGGAAGGCTAAAGAAATCAGCCAAATTCACCAAATGAGCTCGACTGGAATATCAACAGGTTGTGTCCATTGGAGAAAAAGATAAGTGAATGTATGGGATTAATCGTATATAGTGATGTACTTGGGTGTTTATGTTACAGATTTGTTATGAAAAGAGAGAAGTATAATATATTTGCTTCAAAAATTGACAAATTATTGTGAATATGATGTTAACACTGACATGCAAATGAAATAACTTCAGCATCAGTATTATTGAACAAATTCATGAGACAATAAATATTATGAAATTATTGAAGTAAAGTTGAACATTTTTGATAAGTTTATTAGTTATATCAATGATTATTTTGATTTATTTTATGATCACAAGTTGCACCAGGAACAGTTTATACGAGTGTAAAATGCGTTTTTGGTTGTGGGCCTTTGGTCCCCAAGAGCCCTGGATTAGGGTCACTGCTCTGTTAAGACCATGTTGGAGGAGGGATGACCCCTAAACACCCCTTGCAATTTTTTCAGCTTTTTTTTAATGGAAGACCACAATCATGTCTGTTATCTAAAGTATGCCACTTTGATTAGAATGTTTAAAAAAAATGTGAAATATGTTATATCACTGATGCTCAGATTTTTATTTTTGTCAAAATCAGTCAGTGTTTTGTTTTTGTGAGTTTTAATGGCAGTATTACCCATAACACATTTTGTTGCATCATGCAGAGATGCTTTCAGGCTGCTGGATCACGATTGTTTTGCAATGATTGTTCTTCACACAGCTTCTCAAACCTAGTGGGGGGCAAGGTTACATAAATTAGGGTTGCCACAATTCGTTGTATCCCATGCATTCTATTTTGTTTTTAGTTGTTTCAGATTTCTTTTTTGGTTAATTTATTAAAACAAGATTCAGTATAAACGTTTGTCCAATAAGTCTTGGTTATCCAGCTTTTTGGTGATGTCAATCTATATATACAAAGGCGGATTTAGAGTTTGAATACAATCATCTGTATGATTGAGATCTGTTATGGTGTTTTTCAAAAACTCTCCAGGGGTTCCAATTTAATTGTCTGTTTGAGGGGTTCAACAAACTGATTTTGTTGATCATCCATAAAATAGCATTGTAGAGCAGAACGAGCACTGAGGCAGCGAGGTTTCGAATGCCGAAATGGAAGATAACCGATTTCTTTATGTTAAGATAGTCTGATATAGTGGTATAGACCAAGTAGAAAGCTCTCTTGTTCCAATGCAAACTGAATAAATTCCTTAAACAGATGAAATTAAAAATGTGAGCACATCATCTGTTGGCATTTGGAGTGGGAAATGGAGGCAGGGAAAATTATGCAAAGAAACTTAAATTTCTGTGGCAAAGTGGTTGGGTACCTAAAACTGGTTAAAGAAAGAATCAAAAAAGAGGGATGGTATGTGTTTTTCTTGAGAATATAAAAAAAAAAATCCATTTACTAATGAAAATGGTTGCACAAATTTTAGAACATCAGTGTCACAACCTAAGGAATCAGAAACCTTGAATAAACTGGTGGTAATTTGGGTCATAAAGACAGTTTCCAGTTTTTAGAGGTTTTGAAGAAGTGGAGTGTTAAGAAGCAGAGACGAGTATTTACCAGCACATCAAATTAAATTAGGTATGCAGATGCCTTATATATTTGTTGCAAAAGTAGTGTTATAAATTTCTCTAAGGCGTTGATTTCCTCGATAAGTAAATTTCTGGTATCATCTCTGACATTGTCAATAGCCAAGGTTCTGACATGTTAGCCCTATTTTCAACTTGGCAAAACAAATATATTTTTACTAATTTCAAACCTGGAGGGTTGGCCGCTTTGGAATTAAATCCCACTATATCAAAATTCAGTTAAATCTCTCAGCCTGTCTTAGAGCTATTAGATAAGTGTCTTTATGCAAGCAAGCAGATAACATGATTTCTGGTTATTGCTTTCCATGTATGACCATTATATCTCCTTTCAGGGAGAATTAAATTTTGAGGGAGATGAGCTAATAGAAGGAGGTAGAAAAGGTGTGATGTCAAATGGCATTAGCTACAGGGAGGTCCGTCAGTATCAAACTGATTACCATCTTATACGTTTCTACTTTGTCACTCGTTGCTACAACACCTATGTGGAATCCATCTTGTCAGACCTTTCTAAAGAACCAGAGCCAGATGTCGTCATCATAAATTCTTGTCTTTGGGACATCAGCAGGTATAAGATCCAAATCAAATTTTATATTGCCTATGCAATCAAATGCTGATAACATGGTCATCACATAACACTTACCTTGGCAACTTAATTATCATTGCTTTTTTGTGTGTACTGAGTAGGTATATTCTAGCATCGTTTACAGGTAAGACTTTATGTAATATTCTTCATTATCTTTTCAGTGCATCTTAGCAAAAGTTTGGAATTAAGTTAATGAAAATTTAATAGTCTTGATAATAGTTTGGTATGAAGACTTAAATTGTTTACAAAGGATTTGATTTGTCAACAAATATGGCCTTCACTTGCATGCCAACCATTATGCTTTTGGTATAATCATTACGGTTTTTTTCACTAAATTATGCGTTATGCTTAAACGTATATGGATTATGCTTTTTTGGTTCATTGATTTCCCAAAATAATCAGTTATTTGTTTTCTCGTTATTATTAACATTCCATTAATCCCACAGACAGTATTTTAGTAAAGACGGCTTTTACGTAACTACAATATAAGAGTAAGCTTGACTGTGGACTTTCCTAACAGTATCATGTTCTATTTATAGCTAACCTGGTTCTACGGTCGACCTCTAATTCTATTTATAGCATCTGTATGCTTTAGGAGGAGAGAGCAGACTGGTTTTCAAAATTTATGCTCTAATTCATATTTGTATAACCAGTCTAAAGATATTTGGCGCTAAAAAGTATATTTTATTTTAGTCTATGCACTTATATGAGCAAAAATTTCTCCTTGGGTTACGCTTTTTCCTCGTCAGGGGTTGGCATGTCTGCCTACAATGCCGAAGATAGATAAACCTTCATATGTCTTCTTAGAAACTAAATGAATTTTAACAAATTTGAGATGGAATGTTATGTTGATTACTTGTAACAATCTGTATTGACCCAGATTGGCTGGCATGTATGTGACAGCAGATCTGGATCTGTTTAGTTTTGAAATTAAAAGCAATCATGCGTCTCTCACACTTATGATTGGGACACATGCATTTGCATATTCATTTCAATTCTGAATGGAAAATCAAGTACTTAGATAACCTAATTAAAACAGATTTAGTACAGGAAGGACACTATTGATTTGGGAGTCATTAGTCAAAGGCAACGTTGGTGTCAATTATAAGTAATTTTTCCTTTGCATTTTATTACTATCATTAACTCAAGCATAACAGATTGTATAGGTGTTTGAATGAATCAACAACTTTGCAAAATATTATGATCAAAAGTGCCACCAAAACAGTTGTGTATGCACTCTTAGACCCCTTGGTGCCACTCTTTGAGACATTTTGGGGAGGACTACTCCTAGACCCCCACCAGTTTTCTATTGCTGAAGAAACAATATTTTGTTTGATTTTAGATTTGTTCAGCAATTAAATATATGAACCATAATCTCAATGAGAACATGTATTTATTCCTAAATTTGGCAAATTGTGATTTATGAACTGAATCTAATAAGAAGTAAAAGATTTACAGCAAATGAAGCATTTTCATGCAGAATCCATTGTTACATGTACATAACAGGTGTCTTGTAATAACCTCTCTGACTGGAAGAAAGTTTGGATTCAGAATCGGTTTGGTTCAATGGCATTGTTTTGGTTATTGTATACGGTGACATTGTTTAGAATTTTGCTAACTACTGCAGCTTACTTTGTTAAATGGCCACCTTATTCCAATACTGTGTTGATTTGGTTTGTAATTTTATCGCATCACAACAAGATAGGTAATTTTAGTACCATTGAAGTAATGTGGCTTGCCTAAGGTCACCATAATATAGTTTAGCTAGGCTGATGTGATGGATTTGAGCCCACACCTGTGTGGTTGCAGGTCCGCTACTGAAGTACCATGGCTCGAATACTGTGAATGTCAAAAGGATACTTATTAAAATTATCAAATCTTGCTGTACCCTTTGTGCTTGAAATGAATTATTTTAACTGTGAATACTAAGTTTTTGTATTTGTTGTAAATTAACAGATATGGTGCAAACTCTATTGACGATTATAAAAAGAATTTGGAAAAACTCTTGACACGTTTCAATGAAGTTTTGCCTAAAGACTGCTTGGTCATCTGGAACACCACCATGCCGATCTCAAAAAGTGTACATGGAGGATTCATGGTCCCTGAAGTTGAGTTCATGAACAGTACCCTTCGGCTTGATATTCTGGAGGCCAACTTCTTCGCCAGACAGGTAATTATAGTGTTCTTGTGCTAAAACAGCAATACGTGCTGTTTTTATTGACAAGGTCAAGCGAGTTTTAAAGGATCAGTGTTAGCTGAGTCGTAGTGGCAACATTACCATTAACATGAGTAATTATAACAATAAATGAGACCAAATAATATATTTCTTGTCCTCCTGTGCTAAAACTGCTTGAAACAAGTTGGAATTTTGCTTGCAGAATACTGATTGTTTTATTTAGAACTTGTGCCAAGTGTAAAATTACTAGGCTAATTTGAAAATATTGTTATTGATACAAATATTGGAAATAGTTTCTTCACTTGGTAGTTAAAAAGGAAGAAATATTTTGAATTCAGGAAATTGTTATGGCCTGTAGAAGAGCATCAGTCCTTAATGGGATCCTTGTTGTTTCTGTTGTTGTTTCTTTGTGGTTTTGCTAGATAAAGATAAAACGTGTTATGTTATATTTACCATCCATCTGTATGCTACCAATTTGGTTTCTGCCAAAAAACTACTTTTTGTCAGCCATCTGCAGTTTCCAATGGATTACTTGCACTTTGGGTAAGGAAGAACCCCAACAATTTCAGGCAGAGATTGATGCCAGACAGTGTAGAGGGCTTTGTGGACTTGACATATGTGTTTTAAGGTCCCAAGGGGGGGGGGCAGTGCATGTGACCTCAAAAGTGTTATCCAATTGAGATTAAATTATCTTTTCATATAAGCCAATATAATCATTTTGAAAAAATACCAAGAAAATTACATGTTTTCTTTTGAACCTTTAATATTCTAACAAACCAAAAATAGTTGGTATCCAATAACTGAATTATTAGAATTTGAACATTTTCTCAACGTTAAATACTACTTACAACATATAAATGAATTCAGTTCATCAGTTCAGTTTTGAAATAGCTAACTTGGATCTATCTATCTGATACTTGGTACTATCTGATATAGGTTTGACTAGCTGTAAAATTTAGAATACATACTGTAACATCCATTGTATTAAACAATTTTAATCACATAGAATTGATAGTGCAAAAAAGAATGCTATTTTATATTTCACATATCCCTACAACTTAAGATTGCTCTCACAAAATGGAAGATTCCTGACAAAACTTGTGTTGTGATAATACAGTTAGTCTTTATAATTACCCAGCCTATAGTGACATCCATGGCCAGAGAATTTAATGTAATTGGTTTTTCTCATGGCAAGCACTTTGCTTGTGCAGCATTGGGTGAATCAAACTCGTTACATTGAAATAGCTAAAGAAGAAAATAAACCACCCTCGGGTAAGGGTGTACATAGTAATGCAACCCAACCACATTTTTGTTTAGGTATAATGCATAAACATTAGGTACACACAATTCCATGACACATTAAACTTTCTGCATTTAAAAGAAAGAATGGCCTTAAGTTTCTGTAAGATCTTTTTGTCAAGCAGAGCATCAAGGGACTCTTGTTCATATATTTATTCTTATCCATTTAGAACATATTTCTTGTAAGAATCATGTGTAACTTTATAAATGTATTTGTTGAGAGCAGTTCAGTGAGATCTGTGCTTGTTAATGATGTAATTTTGCATCTGATCGGGTGCATTTATTGCCTCATTGGAAGTCATATTTTTTATCTGATTTTAATCTGTGGAATATATGCATATTAATGAGGTGATCTGGCATTTGACTGGCTAAGCTTGTTTCAACTCTTGAAACCATGTTTGCTCCATCTGGTTTATCAACATGAAAACTGTGGATGACTTTGATTATAACTGCATCTTAATTTTATCAGAATATAGTAAAGTGGGCAAAACAACATTGTATAAAGTTTGGGAGATCATATATGATGTGTTCTTACAATACTACATAAATCTTCTTGTTTAAATGGTCAAGTGTTAAGTTTTGTTAACCAGTTTAGGTAGGGATATCAGGCCAGTCTGGAGCTCTTGTTACCTTTCTAGTTGAGTAGGGATTAGAGACAGATAGACTGGTTCTCAAAATTTCATTTCATTGCTACAATTCCTGTGTAGATTTTGGTGTAGTGTAAGCTAAATACCCCTCCAGTGCTTGCTTAAATTCTCAACAGATGTTGACCTGTGGCAGTACTCTATACAAATAAGGCTTTGTATGTTAGGTCATTGGCTTTGCTTGTTGATGAGCGTATTGCACAGTGTCTTTGCAGGAAGTTTTTGTTTTTACAAAACGATAATCGAATTCAATATTTTTTACCATTTTTGTAGTAAAAATTTTTAAAAATGCCAGAAAATAATTCATTCATGCATTTGTTTAGTGTTTACATTTTAATACAATATGGCCAGCAGATAAGAAGGTGTGTTTGTTTAAAATTTGTGAGCGCTCCATGCAGCGTGTTTGTAAATGAATACATTTATTGTTGAAGGATGTCAATAGTTAGTCGACCGACCAGTCGCTAAGTTCTTTGATGTCCGAAATTGACAACAGTAGACTGTAACAAGATAACCGGGACGGACCACTTCGGATTAACAACCAAACACGCTTTGATGATACAGATATAAAAATTATGATTTAATGTGGCAATAAATGTATATAAACAAAACAATGAAATGCGTGCGTATTGTAATCCAAATATTGGATTTAATTATACATAATTACGCACAGACTAGAAGATGCAAACGACTCATATAATGATACAAATAAATGATACAATGGTACAAAACAATGATACGAATCAATGATACAAAAAAACTGATACAAAACCCCAGCGAAAAAAATTATACAAAAAAAAACATGAATACAGTTTACTCACGTAGTAAACAATGCAGGATTACTCATATAGTAAAAATGTATACGCTCAAGTAGCGGAACTATATTTGAAAAATAATAACAGGACAGATAACTTATCTTTCCAGTCTCAAACCATATACTGGGTTCCGCAAACCCACATTAGCCAACGGCTAACAATTTACGAATAAATATATATAATCAACTATTAGTATACAGCTCTACAGCTGGTACAATAGAACTTCACAGTTTCTACAGACTCCGGACCCTCGGAATACTACGAAACATTAGACCCTCCAGACACTCTGGTCATTTAGACAGCTCCACAGCTGAGTCACCCTTGACATTAGACACTCCGGACGCTAGACATTAGACACTCCGGCACATTAAACAGCTCTGGACACACCAGTGCATTTAATCACAGCTCCCGACGTTTGACAGCTCCGGGCACCCCGTACGTTTAAATCCCTCGTACAAATAGCCCTACAGCTAAAGTTGTGCAATCCTCCCTCCCTCGGATCTATAACCCTATAGCTACAGTCCTTGAAACCAGCCGCTTGTTGACAAAACCCGTAGTAATGTAAAGACCCTTTACATATAGCAAAGTATTTATACGGATTCGTGCTCCGTATCAAGAACACTTTGCACGAGCGGCATAGAGCGAATTGTACTCACGATTCCGAAGTACAACTGCCCATATATATAAATTTAAAAAAAATCACCCTCGGGTATCGTTGCACACGATAAACAAAACCCGAGTACATGTCTTTCCTAAATAAAAACTACAACATTCCGTGACACTACAGTCTCTGTTGTTGAGGACTGGTCTCTGCTGGTTGTGCCTTTTCAAGTTTACAAATATGGCTGGTCGTATAAATAAATCTGATGTATGGAAAAACTTTGAAAAAATTTCATCAAGCATGGCTCGCTGTAAACTATGTTCACAACAAATAAGTCGGAGCGGTGGTACTACTACTGGATTGCATGCACATTTGCGTAGCAAACATCCCGGAATTGTGGCTCCTTCAAATGTTCAGCCGCGATTAACAACATTTATTGGAACACAAAGAAACTGTCCTGATAGTCATCAAGAAAAGGTTACTGCTGCTGTAGCTAAGTTTGTCGCTGAAAACATGCTACCAATTTCGATTGTTGAATCTAATTCCTTCCGTGATTTAATGGCTTTGGTGAAGCCACAATATCGTCCTCCACGCCGTCAGACGATGCACGTCTATACGTTATGGTATGTAATGAATATCTTTTATTCGCAAGAGGCATTCACTAACTTGCATTATAAGAATATATTTCTTGTAATTTCAATGTAGGACAAAAACCGATAATTGGTTTAAAATCGGATTTCTACAAACGATAATCGGTTTTGGAAAAAAAACGATATTAACATCCCTAATTAAAAGTTTCATCAGCATTAAGTGGTTAGTGGTAGGACCGGTAGGCTTGGTGTCAGGGTAATTTGACTGGGTAGGAAGGACATCATGCTACATGTCTGGGACATCACTGCCAGACATCACAATAAACTGTCACACTGCCATACATGCCAACCATTATGCTTTTGGCGTAATCATTACGCTTTTTCCCACTAAATTCCGTGTTACGCGTTAACGTTTATAGATTACGCTTTTTCGATATATCCATCTTGCAAAAAAAAAATTTTTTTTTTCGTTTTTATTAGCATTACTTTATTTTTTACATACTGTTTTATTTTTAATTAAAAAAATACCCCGCTTCTACATAACTACGATATAAGAGTATACTTGTCCGTGGACTTTCCTAATATTCACGTTCTATTTATAGCAACTATCATGTTACTAAGATACTTTCAAACTTTCGACCTCATATTCTATTTATAGCGGCTTAGTGAGGAGAGAACAGACTGGTTTCTATTTTGTTTAAATCATTATGCACATACTCTTTGTTCTAATTTTGTATAGTGCAGAACCAGTCTAAAAGTTTTTTTGCGCTAAAAAGTATTAAAAAATTCTCAATGCGTTTACGAGTGCAAAAAATATCTCTTAAATAATTTCACAGATGGGTTAGAAAAAGTCAATAATAAACAAAGCAAAATATAATCAATCCTCCAAACACGACGAGGGCATCATCACATGACGTCTAATCGTTGGCACTAAATGGCTTCAGATGTTAAGATGGATTCTAGTCTTTGTGTATGTTAGAGCACATTTTTTTCCCCCAAGAATTTCGCAGATGGATCAGAAAAAAGCAAAACAACGAGTCCTCCAAAGATTCAAAGATGAATATATGAATGGCATAATACAGCGTTCCATTCTAGGACAGCATCATGCTCATTGCAGACTGTGCGGAAACGATTTTAGCATTGGTCATGGTGGTAAATTTGATGTGGAAAAACACATGAAAACAAGGAAACACATCGAATTAGCTCGCCCTACGAACTCTAATAATAAGGTAACTTCTTATTTACAGCAGAGCTCAAGTGCAGACTTGAATACAGTGTACTATAAATGCTGAGGTGTTATTTACCGAGTTTTTAATAGAACATGGACTACCCTTAGCGGTAGCAGACCACGTTGGTCCCTTGTTCAAGCGGATGTTTCCTGATTCGAAAATTGCGGAAAAATATGCTTGTGCAAGAACAAAATCATCTCACATTGTTCGGTGCCTAGCAGAAGATACTTGACTTAAAATTGCAGAAGCAATGAAAATTGGGCCATTTAGTATTGCCACATGCGAGAATTGTGATTATGATGATAAAAAGTTGTACCCAGTATGTGTTAGATACTTTGACAGTGAAAAAGGCAAAGTGTGTTCTTCTTTCTTTACCAGAATTAACAGTAGATTCCACTGGACAAAACATTTTTGATTTGCTTGACAATGTTTTGAAGAAACATGACATAAGTTGGCAGAACTGTATGGGGTTTGCAGCTGAAAATGCATCAGTGATGACTGGAATTCATAAAGGAGTTGCATCCTATATTTTGAAAATGTCTCCATCAGTGTTCATAACAGGTTGCCCCTGTCATTTGATGCACCTTGCTGCTGGTAAGGCTGCTGATAAATTAGAAGTAGATATTGGCCATTTATTAATAGATATCTACTATTATTTGGAGAAAAGTAGTAAAAGGAAACAGGCTCTAAAGTTGTTACAAGATCAGTTTGATCTTGAAGACTATAAAGTTATAAAGCATGTGTGTACAAGATGGTTATCCCTTGACAAATGTGTTAGCCGTTTACTTGAGCTTTGGGATGCACTACAAGCATTCTTTCAAACTGAAAGTGAATCTGCACAGAGAAAACGTGGTGGAAAAGTGAAGAAGAGTGGTACAAAAGCAGAATCTGTTATTGCAAGTCAGAAGAGAACAAGAGATGAAAGTATAGACAGACATACTAACAATAAAGAGATTGGTGTAGCAGAAAGAAAGAAATTTAAATCCATGGAATTTTTATTTGAGAGGCCTCTATCTATCCAGCTAGAGGGCCTCCAGGCTCAGACCATGACTGTGAAAGATAAATCTTTTGACATAAAATTTCATCAGCCATCTGGATCAGGTTCTTCAGAATATAAATCTGTTAAAAAGCATACTGGATCTTCTCATACTTCCAAGGGCAAAACTAGCAAAGTGGATACTAAGATGGCACAGAAAGAAAAAGAATCTGTTCACTGCTTTGAAGACTCTAAATGTGAGATGGTTTACAAAAAGCTTAATGATTCAGTTACAAAACTGTACTGCTTGTTTATGAAGAGTGCCATTCCATTGTTTGATGCAGCAAATGTTGTGCAGAAAGAAGAACCATGCATTCATATTATGCACAAGATTCTGTCAAACCAGTTGTCAGATTTGCTAATAAGGTTTATTAAGCCAGAAATCATCGCATCAGCCAAACTTTTAACTGATATTGACTTTCATGACCATGCAAACCAGAAAGATAATGAAGATCTAGCTATTGGTGCAGAAGCAAGAGAATTCATAGAACACAATTCTACTCTTCCTGTGAAGATGTTCTATGATAATGTTAGAGATTATTATGCTACAGCCTGTGATTACATGCTCCATAAATTCCCATATGGAGATGAACTGCTTTTAAATGCTTCAGTTGCTTATGTAAATGAGAGACAGTCAAAAAGCTTCAAAAGTGTTAGATTCTTTGTCAAGAGATATCCCTTTCTATTGCAACCCTTGTCTAACTTGGATCATCTGGAAGAAGAATTCCTGAAGTATCAAGTTGGGATTCTACCCAACAATATACTTAATGCAGATAGAGTTGATGTGCAATGGCACCTTATTTCCCAGCTAAAAGACTCTATCACTGGAAGAAATAAATTTCCTCTTCTTTGTCAGGTTATGAAAGGAATATTGGTTCTTTACCATTCTAATGCTGACTGTGAGAGATTGTTCAGTGTTGTTAACAAAAATAAAACTGAATTCAGGTCCAGGCTAAGTAACCCGGTACTGAGTGCTCTACTGGTATGCAAAACATTTATGGCCTCAGCTGGTACAAAATGTTTTGAAATGCAACATGACAATCTGTTGCTTTCTAAAGCTAAAAGTGCTACATATGAACACTTGAACCATTAATGAATGATAAAAGACGAGAAAAGCAAATAAATCATTGTTAATTGTAATTGTAGTATGTTATATGTGGATTACTCTTTTTTTGCTTGGATTCCTCTTTTTGACCACTTGGATTACACTTTTTCCTCGTCAGGGGTTGGCATGTATGCACTGCAGACATCATATCAATTTTTGAAGCTAAATAATAAATATAAATCGCATCAGCGATCTTATCATAAATGAAATTTAATTTCTAGTCAAATTTATAAGAAGTATTTTCACCAATGTTAAATGGATTGAGTAATAAGAAATTTAACATGAACATATACCTGTATTTCAGATACAAGTAGCATTTGTAGGAAAAATACTTGAAGGAATGTCATTTGAAGAACATTAATCAATATTATCAGTTATATTTAGTATTTTCTTTGTCAAAAGTTTAATAGTTGAATGAGAACTGATATTTGCTTGTCAGAAAGTTCGAAATTGATACCACTAAGCCAGATTAATCAGGCAGAAACACTAGTCCAAGCTATTATGTTGTGATAAAACAAATCCATCATTAATTTTTGCTTCATTCTTGATGGATCTGACTGTCCAAATTGCAAAGACAGTAACAGGTCTCTGGTCATTGTTGCAAAGACAGTAACAGGTCTCTGGTCATAGTTGCAAAGGCAGTGTAACAGGTTTCTGGTCATTGTTTCAAAGACAGTAACAGGTCTCTGGTCATTGTTGCAAAGACAGTAACAGGTCTCTGGTCATTGTTCATGGAAGAAATATGTTAAAGAGTTATTTATTTTCTTCCTTTTACAAACAGTAGGAGACTTTTTACAAATATTTTAGACTTTTTATTATTATTATGGCATTTGAAAGGTTTTTATTGTTAATATCACTTGACGACATGGACATGTAGATTGAAAGATTTGCGTAGTCATGTGAGGAGCAATGCAAATCGCAAATACCAGGTCAGATTTCATAATGCTGTAGTTTTGCAACATCAGGAAGAGGATTAAGAACATGACAATTACATTGCTGTCAAGTTCTTAGAAACTGAATAATTTTCTTTTTGATTTCATTCTGATATGACTCGGTAACATCATTTAAATTTGCTAGGCCTGCTGGTAAGCAGCTACTTTATGTCCCCAGTGCACAGTGTTGGGGGAAATTCCAATTTTTCCATGGACAATTTACTCTGACTCTATGCCTATCATAAATGACTTAAAAATACGCTCAGGTTATATATATAGTTACGTGTATTTGATTTGGGTCATTTATTTTTTATTTTAATTGTTTATTTGTCAGATTCAAATTTGACATTTTAAGTTTAAGATTCATTCATTGGGATAAATTTTTTTAGAAAGTGGGATGACATGTACTCTTACGAATAAACACCAGGTGTTGACCTCATTTCTGACCTGGCTTCAGAGTTGTAAACAAGCTTTTAAAATGATTGGTTGATTCCAAGGACATTATGGAGCTTTGTTATAAACATCTTTCTATTTTTAATTGGGTCATACGGTGTTTAACCCATCTTATCCTGTTTACCAATTTCAACTGCAGTGCCTGATTCCTGAGAAGCAATTCTAAATACATTGTGGTAAAACGGAGCATCATACAGCAGTAGCTGTATCAATTCTGACTACCTTCACCATGTTTACTAAAAATGTTATTACAATGTTATTTCTTTTATAAAGTATATAAAACTATATATCTCTGAAAAGATAACATTGTGATTCATGTTTTGTTATCATTTACCAAAGTACATGCTCACAACTGTATTTTGAAATATGACTTGCAAGAATGTTTTTTTGTTTAAAAAAAACTTACCATGATGTTCAGTGAATTTTTTGTCCATGAAGATGAATTAAATGCTCCTCAAAGTATGGGAAGAAAATAAAGATAATTCAATTTCTAGTATTTTGGTCTAACTTTGAAGTTTCTAGCACTGTTAGTTTAAAAGTTTTAATAATTTTACTAAAATTGGACAACATGACACGTGGTACCATTTCTTTATTTCACATTCCGATACATGTATTTCTGCGTGCAGTTTCTCATTAAAATTCTCGCAAATTATTAATTGAAATCTTTCAGTAAGATAATTAATTAGTACAAATTTTGAAATCCACATCATCACTATGTTAGTAATAAAAATATTACTTTAATGGTGAATAAAAATGTTCAATAGCTCCTTCTAACAATTTAAATCTTGGCTGGAACTGAATCGAAAAATCATCCCGGAGTCATTCCTCTTGAAAGCCTTCAAAGTCGGCTTCATTCCCTGAACCACTATCAACAAGTGCATGAAGTTACGCGTCATCTTTTTCATCAACTTTATTCAATCGTAACCCATCTTTTAAGTCAATATCTTTATTAGAATCATCTAAATCCTCTACTTCAATGTCGCTACCCTCGCTATCAGCATCCATGTTTATCCGAGTTGTGGTCCATCATTTTATCGATCGATTTTCAAGTCAACCGTTTCTTTTCCAACCACGTTTTTAAAAACAATTTCACTGCGCATGCTTGTTTTAACCATTCCTGTGTAGGTGAAGAAGTACACAAATATTTGTGATGTATACCACGTGTTTCTAGAGACGCTACACACATACATAGTAGAGTACGATCATATTCGTATTCAGGATAAAATGGGATACTACGACTGCAGGTGTATTCAGGATAGAATGAGGTATTACGACCGCGGGCGTGTTCAGGATAATATGGGTTAAGAGATTTTTTTGAACGTAAATTTGTTCAAAAAGATTCTAGAAGATCATGTGACCCCTTTCTTGTTTACGTAAAATCAGGTATATAAATTACGTTTTGGAGCGAACTATTTAGTAGAACTTGGGCTGTTAGAATATTAAGTTGTCGTTTTTAGTTATTTTAAATTACCTTGTATTGGAAATTATTTCAATTCATTTGGATCAAGAGGATTTATTTTGTTATTTATCTGGAAAGTAATTGTGCTCATTGAATTATATTACCAAAAACTGACTTCATCACGTGACATCGTCTTCCATCTTGGATACTTCACTAAGATTCAAACTTGGAATTATTTGGACATTTTATTACCAGGACTTTTGCAATTTCTCTAGTGGATAATATTTTTAATTATGTTTGGATTAATTTTGGAATTGATTCTTAAAACCGGAAGTTTATTTTTCTTTTCTGGAAAATATTTGTGCTCAATAAATTGTTTATTAAGTTTTTACAAGCTTGTTATTTTCACTCTTTCTATGTTACTGTTTATTCGAGCCTAAGCACGTAAAAATACAGTGGTACCTCGGGTTACGAACGCCTCAGGTCACGAACAATTCTGGTTACGAACAACAACTTCGAAAAATTTTTGTCTCGGGTAACGAACAGTGCCTCGGGTTATGAACGAAGGCGAGAGAGAGAGAGCAAGGTTTAACGTTGGTGACAAATGATTGCGTACAGTACAAATGAAGGCCACGCAGTACTAACATCGCTTAGCGCTAGTAGCCTAGTTTTGCACGCGTGCGCAGCCTCGCTTTCATTGGCCTTATTACACAGCAGTAAAAGATTTCTTAGCAGTGGCACTGTGTTCAGTTTATCTCTTTCGTTATTTTCCTTGTTAACCCCATCAATTTTGAATTCGAAGAACGGTAGTGGTGCTGCTGACTGTTTCAACTGCCAGGATTAAAGAAATTTGCAGCAAGTGAACCATCATCCATACAAACTTGTTTGTTGCTAATAGGGCAGTAAACCTGATGAATGATAAAGCGATGGCCCACTTCAGAAAGATTCTCCAGCAAAGGAAGCGACAAATTTTCCTTGATAGTTTCTTGGTGCAGAAAGATTCCTAGTTGGCTGCCAAGAAATGGCGACAAGAAACTCCTGAAACTAATGATTCAGAATAGCAAACAAAATGACAAATTTCCCATGATCGTTTACTTGGTAAGAAAGATGGACTAAATCTTTTTTTATTTTATATTTAATTTATTTGGTTGTTTTCTTTCTCTTTATTTAATACATGATTTACACGTATTCTTTGCATTTTGTCAGGTAAACGAAAAAAAAAAAAGAACGATTCTTTGATCTTGAAACGGATTGTCTCTATTTCATTGATTTCAATGTTTCGGGTTACGAACGTTTTGGGTTACGAACTGAGTTCTGGAATGAATTAAGTTCGTAACCCAAGGTACCACTGTATGCATGTGTGTGTGTGTATGTATGTGTGTGTGTGTATATATATATATATATATATATATATATATATATATATATATATATATATATATATATATATATAATCATGCCTTGCTCATTAAACAAAAGAAGTTTTATTTGCATACTTGGAGCAGTCACTGCAGATAAGCTCCAAAGACAAAGACTGCAGAAATCAGGATGAAACCACGGCTTGGTTAATAAACTTATGGCATCTGACTGCTGAAGATAGATGACTACTTGTTACTTGACATTTGTATAGGAAATTTGCGAGGGTGGTGGTGGATTAAAATGGCTAATATTACCAGGTAACTGCTGAACTTTGGTGACTGAATCAAAACCATTTTTTTTTCATGGGTCCTACACAGTAGTTTGGAGTGGGGAGGGTACAGAGGGGGCCAACTTTTTACATAATGAAAAACCCTTGAAATTGTGGTCTGGTTTTGCATTATGCTTAAATTAGATGTCTGGTCTTTGAAAAAGGCTTGATTTTAATTTATTCCTGGTCTCGCATACTCCTTGAATTTTGTTGCTTGGTCTTGATAACCCATTTAAAATTTGATTAAGTGGAACAGCCTATAAATTAGCTTAATTTGTTTTGTCCTTGAATGTTTGCTATAATTGACTGGTTACTATTGTTTCTTTTTTTTAACAATTGACTTACTTTGGAATCCACTGATTATTTTTTTTTGATTGAAGACAGATTCAGAGATGAAATTAGTCTATTACAAATCTTTCCTCCCTTTCCTGATGAATCAAAACCTGTACTGGAACCAGAACTTACCTTAGTTAAAATAGACAACCACAGTGAAAAAGTAGAAACTGCAGACAGTTAACATTCACCATTCAGTAAAAGTATCAGAGGAAAAGCTTTATAAAAAAACATTCTGGAGGGAAATGTTCTAGGAAGAAAATTGAGTGATATGATAGAATAAGTACAATTTAAAAATTGGACCACCTTGAATTCAATGATTTTACAAAGAACACATGCACAAACAGTCACTGACCCACATTTTACTAGCTTATACTATGTGTTTATAGTTATAGTTAGCTTATAACCACATGAATTTATAGTATGCATAGAACCATAAAATTTGGTCTGTGGATTTGTTGACACCTTTATTACAACAGAAAAAGGTCTGTCATCTACATTCATGCTTTAGTGGCTTTTTTGTGGATGATTTGTTCTATGGGTAGGGAAGAAGTCCATCTCTTTTGGGTTCTAAATGTCCAGGGTTGAGGTGAATTTGGCGGAAAGAAGAAACATACTTAAACATTAAAACTTTGTCTTGATTACTTTCCTCCATCAAAAGTCACGGAACACTTACATTGTGAGTAGAAAAAATAGTTATTGATTTTGAAGAAAAAGGATGAAGGTCACTTGAAGAAGAGAAGAGATTTTTGCATAAATTTTGGTTCTTCCCCATGTCCTATGATGAAAGTTGGTGGAGGGTTTGCATATAAGACAAAGATTGCAGTCTGAATCTCAGCAGTCAGAGTTATTGTCGATGAAATAACAAGAAACCATTTTGCAGCACAATGTTTGTTCCACAGAAAGTTCCATAATCAAATTTTTGGGAATTGTTTGCACTTAAAAACATATCTTTAAATTCTAGAATCAAAAGGTTATAGGTCACAGTCATGGGAAGTCAGACCAGAATATAATGATTTTTGCTCTGTAAGTTTGCTTAAAGAATAAATGCATTGACAAAGATCTAAGTGATTGAGACCAGGCAGTCTATACATAATGTAGTAGGTCATGCAGTACTGTTCCATATAGCTAAAAAGTATTTGCATAGAATTGTTATTCGTGGTACTGTTGTTGGCATAGGCATTTGTGTAAAGGTGTTGCATCAGTGTTTTTCTTTTCAAAACATTGTATGTATAGTACTGAAACTTGATGGGTGAATTTATCTTAAGTACTTCTTGTGTAAAATGTAGGACACTGTGATCTATTTCATGTACAATTATGAATGAAGTATATGCATTCAGGTTAGTACATAATGTGCACTTGCAAAGAGTAGGTAAGGTAAGGTTAAGAAGGTAAACAAGAAAAGAACAAACTTTTCTCTTAGTTGCTAAGAATTCATGTAAATTATAAAGAATTACAAAATTTTAACTATCTTCTTGTCACACTAGGTTGTTGTCACTCATGGATATGATGTGCTTGACCTACATTACTACCTGCGCCACCAGCTTCATCGTCGTGTTGAAGATGGGGTTCATTGGGACATGACTGCTCATCGTCGCATAACAAACCTGCTTCTCAGCCATGTTTCTGAGGCTTGGAACAAGGAATCCCCAAACAACTACAAAAGGTTTCTAACTAGAGGACAAAATGACGAAGGCAATGAGATCATTCAGAAAAATAGGGACAATCACAGGCAAAAGGACAATCCCAGGATTATACACAATCCCCACCCTCAAAAATTCCAGATTACTGCTAATGGTAATAAGAAAATCAGGCCTACTATGATGACATTACCACAAATGGTGGGTGCCCAGTATAAGGAATTATCACAGTACCGGGGCAAGAGGAACATGCCTTATCAGGACCAAAATATATACAGCTATGACAATCAGGCTGATAATATCAGATGTTATGGAGGACCTATTCATAGAAGTAATTATGTACAGCCTACCTTTGCTTTTACACAGTTTGAACATCATCCTTGGCCAGCAAGTCAACAGTGGCAGCCGTACGCTGGTAATGATTTCCACCCAGTAGCCAAGAGGGTTACTGGATTGGGTCGCCATAACCCATATTCAAGCTATAACCAATACAAAATTGATGGGCGTTGTTATGCAAGGCCAAACTGGTCCAATAATCATTAATTTCCCATCATTATGTGTTCAGGGTATGAATTTTCAAGTGATAGAAGAGATGTACAGGGCTTGTGCAAACTGACTTTGTCTTCTGCTTTTTATGTCCGCCTGCAATTATTCCATAAAATTGCACCCAGTAATTTTTTTGGGTTTTGGTCAGATGGTTCAGCCTCATTTTTCTTGAGGAGATGCACATTGATCATTGTGATATTTTGAATATTTCTTATATATTATTTACATTGTATTACACACACACACACACACACACGATAGGTTTGTGATAATGCAGAAGACATGTAAAGGTAAAAATGGTAGCCTTTTAAACATGCTGTCACCTTTTTGTTGTATTTTCTTTATAAATGATAATACATTTGTAATATAACCCAGAAAAGGATCAGCAGTTGCCAAACAAGCCCTTTAAATGTATGGATTGATGTAACTTTGGACATGATTTTAATATGAAGTGAAAATTGCATGTCTTAAATTAAGTTTTGCATACTGCCTAGGATAATCAATCTTTCATGGATAGTACAAGGCTGTATCTACAAAGTCAAGAAGAACCTGTCAGCTTTGACTTAAGGGGGATCAAGAATGCAGAAAAGACATTGGTTGTCCAGTGTAAAATCGGCCATTTCTCTTTTTACCATGTGTGTGCACTTCAGTCAAGAACAAATGCAAACAGCATATCACTGAACGTCCATCACAGCAGTCTTGTAGTTTTATGGGCATTGACTTTTGTTTTGAATTACCTGAAAGAGATTGTGATCATGTGATTATATTTCTGAAATTAATGGGTTAAATGGATTGATCTTCAAGAAGCTGTATGACTTGTGCATATGAAGAGGAGATATGCACACAATTTATTATTTTATTGTAAATCAAAACATCCCATATGGAGTCAATAGAGTTTGTTGGGAGTAATCAGTAGAAAAGCAACATAAACTCTGATCAGATGGTGCATTATTTGACAACATATATGAGGATCTGGGTCTGTTGTTCGAAGATACTCGCCATTACAGGTTGCTATTATCTCTTTTTTTTGAGTCTGGGTTTGAGTGTTGACTGCTAATGCAAGTATGTTGGAAAGCTTGCTAGCAATTTTCCATGGGTCTTCCTGGATTGCTATTCCACCAAATATGATGGCCTATGATGTGCTGAAAATGGTGGTAAATCCATACAACCAACCAACATTTAAGAAAACTAAATATAATTAACTTTGGTGATTTATTAATCCTATTTCAGTACTAGTTTTACACAAGCAAACAGTTTGTTGATATGCTTTTTCTGAGTGTCTTAATTGATCCCCTGTATGCTCTGGAACATAGAATAGGAAGGGAGGTGCTTCTTGTAAAAGGCAACTAATGGAAGCATCCTTTTTACTAAGAAGTATATTCCATAGTTATATTCCACCCAGTGGCAAGAATTATGTTTATATTTTAAGAATTTTTCCCATTGTTCACTTCATATTGGTTTTGCATGCCTTGTTTTCAAAACTTAGTTCACTAAAGCCATGCTTGTAACAAGCACAAACACACCCTCATCCACAAACCCCTTTACACTTTTTATAATTCTATGGTATTGCCCTGGAGAAATCACAGAATTCTTTCTATTAGTTCTTCTCGTCATGGACTGTTGTCTCGTATTCTTTTATTCATTATTTTTATCACTGTCCCTAAACTACTTGAAGGATTACTTTGCAGTGATCGCATAGTTTAGTTGGTCCTAAATAAAAATGGTTCTTTGTGTACATACAGTATTGCTGCCACAGTGGCCATCTTGAAAATCTTGTTTACTTATTGCTACTGCTCCTGAATGGTCATTTCATTTTGGGATTTTCAATAAAAGACCTCTTTTTGATTTGTTGACTATGGTACTGATGTCCAATATGACCATCATATCATCAATCTTGAAAATATTTTGGCTACTCCTGCATAGATTCTAATATTAATTTTGGCAAAATAGATTATATATGAAATAGGTATTTTCCTAAACATGTTTGGAAATAGGTTGATTATGTTGGTAACTTGGATTTTCCTGTCTGCTTTCGGCAATGGGTAGATTATGTAGGTAACTGAGATTTTCCTAAAAGTGTTTGGTAGTAGGTTGATTATGTAGGTAGCTGAGATTTTCCTAAAAGTGTTTGGCAGTAGGTTGATTATGTAGGTAACTGAGATTTTCCTAAGTGATTGGCGGCAGTAGGTTGATTATGTAGGTAGCTGAGATTTTCCTTAAAGTGTTTGGCAGTAGGTTGATTATGTAGGTAACTGAGATTTTCCTAAAAGTGTTTAGCAGTAGGTTGATTATGTAGGTAACTGAGATTTTCCTAAGTGATTGGCGGCAGTAGGTTGATTATGTAGGTAGCTGAGATTTTCCTTAAAGTGTTTGGCAGTAGGTTGATTATGTAGGTAACTGAGATTTTCCTAAAAGTGATTGGCATTAGGTTGATTATGTAAACCAGGATTTTTCTGTCTGCTGTTTGTAAATGGGCTGTCTATTTATGTGACTGTGATTTTCTCTGCTTTTGGCAATAAGTTGATTATGTAGGTAACTGAGATTTTCCTAAAAGTGTTTGGCAGTAGGTTGATTATGCATGTAACAGATTTTCCTAAAAGTGATTGGCGGCAGTAGGTTGATTATGTAGGTAACAAATTTTCCTAAAAGTGATTGGCAGTAGGTCGATTATGTAGGTAACCGAGATTTTCTTAAAAGTGTTTGGCAGTAGGTTGATTATGTAGGTAACTGAGATTTTCCTAAAAGTGATTGGCGGCAGTAGGTTGATTATGGAGGTAGCTGAGATTTTCCTTAAAGTGTTTGGTAGTAGGTTGATTATGTAGGTAACTGAGATTTTCTTAAGTGTTTGGCAGTAGGTTGATTATTTAGGTAACTGCGATTTTCCTAAAAGTGATTGGCAGTAGGTTGATTATGTAAACAAGGATTTTTCTGTCTGCTGTTTGTAAATGGGCTGTCTATTTATGTAACTGTGATTTTCTCTGCTTTTGGCAATAAGTTGATTATCTGGGTAACTGAGATTTTCTTAAAAGTGTTTGGCAGTAAGTTGATTATGCAGGTAACAGATTTTCCTAAAAGTGTTTGGCAGTAGGTTGATTATGTAGGTAACTCAGATTTTCCTAAAAGTGTTTGGCAGTAGGTCGATTATGTAGGTAACGGGGATTTTCCCAAAAGTGTTTGGCAGTTGGTTGATTATCTAGGTAACTATGATTTTCCTAAAAGTGTTTGGCAGTAGGTTGATTATGTAGGTAACTCAGATTTTCCTAAAAGTGTTTGGCAGTAGGTCGATTATGTAGGTAACTGGGATTTTCCCAAAAGTGTTTGGCAGTTGGTTGATTATCTAGGTAACTATGATTTTCCTAAAAGTGTTTGGCAGTAGGTTGATTATGTAGGTAACTGGGATTTTCCTAAACGTGTTTGGCAGTAGGTTGATTATGTAGGTAACTGAGATTTTCCTAAAAGTGATTGGCGGCAGTAGGTTGATTATGTAGGTAGCTGAGATTTTCCTAAAAGTGTTTGGCAGTAGGTTGATTATGTTGGTAAATGAGATTTTCCTAAAAGTGTTTGGTTGTAGGTTGATTATGTAGGTAACTGAGATTTTCCTAAAAGTGTTTGGCAGTAGGTTGATTATGTAGGTAACTGAGATTTTCCTAAAAGTGTTTGGCAGTAGGTTGATTATGTAGGTAACTGGGATTTTCCCAAAAGTGTTTGGCAGTAGGTTGATTATGTAGGTAACTGAGATTTTCCTAAAAGTGTTTGGCAGTAGGTTGATTATGTAGGTAACTGGGATTTTCCCAAAAGTGTTTGGCAGTAGGTTGATTATGTAGGTAACTGAGATTTTCCTAAAAGTGTTTGGCAGTAGGTTGATTATGTAGGTAACTGAGATTTTCCTAAAAGTGTTTGGCAGTAGGTTGATTATGCATGTAACAGATTTTCCTAAAAGTGATTGGCAGTAGGTCAATTATGTAGGTAACCGAGATTTTCCCAAAAGTGTTTGGCAGTAGGTTGATTATGTAGGTAACTCAGATTTTCCTAAAAGTGTTTGGCAGTAGGTTGATTATTTAGGTAACTGAGATTTTCCTAAAAGTGATTGGCGGCAGTAGGTTGATTATGTAGGTAACTGAGATTTTCCTAAAAGTGTTTGGCAGTAAGTTGATTATGTAAACCAGGATTTTTATGTCTGCTTTTTGTAAATGGGCTGATTATTTATGTAAGTGTGATTTTCTCTGCTTTTGGCAATAAGTTGATTATGTAGGTAACAGATTTTCCTTTAAAAAAACCAACCCAAAACAGATTGTTTTGCAAATGGTAAGACGGGTATTGCTCGTAATGGCCATGTCATTGTCTCTCATGTAAGATTCCATATTTATATTTATGAAACTCTTACAGTTATCCCATTTTAAAACCCTTTTCTTTATAATGTTATTCTGTATATAGTGCATTTAAAAAAACGGTTGAGATAGTCCATTCTGTGTAAATCCTTTATTCTCTTTTTTTTTGCATTATGTATGAGCATAATTGTGTATTAGTGCTGGTGCATATATTGCGTTGAAACATTAAAAACTGTAGTAGGTTATATGGGGTAGGACGGTGAAGTCGTTGATATCTAAAGTTAATTTGTAAATACTTCCATTAGACATGTTTCAGAGGTGATGGGAGAGAGGTTTGGATTGAGAATTTTTGTTGAAGTTGTATCTATTTTGAACAAATGTTTGTGAGAGTATGAAGAGTGAAGTTGGCAGCTATACCCACATGGCCATGTGTGTGGAAATAAACGTAAAACAAAAGACCATTTCAAAGGTTATGGTAACAATTAAAAACTTAAGTAAAATGAATGGTATAGGTGTAGTAATTTAATTTCATATACCTTTGCCAAATTGTACAGATGGGTCACCAGTGAAGACAAAAAAACTTAATAATATAAGGTTATTAGGTAAACCATTCATAGCACTGTTGGTTTGTTAATAAGTTTTGCTCTTCATGCCTTCACCTATTCAGTTGGTTTGTCCTATCAGACTTGTAGAAGCCTATCATTTTGGCAATTTTAAGGTCAGTTTGACAATTTTAAGGTCAAAAGTCCATCACCATAAAATGGTTTATACTCAAAAACTCATGTTGAACATCTTTTCATCACAATTTACAGATATATTGACCTTGATGATACCATTCTACCTGTTGATTTATTTGAAATGGAAAAGGTTAAAGATCAGGGTCATTGTGAATGGGCTTGACAAAAGGAGTTGTTGGATAAGAACTTGATTTTTGAAACTTAAGATAAGTTGCCCTTGATGAAACAAAAGCTTTCATGGTTCAGGATTAGATGGTCAAGGTTACAAACCTTAAGATGGTTGTCATAGTGTGTTCTGTTTTTGGCATTGTTATTGTTTCTTCATTAGAATTTCAGTTTTGCACTTTTTCTTTGTACAATTTTTAAAACCATTACCAGTAGTAAATCTACATGTATGCGACAAATTTGTTTAGAAAATGTAGAAAATAACATTTTTGATTGGTTGCATAAAAATGTGTAGTAGGTAGTTGATGCATGTTTTGTATTTAGTTTATACTTGTATTGAATTAAAATGCCGTTAAACTTTGTCTTGTTCTGGCTGACTGTATGCCAAGACATTTACTAAAACATTTTCTGAAATAAAGGAGCAGTCAGTTAAGAAGTCTATTCTTTATTTTTTCTTAATGTAGTAAAGATGGATTTATACTTAGCAAATGGTGTAACTTTTGTTTGCAGAATATATAGTAAATGCCATATAGGCCATTGTTTTGCCAGGGTTTGAACCTGCAACCTCCAACATCTGAGGTGGATGTTTGACCACTAGACCACTGGAGTGGTGTACTATGCATATTAGCTCAATATGACATGCTTTTAGCAGAATTTGTTTTATGCTCAGGTCCTGTTCGCCCATCAACTTCTATATCCATGAATGATTACTTCTGTTTTTCAGCATTTACCGTCACTTTAGATTTTGGGGATAGATGACATTTGAAGTAAGAAAGAAGCAGACCATGGGCACAATGACTAAAAGAAGACAATAGTTTCTTCACAGTAACATTAGCTCTACATCACATGTCTTAACCAAGTTTTCACTTGGAAGAAGATTGATTTCAAGGTCAAAGGCTGAGATCACTTTGATAGATTTTTTAAAATGTCTGCATGATTATATTAGTTCCAAATCACTTGTATTGAACAAACTTTTTGAATAGTTTGCTCATTTGGGGTGAAATAAATCAAGGTAACCAATCAAAGGAAGAAAAATAGTTCCACATGATAGCATTAATTCTATCTACATTTCACACCTTGATCAAATGAAATGTTGCAGATAGCTTGCATAGGGGTAATGTAGCAATGCTATCATTTCAGCCAGCTTTAGAACCTGCTGAATTGCAATCGGCTTTAATTTTCTTGCTATTTTTAACAAATTAATTTGTTTGAAAAAGTGTCATCTAATTCAATTCCATATTACTCAAATTACACCTGTTGTTAACTGAAATTGGTATTGAATTAAGATAATCCATAATACATATTTAGCCATTATTTGCCATAGCATTAATTCTATCTACATTTCACACCTTGATCAAATGAAATGTTGCAGATAGCTTGCATAGGGGTAATGTAGCAATGCTATCATTTCAGCCAGCTTTAGAACCTGCTGAATTGCAATCGGCTTTAATTTTCTTGCTATTTTTAACAAATTAATTTGTTTGAAAAAGTGTCATCTAATTCAATTCCATATTACTCAAATTACACCTGTTGTTAACTGAAATTGGTATTGAATTAAGATAATCCATAATACATATTTAGCCATTATCTTTTGTACCGGGCAGTTTTGAGGTCCTTTGTGATTGAGTGGTCAAATGAACTTGACAAGGGGTCCCATGTAGCTGTGTGGTCTAAAGCACTCGCCATTATGGATCACTGCCATCTCACCTCAGTCTGCATGGGTTTGATTGAGACTTTGGCTCGGCCAATGTGGGTATGTGAGAAAGCTTGCCAGTAGCTTCTTGTAGGTTGGTAATTCTGGCTTTTCCCAGAGTCTTCCACTACCATTTATACTGGCCTCTATGTATAGCCTATCTATGTATAGCCTATCTTGTGCTGAAAAATTGTGTTAAACAATATTACAACAACAACAACACAGTAACAAATTATTTAAATATTTCACCTCTGTGTATGTCTGATCTTGACTTTGCCATTGTGGGATATGTGAGAAAGCGGGTTGGTGTTCTTAGGTTTTTCTTACTAAATATACTAGCCACCATGAATAGCCTATCATGTGCTGAAAATCTGTGTTAAATTTGCAACAACAAAAACAAAAATGTATCTGGTTTACCCAGCTACTGGTGTATGACCTTTGCTACTGTCTCAGTCACATGTTTGGCCAGCAATGTAGTCTGTTGATAAGGTTTTTAATCATTCAAGTCATTTCAGCATCTAGAGATATTACATTTTGAGTTAAGCAAGTTCTTGTGAAAACATTGACACACCGCCTAATGCTTAAGGTGGTAGAGTAATTGCGGTGATAAAGAAATGTTGTACGTGTTGGTGAACGGATGCGAGTTATTGATGCCCCAGTAGAAAACATGTATACACATAGATCAACCGCATTAATAATAAAAATGTCATATCATCATGTTAATGTCAGTCTGACTACTGGTCAAATTAAAAAGTTACAATCAGCATAAAAAAGGAAGTATGAAACAAAAATAACACTAAAACACAATCAAATTACAGGTGGTGAAAATAAATTATCATTGACAGAACGTCAGCTCAGGCACTGCAATAAAGCCAAACAATCAAGTACTGGCGTACGACTTGATTTTTTCTCAAAATGCTGTCAGTGATATGGTTAAAACGGTGGTATATTAAAAACGTAAAATATATCAATACATTTTCAGAAAAAAATTACACGCGTATTGGATAATTTAAATAATTTGTTGTAAGTATTACACAATATACTGATGAATTAAAACAACAAATCATCGAAACAATACGACATATAAATCATATCATCGACGATATTAAGTTTACTAATCGAGAAATTTGTGAAACCCGGTAGTTGGAATCTCTGGTGTGTTTCGAAAAGCGTTCTTGATCATTATAAAATAAAACAACAATTTACAACATTTGTAATACCATCACTGGCAACCAAACAAATAAAGAAAAATGTCAACGATCTAATCAATGAAAACGTCCCTAAAATATTAGCTGCATGGAGAAAAACACTACCAGTGGCAAATATTCTCCGATACAACAATAACCCACAAGGAGAAGGTCGTCATATGTCTCCAGAAATCGTAAATATAACTCCAACGGTCATGGTCAGTCGTGTTTGTGATATCTTTGACGGAAGTTACAACACAGACACAACAATATCAAATCAAGCGCAGCAAGGATAAATTTTGTATTCGTTCACCCCACAAGTCCCACCTGCATCTCTTATCACGCAAGAATCGATCAATCCGGTCAATCTACGATGTCAAAATCGTTTCTTAACAGAATAAATTTCAAACTAACCAATCCGGGGACTTTATTGACATTCGTGACGAAACGCTAAGTATAAAAGTATAATATTTTTAACGTATTTGAAAATTTGAGATTGTTTGAATCCCAAGCCTTGTCTATACGTGGAACTATATGATTATTTTAGTGTGTACTATTATTTGAAACTGTGGTTTCTTGAAGCTGTATATAATAATATTGGTTTATTTTCAATGTGTGATAGTATAGAGTGATTGAATTAAGTGTATATTGAGCGTGTGTGAGAATTATTGTATTTTTAAATCATACATTTTCTTTACTTATTAAGTTAATATATTTTTATCTTTCACGCATTGTGTTTGAATTATTCATTTGATCCAATACTCACTCGGTTACAATTCAGTTACACACATTCCTAAAGTAATCAGGAATAATTGTAAGCTGTGTTTAACGGAGTTGACACGCACACGTTACGAAATATTCATCAGACTTGGTGTAGCGGTGATTTGGACATAAACAAGTTTAGACATTAATTTAGTCATTCAGTTATCTCCGCATGGATTTATCATGATAAACGTACATGATGTACCTCCAATACGATATCGAGTCGGTCTTGATAAAACAGAATTTGTGAGAAAAGGTATCATCAGATGAATTCCTTTAAAATATGTACAAATGATGCCTATAAAACATAAATATATCGCTCCGGTTGCCTAGTAGCTAGAGCGTCAGACTCTGAAGCGGGAGGACATGGGTTCGATCCCTGGCCGAGTCATGTCAATGACTTACAAAATGGTGCTAATAACTGTCTCGCTAGGCGCTCTGCATTAAGAGGCTAGTGTTAGGACTGGTCGGCCTGGTGTCAGGATAATGTGACTGGGTGGGACATCATACTACATGTCTGCGGCATGATACCCCAATGTTATGCATCACAATAACGTGCCTCACTGCATACATCGTTACATACTTTTAGAAAATCGGATTTAAATTGTCCTGGCTTGAATGCCTGTCAAATGTATACAAATGATGTTGTTCTGGCAGAAATTACTAAAGTGGAAGACATAGATTCGAACATTTAAATAACGTTTGATTAAATTGTAAACTTTGCCAAACGCAATTTGGCATATAAGTCATAGAATATTGGACAAACGATCCCGAAGTGTCATCGAACATAGATGAAGATACATAACGGGAGAAACCTTGAAACAACTGTTTTCATAACACATACAATGAACAGCACCGCAAAAAATTTAAACAGAAAGTATCCTTGGTCGACTGCTTTTGAATTTGGCTATTAAGCAGATGTCAGTCAGGTGAGTAACGTGGGCCTCGTATTAAAAAGTCTTGCAAGTGTACTATGTTTCAACAAAATTGTGTTCTACAGTGTTAAAGGTGTGCCAGAAAAATCTACCTTTCAGAGCTATTTTTTTCATAGCAAAGAACAGTAAAATCTATTTAAGATTATTCCCGTGATTTGGAAAATTTGTTAATTTTCCAGGGTGGTCATAAGATTACCGTCAGAACAATTATGAAATTCAATAACATCAGGGTCAATGTATTTCGTTGTCGGACTAAACTTAAGCTATTTAAATGAATTCTCTTTCATCTACTCAGTACCCTGAATGGAGTTTTAAAAAAAACGTTTATCAACTTAACAAATTCTGCAACATTTGTTTTTGATTTCGGGCTTGATCATCTTCGCTAGCCAAGCTTCCGATATGTGAACCCTTTCTACGCGGATCGTGTAGATATTGTAGCGACATTTATCGGATTTCACGAGTTGCCTCCCTTAGTATGTCATGCCAACTAACCAATAGCATGCAATAGCGGTGCATACATCGGGCATAAATATTGGTGGAGATTGACTTTAAAAGGATACTTCTATAAGTTTAACATCTAATGAATGACTATACCAGAGATAAGCCATTACAGGTGTATTCGAGTGATAGGTGTTTGTACAAACACAGATCGGCAGTGGAAATTGTTTTGTTTTTTTTTTAGTCCATGCACGCAGTGAGCTCCATTGTCTCAATAATGTAGAACAGTGTTCAAATTTTAACAACTTTGATTGGATGCGGCTGCTTGCCGCCTTATCAAATGAAATTCACAAACACCAAAGACAGAAATATCTGTTCGATCCGCCAAAGGGGGGTAACATATCAGCGCCTTGGGTAGCGACGTTGGCGCCAGTTATTACATTTTGAGCAGTTAATTTCCACACAATAGAAGTTGTTGTTGTTATAGGGTTTAACGCCATTTTTCAGTACACGATAGGCTATACATGGCGGCCAGTATTATTGGCGGAGGAAGAACCCGGGAAAACCCACGGAAATAACCACTGACTCACGCGAAGCTACTGGCAAGCTTTCTCACATTACTACATTAGCCGAATCTTAGACTCGAACCCACGCAGACAGAGGTGAGATAGCAGTGATCCGTAACGGAAAGCGCTTTAGACCACTCGGCCACTCGGGGGCCCCTCCACACAATAGAGGTACAATTACTTAATAACATCATTTTCTGCACATGATAGACTGACTATACATGTCGGTCAGTACATTTGATTGGGGGAAAAATCCAGGATGAATCACCAGTAGATTACTGGCAAGCTTTCCATCATGTTCGAGCGGAGACTCGAACCCATGCGTGCAGAGATGTGAGTGATTTGTACAGACGAGCGCCTTGGATCACTCTGTCACTTAGGGACCATGTGTGTGTGTGTGTGTGTGTGTGTGTGTGTGTGTGTGTGTGTGTGTGTCTGTGTGTGTGTATGCGTGTGTGTGTGTGTGTGTATGTGTGTGTGTGTGTGTGTGTGTAAGAGACAGAATAGATTCACTAAATGTGCTTGTCTTCTGAACTTCTTCATTTTATATTGATATGATATATAGCAGTTTTGTTCTGTAGATTGCCTATTGACGTAAGTGACACGAATCTTATATTATAAGCTTTAACTTGTGGTGATAAGATATAAAAACATAATTGTCATATCTTGACATCCATGCAGTTATTGCATGTTATTACCAAATAAATAAAAAAATAGCGAGATGCCAAGCTCCGAGCCCCCAGTCAGCGATGCCGACAGTTACATTACTGAATACACAAAAAGGTGAAATTCAAACAAACAACAATTTAATATCATTCAATAACAGATAGTCATTTCTCTAATTAAATTAAATATTCAAAACCCTATCACTCGTCTTTCACTCCACCAGGTGACGGCCAATTTCATCATTTGACTTTTGTGTGATAGCTTTTCCTCCTGTCCTGTGTTCCTACTGATCTCCATTATTCTTTTCCCTTGACTGGTACTCCAGTTCACCTTCAGTCCATCAGACTTCTGTCTCCGTCCTCTCATGTTCTTGTCTCCCAGAGACTCTGAACCAACTGTACTAGGGTATATCCCTTCTCCGTCTCCTACAGCTCCTCCGGTACCTAAAAGCTTCCTGTCAGAAGCTCTTTTTTAATTCCCAGAATAACAATATTTTTCGCCAATTTTGAATGACATCAGAGTAGCTTATAAAGTCCCTTATATACGGTAATTCCCGCAAGATGATTTAGCGATTATTCACGTTTAGTTTTCAAGATACTAGATTTAAGCTTGCGAATCCAAAGGTGGCCATGCCTTGCTCAATTCCGAGTAGATGTCGATTCACCCAGGGTCTACATAATTAACAGACATTGGCCAGCCCAGGCAGTCTGTCAAGGGTGGATTTACGATCCCCACTAGATGTTTCTGTGAAGCCAACACACAGTCAATTCATCGCATATCTGTGAATCGCACACAGCCAAAGAAGGCGCCAGTAACAAGTTCCTATGGCCATGTTATACACAACTGGCTTTGACACCTCATTGTTCGCAAGGCTGACACTCGTAACATTTATTAGGCGGAATAGTTAGCCTCAGAGTCTAGTATATACATGTTGCAATCTGCTTCTTGTTCCTTACTTACAACGTGACATTGACATAAAGCCATCAAAATTATAGAGATGAATTATTGTTCGAAAGTTTGTCTAAATACTTTTCTTTTAGATCTTAGATGTTTACAAGTGAAAAATGCGTGATATTTATCTTCTACAAACACCAAATTACTATGATTAAAAATAACAAGCGATATGTATAACCATAATGTATACCAATCTATGTAAAGTGTATATGAAAACAATACGTGAATCTTGAAAGGGCTTTAAGATCATCAATGAGTAAATCTAAGGAGAGATAATTCTTATCATTTAATAATGTTTTATAATTTTGATAATATCTACACTTTGACGACTGAACCATTCTATCGTGCCAGTATTGACTAATACAATTGTTTACTCTTTTGCTGTTACAGATACACTAACATTTACAACATCTGGCGATACCCATACTAATCTACAACCATAGGGGAGGGGAATAATACATGTCTCACATGTGGTGGCCATGTAATGTGCGATGTAGCATTTCATAGCATTGCGCTATGTATTCCACATGTAACAATTTGCACCAATATGTAACACACCGAGACTAATATGGAACAACGGTAGTTGGCTACATTCTCCATGACAACATAATTATTTATCTAACTTAAATACTAATATATTGTTTGCAGAAATGTTTGTCTCTTTTATTTTAAAAAAACAGTACCTTTAATACATTCTGAATATCAGTGTCCCCAAATTTCAGAACCATAGGTTTTACAGTAGTATAAAATATTTTAAAGGCATCTACACAACTAAAGTACCCAAATTATTGGTAATAAAAAATAATCATAATAGAGTTGATACTCTGAGCTACTGATGTTTTTTGAGTCTTCGTCTATGCTAATTTGTATGTAAACACAAGATCGATATATTTGTTTTAAGGAAACTGTACCAATTTGTGACCCATTTATTAACCAATTTTCATTTTGTTTGTTTGTTTGATTAAGATTTTTAACGTAGCTTTAACAATGTTTCAGTCATATTGCTACGATGTCTGCAGTGAGGCACGTTATAGTGATGTCTAGCACTGGGGCATCATGCCGCAGACATGTAGTATGATGTCCCACCCAGTCACATTTTTGTGATGTGAAACTTTACCAATGCGTCTCCCATTTAAAAACAAACAAACGAAACAAAACAAAACACTTTTCATATTTCCTTAAAGATCCAAACAACAAATTTCCCTCAGTTACCGAATCACATCGTTAATAAACAAAGAATATAAATGTGGACTAAACACACCAAATTGTCCTGTCCCCGACATACAAAGCATTATGTTGAAGTCTTTCCTTGACTTTACACATGACCGCAAATTAAGGTACACTAAATTTAAAATGGATAAAATGACGCTGTATAAAAATCTACCGATAAACAGTAAAACCCGCCCCCTTTAATGATATATATTATTTATATATATTTCTGCATGAGACTGAGGAGTGATTATGTTATTAGTAGTGGAATATCCTTGCTGAAACTTAGCTTATACTTCATCAATAACGCAATGACTACTTTCAGTCTGTTCATTTAAAAGGTCTTACACTAAGCATGAATTAATGACCAACCCTTGATCAATAAATCCTGGCTCTAACATAGATTGAAAAAATATTCTTGCTCCGATTTATAGAAGATCGAACATACTACTTTAATTGAAAAAATGATATAGATCCATCTATATAAAAATAGATCCGTTATATTTTTTAAAATTAAAAATCATCTTCAAAGAAAAGAAGTAAAATATGCCGGGCAAAAAGGCACTAGTGACCAACTGATCCAAGGCGCTCCCCTGAATAGATCACGGACATTTCTATCTCTGTCAACTTGGGTTCGAGTTTCCTCTCAACTAACGCGGGTATGTGAAAATTCTTGCCAGTATTTTCCTGTGGGTCGGTGGTTCTTCCTTAGTCTTAGAATATAAGCTGCTTACACCCCCAATATGTTTTTTTTTTAAATGTCGGCTAAAAACGCAAATATTATGGGCAGTATCTTTCGTTGTAGGATTAAGTTTTTCCTGGGAATTTCCTCTAGTAAAAATACCGTCCTACACGTATCATGTGCCTAAAATGGTATTACCCCCTCCCCCGCGAAATAATGAAGTGATCATACCTTTATTACTTGGAAATTAATTGCTACAGTTAATATATGGCGTGAATTCATGAGAAATTAACGCAGAATTTGTCAGGTCAAAAAACAGTTTTTACAATTATAAAAATATAAATAACTTATCTCGAGGTCTTGAGTCGAAGAAAAACTGATTTATATAGTTTCAGTTCAGTAAAACATTGTAAGACATCGACCCTGATATTTACGTTTTGGGTTCGACGTCCAAAATGTAATTATCAGGGTCAACGTCTTACACTATATTACTCGGCCCAATCTTCAAGTTACGAAAATAAACGAGATTTAAGAATAAAAACCTTGCACAGCAAGATACTATTGTTAAAGTACGTCTTTTTAAAAATATTGATCTTACGATTATACATAAAATATTTTGACATCTCAATGCTTTTAATTGTTCGCGTCTGTTAATTGGCGTTTAAGTGTAGGGGATGTAACTTTTACAGGCTCTAGTCAATGTCATATTGACGAATGGCTTGATTTTTAAAATTCAATGATCACCTGTATCACCGTGATGATAACCACCTGTTTTGCAAAGAACATTTGTTTCGGTGGATTCCATTAGATTAGGCAAAGTATACATTATTTTCAACAATGGGTTTACTTTATTAAAATAACATGGATGTAACATATGGGCTTCTCTCAAACCTGGTTCAAACAAAGTCAATTGAAAGAGTTTTGGCTCCCATTGCGTCCCAGGTAAGCAGATTGTGTTTTGGCAGAGGCTCGGGTGCTCAATCATGTTTTGGGTTTATTGCAATATAGTCTTCATACACCAGTGTAAGACGTGAACTCATATAGGTATTATTGGGGGTGTACGTCGTGCTACCCTCCTATTGGGTCGACCTACTTTCAGAATTTGTCGATGTGTCGACGTTTTACATTGTAAGAAACCGCTCCGGTGGCCTAGTGGTTATAGCGTCCGCCGCGGAAGAGTTAGGTCGTGGGTTCGATCCCCGGCCGAGACTTACAAAAATGGTACTAACAGCTGCCTCGCTTGACGCTCAGCATTAAGGGGTTAGTGTTAGGCCTGCTTGGCCTGGTGTCAGGCTAATGTGACTGAGTGAGACATCATGCTACATGTCTGCGGCATTATGTCCCAGTGGTATTTTATATCACTATAAACTGCCTCACTGCAGACATCGTAGCGATATGACTAAAAAATTGTTAAAGCTACATTAAAAAAAAATCCTAATCAAGCATTGTAAGACTAATTTGCCATGCTGGTAGATGCCTTTTTTTATCATGTTACTTTTAGTTGCAACAAAAAGAAATATGTTTAAAAGAAAAATCAAATCGGCAAGGAAAATATATATCATATGATTAAAGGAAAAAAATGTATTGGCTGATATAGGAAAAGTACATTTCACAGTGGCTGAAACCTGCTCAAAATGTAAATAAAGAACACATCAAAATATACATTAATATGTATCTGTCTAAACATCAAAGTTATGATTTTAATTTGTATAATTAATTATAATCATTAAATATTTGGTCCATTTCTGAGTTAGCCCTTTACAAGTTACATAATGTGCCAAGCTATATCTAACACAAAGTAAACTGTTAATATTGCTCATCCTTAAGGCTGAAGTTAAATATAAGCACATGATTAAATTGAGTAGGAAAAATATCATTTTCCTAGAACTGCTTAAAAACTCCAAAGCGAAAACAAATCAAAGATTGTCAATATTTAACAGTGACTAGGTAAGCCTAGAATCTATCTTACAGTAGACCACATTTAAGAGCTCCTGTGTCATAACATGGATTTGACATAAAAATAAATGGACAATGATTACAGGCTTAATTTAAATTTAGACTTAGACCTTTTGTCTTCATTTTATTAATTGAACGATAACTAGTTTCAGTGATATAGGTTGATTCAAAAATGATTTTGGTTGATTATATTTGATATTTAAAAAAAATATATGTTGTAATGTCAGGTGCTGGTTTTAATAGGATTAATACCTGACAAGGGATTAATAAGATGGTAATAATACATAGATATGGAAATAAATTTCTGTGCAACGTTTTCAAGTACAGATCCATGAACTTCAAACTGTAGGCAGTTATTTTTGTTTGTTATGAAAATGATAAAAAATATCAACATCTTTGATAAAGATTTTCTTCTAGTTATTCAGCAATTTGTATTAAGTTTACAAGTTGAATTTAAGTAACATTTTTTCATTTGTTGTTCCATGGCCTTTTTTGATTTTTGCACTAAGGAATACTTATTTAAAGAGTATATCAACATGGTCATGTATGCAAATTTGCTCAGATTAAATTAAATATTCTAAAAGTTTTAATATGGCCACTTAAAAGTATATTTAATCATATTCTAGAAAATTATACACATTACTATAATAGGTTGTATTAAATATATGTATGGCCTCTATGACTTGCACTTTAACTTGATAGTAACAACAATACACAGATGATCTCAACATAAACATACAAAGATTTAAAGAAAATAATTAAATGACCATTGACAAAGGACATTACATTGACATAATGATTACTATTATTTCAATCAATGACCAATATGCTGGGGATATAATTGGCAGAGCATATAAATGGACAGATTTGGGTTGTCCATATTTGTTACAGGCCAAGAAAGTTATTGGGCTGACTGATATGGACAGATTTGGGTTGTCCATATTTGTTACAGGCCAAGAACAAATAATTGGGCTGACTGATATGGGCTAAGTTGTCCAGTAAACTATTGGACAGGTATGATTAATAGTAAATCATATTACACAAAATGCAACTGAAAAGTATTTACCAAAATTGTATTATACATGTATATCTTTTGTGAAGTCTGTTTCAGAATTTTAGGTTTGGATTTTGTAGCCATAATAGTCACAGTTCACACATTTATTTTTCATTTCTTTTGTTCAGGTTTTTGTCTTGGTGCAATAACAGTTTTCTGACTTTCCATAGAAGCTATTTATTTTGTGTCTCTGTCATTGTGGCATCTGAAGCGTTTGAATAAGTTTTAACACTTGCTCAGACATCTTAATCCAGTCTACTTTTGTTAACAGAAAAAGTTTATAACTGTCTGCATGTCTCTGTACTCAAGTACTAAAGCACTACATAAATGCTTAAATTGTGCATTTTTTTTTCTCAACCTGAACCTGTGGTCTCTTGTCGATTCCTAATAGGTTGTTAATGTTTAGTTTGATATATGTCTTTTATTTTTTTCTGAGTAATGATGAAAAATAATTTAAAAACATTTTGTTGGAAATTTTAGCACAGTGATTGTAAAAAAGTATCACATTTACCAAATCCAGGTCGCATGAATAGAAAAAGTATTTAATTGAGGAATGATAATTACAAACAATAGGACACTCATCTTTAAATGTCTTCAACACATTCTTCAATTGCTGATTGCTGCCACACTTTGTTTGAACTAGTCCAAATGGAACAAAGGTCAGTCCATTTTTTCTGTCTCTACCGCCCTCCTCCTAGTAGAAAAAAACAAGCTGACTGAATCTTTCTTTTTGGAGCAGTTTCCTAATCTTCTGGGTTATGGAAATTCGATAGTTGGCAACCTAATTATTCTTGGAGATTTCAACTTTCACTTTGATTGTCCTGAAAAACTATACACGTGAAAACTCCTAGATTCCATTCATGTTTTCATCCTTAAACAGTCAGTTAACCAATCCACCAAAAAGCTTGGTCACATTTTAGACTGGATTCTTCATAGACCTGATAATAATATTCTGCGATCCACTCTTGTATCCCAGGAACTTGCATCAGGTCATCTCTGCATTATACACCATCTGGACATATCAGTCCCTAACCTTCCACAATTATTTGCTACTAAGAGAAACCTCCGTGTCATAAAAAGAAACAAATAAATGCATGATGTCCAAGAAAACCTAACAACTTTCTTACCTCCTATAGCGGAACAAATGGATTACAGCCTGCATTAATTGCTTCAAAAACATGCCCTAGCTACCAAGTGGAGAGATATGCTTGACAACACATTTCAATTGACTTGCTGTCACCATACAGATACGATAGAGAATTTCACCAACAACCATTAGGAGCATTTGAACCTGTCTCTATGGATTTAGTACATACAGTTGTGAGGAAGAGTACACCAAAGTCATGTGAACTTGATCCAATTCCAACATTACTGCAGCTTGAGTGCTTAGACCAACTATTGCCTTCACTAACTGATGTTATTAATATCTCTCTCTCATCTGGGGAATTCCCATCATTTTTGAAAACTGCCATCATAAAGCCTCTGCTGAATAAATCAACATTTGACCATAATGATTTAAAGAACAACCGCCCAGTTTCTAATCTCTTGTTCATATGTAATCTTAGAAAAAGTTGTTTTAACCCAACTTGTATCATCAGAATTCAAAGTCTTTTTAGTAATGTACATTCTGCATATCACCCTTACCATTGTACTAAAACTACTCTTCTGAAAGTATTTAATGACATTCTCTCTACTTTGGATAGTGGAAAGATTACACTCCTCAACCATCCTTGATTTGTCTGCAGCATTTGACACAATAGACCATGATATATTACTTCACCGTCTCCAGCATGTATTTGGCATTCACAATACACTCTTACAGTGGTTCAAGTCCTACTTAGTCAACAGGACACAAATTGTATCTGCAAATGGAATAAACTCCAGTCCAGTTGATCTATCTTATGGTGTTCCACAGGGATGTGTTCTTGGACCCGTTCCCTTCATTATATACACTCAGCCGCTATCAAGCATCATAGATTATCACCCAGTGTCTCACCAATTGTGTATATCGATGACACCCAAATATACAAGTCAAGCCACCCAACTGAAGTTGATGCTACCATCCAAGGAGTAGAGAGGTGTATTTCTGATATGAAATCATGGATGACATGTAACAAGTTGTAATGAATGATAATAAAACTGAGGCCATTCTGATCACAACACAAAGACTTTCTCATTCACAGCCTTTACCTCAAACAATAAATATCAGCAATACCAACATTAAATTCAGTACTAAACCTGGGTGTTACTCTAGACAATACTCTCACATTGCACCAACATGTCATGAACATATGCAAGACTGCATATCTTGAGCTGAGACACATTAGCTCCATTCGTAAATATCTTTCAGTTGATGCCACTAAAACACTTGTGTGTTCATTAGTACTTTCAAGACTGGACTATTGTAATTCAATTCTGTTTGGTTCGTTCCAATATATACTCCAGAAACTTCAAAAAGTTCAAAACACAGCTGCTCGGATCATCTTTAGAGTACCACGGTCAGAGAACACCTCCCCACTTCTCTGTATGCTACACTGACTATCAATTCAATCCAGAATCAAACACAAAATTTGTTCTCTGTGATACGTTTCACTGATAGACTCCAGTCCAGCTTACCTATCTGGCCTCACACATGTGTACACACCAGCAAGATACTTAATATGCTTCTTTTCTTACAATTGTATACTCATTGTTCCCACTATGAAAACGAAGTTATATGGACAATATTCTTTTGCATACTGGGGCTCAGCAATGTGGAATGAATTGCCCATAAGTATGTGATATATACATCAAAGCATGTAAATGATGTTGATAAAATTTCAGTCATATTCTCTCTCTTTCACATACTATATTATCTTTTAACTTTGGAACAATTTACCATTTATCATACCTGTCCAATCAAGTGCAACTGTTACAACGGTATGGTCTTTTAAACAATTTGCCATTTATCATACCTGTCCAATCAAGTGCAACTGTTACAACTGCATTGTCTTTGGAACAATTTGCCATTTATCATACCTGTCCAATCAATTGCAATGGTTATAACTGTATGGTCTTAACACATTAACCCCAGGCACCGCATTTACGGGGCTGGATGTAGTAGCCTACTTCCATGCTCTGTAGCATCAAGGTCATGTATGATACACAATTTTGGCTGGTACTGTAGAATGGTAGACAGATTTTGCTCTACAGTGATACCTAATAATCTGGACATTTTAGTTGCACTACAAAATACAGAGAAAATCTTGTTCAAAATTCGCCCATATAATAATAATAATAATAATAATAATAATAATAATAATAATAATAATAATAATAATAATATAGGACTTTGTATAGCGCCTGATCTTTAGAAGCTCTAAGCACTTTATAACAAATATGACTACAAAAAACAAAACACCATGAGGGTAGGAAACATTATTAGGTCTTTAACCGGAATCTGATTTTATGTCCAGATTTTAGACATTTTGGCCTCAGATCTAGGGCAGACCAGCCTGAACTGCACACAGACAGATGAACCTGTGCAAAAAGTAGGATAAGGTGGGCATTTGGAATAAAGAGTGGGATACAAAAATGATGGGTCTGTTAAGCAAATTTTTTTAAAAAGATCGCCAACATTTCCCCTTTTGCTCATGCATGAGCAAAATAACCAATGCAAAACATTGTTTCTAACACAACTAGGAATTAGGTTAATAGAAAAGTGCTTGGAAGTCAAGTGTATTTAGATGTACTCAGAAATAGTCCCCAAAATATGTTTCCTACTTGCTTTTTATGCTAAAGCAACAAAAACCTCCAGGGGTTAATGTGTTAAGCTAAGTAATAGAAAATAATGAAAACCAGCAAGTTTTGTATAATTCAAAAAATGTTTTTTTCCTGCAACACAAATGAACATTTGAAAAACCTTTGAGTATTTTGAATTAAGTCCCAGATAACCCTGAAAGTTAATCACAATTCCAAATGTATGAATTTCCAGTTGCAGTGGCATGCCAAATAAATTCTGTTATTGAATTTGTTGGTTTTGTTTCCTGTTGTCTGGAATTGCTATGTGCCATTGGCCCTTTGTGGTTATGAACTTATGAGCTAACAGTCTTTTGATGTATGACAATTGTGTTATAATAATAATGAGGACTTTGTTTATCGCCTAATCTTTAGAAGCTCTACGCATTTGACAACATCTATAATGCAATGACTACAAAAAACAAAACATCAAGAAATTAGAAAACATAAAATAAGCTGAAAATATTTAAGGTAGGAAACATTATTAGGTCCAAAATGTTTCTATCTGAATTCACTATGATTCCAGATTAATGTTTTGGTCTTAGAATGTTATTACAAACTTTGTAATTCCAATGAGTAATAATTTTAATTAATTAATTTTACCCAAATTAAAAACTAAACTCGGTAAAAAGGATGATTCTGCTTCAGATTTTAAGCATGAATGAGTAATTTTCAAAGTAAACGACATTAAATGAAATAATAAGACACAATAATATAGCCAGGATGTTTGCCAATCTCCTTTATACATGTAAAACATTCAGAGTTGTCAGGAAGTTTAGGAATTTTGAAGTTGAAAACTGATGTCATTGATTTAAATAAATATGTTTACCTCAATTGATGTTGATCTGAATATTTAATCTACTGTCATAGAGAAATATTGGCTATGCATTGTATTCTTTACAAGATAATGTCACAAGTGAGGTACACAATGAATTTGATTTTGGACAGGGTCAAGTACAAAATTCAGAAAATGCTCTGGTGGCCTAGTGGTTTGAGCATTCGCTGTGAGCGCGGGATTTCATGGGTTCGATCCCTGGTTGAGTCATACCAAAGACTTACAAAAATGGTACTAACAGCTGCCTGGCTTGGCACACAGCATTAAGAGGTTAGTGTTAGGACTGGTTGGCCTAGTGTCAGGATAATGTGACTGGGTGGGACATGTCTGAGGCATGATGCCCATTATGTTCTAATTATGTTATTATTGCAATGGTTATGTTATGTTATCTTCTAGACATAACTAAAAACTGCCTCACTGCAGACTTGGTAGTGATATGACTGAATTTTTTTAAAGCTACATTAAAAATCCTAATCAAACAAAAACAAACGAAATGCAGATGTACATAACATATAATCAGTAAGAAAGCAAACAAATTAAATATACAAAACACAACCAAGTAACATCACACAAAATGCGCTAGAAATAATTAGAAAGTAAATACTTCATATCAATATTGCTTAAATCAAAGTTTTATTTGCTTTTTATTGTTATTAACACAATTGCAGATCAAATGGTGTTCACCCTGATATATACAGCAAAAGACCTGTTAATGTGTATTTCAGTGTATTGTTGTTTCTTGAGCATATTTTGGTATTTCTATTAACCTGATTCAGTTGATATGGAATGTTTTTGTCTATTTAAAAGGTTGTTTATTTCCAGTATAGTCTATAGTCACATAGGATATGCCATTGTAGACATTAAGACAGAATATTATTCTTGGCCTGGCGAGTGCAACCTCCCTCAAGCAGCCATCAAAGTAGAGGTGGTTGTAAGGGTCAACCTGTGCTAAAAAGGACACCAAAAATATTGGCTGAATGTCGGAGACGAGAACTTTATTGAAGATTGTATTTGATGCCAAGTGGCTTCCTGAAAATGATGGTTCTAATTTGATCATTATATTTTCTAGTCTTCGGACATTTTATATTTCATAGGAATGTATTGTTTGATGTGATAAGTTGGCAGATTTGCAAGATTTCATACAAATGATTGCTTTATGTACTCACTTATAAGGCCAGGCCAACTGCAAACTGCATAGACTCAGATTTTGCATCATAATGTGCTGGCTGATCTGGGTCTGTGCAGTTTGCTCATAGTAATCAGTAAAACAAGCAATATAGACCCTGATCTGCAGACACATTAGGCTACAACATATTGAAGTGTTTCTATTGTTTATAATTTGATTTTAATTATTAGTGAGTATATATTATAACAACTTGGTGCACTGTAAGCTTTTAATAGATTACTGCAGTACTCCAAACAAATTTATATCAAAAGAATATGATGTGGACTGATAAATTCATGCTTTTATGGGTACCGGCAGTGTGTTCATTGATTTTGCCAGTAAAATGGTTTTTCACAAAAATATAATCTTTTTAACTTCAGAAATATTTATTGATTTAATGAATATAGGTGGATGATAGACAAAAGGTTGTTGGGGATAAATCCCTGGACCCTACCTCCTAACAACACCATTGTACCAGCCATGTCACATATGCCTTATCACAAAAAAAACCCTTATTTTCTTCATCCTGATTGCCTCACACAAATCTTATTTATCTTCCATAACTTAATTTTATTAATAAAGCAAGAAAGAGATACATGTATGCTTTTTATACTGAAATATATATTCATAATCTGTAGGTTATATAAAAAGTGCAAATTAACACAGTTTCACACATAATACTCATGAAGTATTACCCCCCCCCCCTTTCACCCCTACCACTGCAGTTCAATTTGTATGGTTTATTGTCATTAAACGATAGGTTAGAGATACATTCCACAGATTACTAAATTCACTGATACTAGGTTAGGCTGATTTTTATTTAGGAGAGCGCATTAATCTTTTTTGAATATGTAGACTGCACATTTTAAAAAACCCATATAGTTGTTGTGTAAGTCAAAGATGCATGTTAAACAAACAATAACTTGTTGCCTTTTATGAGATTGCTGTGGTTATCTTTGTTTAAGATTGTTGGTCACATAGTATCTGTATTTCTTATTCATTGGAATTTACTCAGTGCATGTGATCGTTGAAAAACATGATTATTTTTGTTGTTGGAATAGTACAATTTGGAGCTGTTCAAACCTTTAATTTCTTATAGAATGGAAAATGAATTAACACAGCTGGTATCTTTTATCAGGAGTGGCAACTATTTCCAGTTGGGAGCAACAGCATTTCAGTAGGTAGAGCATCTGACTTGGATTAAATTCAAGCAGGTTTGATGTCTGTCCAGGCCAAATTGGGTCAGAAGCCTCCAGATGTCTTTGGGAAAGGCATATAACTCCCATTACCATGGCAATAGTGTGTTAAAGTCAACCAACCAACATTTCTAATTTTATTTAATGTATGTGTGATTGAGCATTGTGTTTCGATGAAAAGGAGAAACTTTGACTAACAACTAGATTTGATGGGACTTGTATTACATACTTGAAAGAAAACAGGAATTCATTTTATTTAGATTTCCATCCTCTTTTTGTAGCCTTGTGTGGCTAGATGCCTTATTCTAAACTGTACAACATTGCTCACATGGGCTGCATGCACTGACCTGATAAAACTCCCACCACTGCCTGGAATGCTGATACATGTGTGTGTATATATATATATATATATATATATATATATATATATATATATATATATATATATATATATATATATATATATATAGTGTTACCTGCTTAGGCTTGAGTAAACAGTAACATAGAAAGAGTGAGAATAACAAGCTTGTAAAAACTTAATAAACAATTTATTGAGCACACAAATATTTTCCAGAAAAGAAAAATAAACTTATGGTTTTAAGAATCAATTCCAAAATTAATCCAAAAATAATTCAAAATATTATCCACTAGAGAAATTGCAAAAGTCCTGGTAATAAAATGTCCAAATAATTCCAAGTTCGAATCTTAGTGAAGTATCCAAGATGGAAGACGATGTTACGTGATGAAGTCAGTTCTTGGTAATATAATTCAATGAGCACAATTTTTTTCTAGATAAATAACAAAATAAATCCTCTTGATCCAAATGAATTGAAATAATTTCCAATACAAGGTAATTTAAAATAACTCAAAACGACACACAACTTAGTATTCTAACAGCCCAATTCCTACTAAATAGTTCGCTCCAAAACATAATTTATATACCTGTTTTTATGTAAACAAGAAAGGGGTCACATGATCTTCTAGAATCTTTTAGAACAAATTTACGTTCAAAAAATCTCGTACACACCGTATGACCCAATTAAAAATAGAAAGATGTTTATAACAAAGCTCCATAATGTCCTTGGAATCAACCAATCATTTTAAAAGCTTGTTTACAACTCTAAAGCCAGGTCAGAAATGAGGTCAACACCTGGTGTTTATTCTTAAGAGTACGTGTCATCCCACTTTCTAAAAAAAATTATCTCCCAATGAATGAATCTTAAATTAAAATGTCAAATTTGAATCTGACAAACAATTAAAAAATAAAAATAAATGACTTAAATCAAATATACATAACACTATATATATATATATATATATATATATATATATATATATATATATATATATATATATAATAATAATAATAATAATAATAATAATAATAATAATAATAATAATGAGGACTTTGTATAGCGCCTAATCTTTCGAAGCTCTAAGCGTTTTACACCATCAATAATGATATGACTACACTACAGAACAACAAATGACAAAAACAATGAAATTAAAAATATAAAAACATGCTGAAAACATGATTAGGTCACTAAGTTTGTCCCTGCAGTCGAAACAGGTGAGTCTTAAGAGCACTCTTAAAAGGGACCACTGTGTCTTTGTGTCTAATTTCAATGGGCAATTCGTTCCACATCGCCGGGCCCTGGTGTGCAAACGAACGTTGTCCATATGACTTTGTTTTCACCTTGGGAACAATGAGTATACGATTATCAGAAGAAGAGCGTAAGGATCTAGCTGGTGTATACACATGGGTGAGGCTGGATAGGTATGTTGGACTGGAGTCTGTCATTGAAACATAGCACAGAGAACAAATTTATGTAGGTCAGCTTTCTGTAAGTCTTTGACACTGGGACTCCTAGGCCCTAATTATTTAGGGTGTGAAGGTCCTGGTAGATAAAAGGAGGTATCAGGTGAAAAAGAGGGTTGTTCACCACTAGGCATGTACTCACATGATTAAAGCATTTCAGTAACATCTAATTTTGGTCATCCTGTTTCAGATTTAGTATTTCTGATCAGTGATTACTTTTCTTGCTAACTTGTTTTTATATATAACAATTTGGAGAAAATGAACATCCACTCTGAATTTTATGACTTACAAAATTGAGGGTCCAGGTGTAGTTATTTAGAGTTTACTGAATGCATTGTTAGAGAAATTTGGAGCATCCTAAAAAGTATTTGAAGGTCCTATATGTGCTCCAAGTTCTTTGTAACTATATGGGAATTAATAACCTGTCAAGCTTGTCAGTGCAATCCAGACTATATAGTGCAGTTGTAACTGTGTATAAATAGCTTTATGGATACATATTCATGTTTATCATTTACTAACCCATTTAAAATTCTATGTGCTTATGCAATTTACCACATTGTACCCATGCAAGTATATTGTTAGAAAATATCATTTATTGACAATGCATTTGTACAGATTTCCCTCCTGATCATTCTAAATGAGGCCAGAAATGAGGATGACTCCACTAACTTTGGTGATATGGTTCCATGTGCTCAGGGTGTCCTTCTTGCAGTGGAAAAACTTATTGTTGTGGCAAGGAGCAAAACTCAGAATTCTTCAGACCAGGTATTTTATATCTTTGTTCATCTGAATTCGTAATATTTGTAGATAACTGGGATGATCGAAAGTGAAATAGATTACAATTTTAAACTTGGTAGCTTGTACAGTTGTGACCCCACTTATAACATGGTACATGTCGTTGGTAGCCATAGAATCCGACTGTGTTATAGACCAAACCGTGTTATAAGCAACCAAGTCAGTTAGCTGGAACAAAACGATGCATGTACACCAAAAAATGTGTGTGAAGGAGGTAATTAGCGCAGTGACAAAAATATATGCTTCATTGGCACAGTTGCTATCTTAAATCAATGCATATTAGAGGAGAAATAAACCTGTAGGGAAAACAGAGAAGACATGTAGTATTTTGCTCTAGTCATAGAACCACACATTGGTACATACACGTGTACTGTGTATATATACATGTCTGACGTATAGCATGAATAGTATCAACGATGTGTACTCACCTGTGAATCTCATCACATACATTGAATCCACAATACAAGTAATTCCATCAACAATATGCACACACAGAGATTTAAAATATTTAATTTTGTTACAGATCATACAGGTCTGAATTCAGTGGAGAATAAATAGCACAATCATGTAACAAATGATTTACATATTTATTTTGCAGTATTGGCCGAAGTCGGTAAAAGTAAGTTTGTGTTTTAAGCTACCCTTGGTAGCGTTCATAAGCATAAACTTTTTTTCCTGCAAAATGGAAACTTTCACGGCAGAGTAAGCATGTTCCAATCACATTGGAAAATGAAACAATCCATCATATTCCATTGCTTTTATTTAAGTTTGGTACTGACTTCTTTTGAAGAAAGGTTCTTTGTTTTTATTGAAGATTGTATGCGGATTCCTTTGATGAAGGGTTCATGTACTATTGAAATCACTGCTTAAGGACAGCTTTAGAGAACCTAAAAACCTGTTTCTTATTGTGGCAGCAACATCAAATAAATTTATTAACATGATTTAAACTGATTTTTTTCCATTTGCTTAGTTTGTTTTCATAACAGTCAATACTTAAAAGGTAATCTGTTTTCATTAAAATTTCAGCAAGCTATTTTATCAGGGTAAATTTAAAAAAAAAGGAATTGGTCGTCGTTTTGTCAATTGTAGATATTGTTTCTCCCTGCCTATTTAATAGACCAACAAGAAAGATCTTTTTTCTTACATTTGTGGTAGGGGATTAAATCTGCCTTCCATTCATTCATCAGAAATGTAAAAATGGGTCAATGAATAATAAAGATGCATGTGTTCCAGTCTGATGGCAGGGATTACTACATATAATATCAGTGTTCTGAAAGATTTAATTTTGAGTGAAAAGAAGAGGATTTTTTTTTTTTTTATCATCCACATACAAAATGCCAATCTATGTAAATGTATCAATTACTAACAAGTGGCTGAAAATCTGACTGACCCATGAGACGCTACTGGCAAGCTTTCTCACATACCCACATTGGCCGAATCTGAGACTCTAACCCATACAAGCAGAGGTGAGATGGCAGTGATCCATAACAGAGGGTGCTTTAGACCACTCTGCCACTTTGGGCTCCACTTGAGGTGGACAAATGAAACTTGTTAAACATGCATATATAGATCATACATTACCTAATTAGATTTTCCGGCCAAAATAGCAATTTTGTGTTATTTCAATTTGTCTAAAACTTTACTATTTATACTGTGAAAACGTTTTTTTAAAGCATGAATAAGCAAAAGTCACGGAACCATTTAATGCTTAATGCAGCAAAATGAAACATGATAACCCTAATTTTAATTAAATTAGATTCGCTTATTTTAAGGCTTATTTTCATTTATCAGAATTTTAAATAACTTCTATTTGAGAAAAACATTTTTTTATGGTAAAATATCTTGTTATCATGCTTAAGGCAATGTTAATGTTAATACATGTACAGTATATAGATGACTGTTAGTTTTTCAGGTCATGATAACAGTTGTACAATATTTGAAAGTTATTATTTTTATTGGAACTAAGAAATCATAGCAGTATACTAAGAACATTACAGCAGTAGGGTCTAGCTAAGTTTGCAAGCACAGTTTTGTGTGTTATATTCTGGCAGGACCTGAAAGCGCAGATGACCTGTGCCTGTGAGGTGCTTGACCTTGCAAGCTCCAATTTACTTCTGACTGCTCAGAGACTTGAGGTCAACAGTGCTAATAAAGAGGTTAGAAATAAACTGGTACAGGCCACCAAAGATGTCCTCCAAGGAACCATGAAGGTTTGAACTCCTCAAATTTTGTTTTTATCTTTAATCCCCAGCTTAATAATAAATAATTCACTGTTGGAATCTATCATCTTTTCATTAGTCCATCTGTCTATTATGCTTTCTTCCAAATAGCTATGCTGTGTACTAAATCCAATTAACCCATCATATATTTTTGTAGAATAAAATTGTTATAATTAGCAAGGGAGCCATTTTTATTTTAAACGAACTTCCTTATTGGGGATATGTTTATTACTGTATATTCTGTGTGACTTTAGAGACACTGACATTTTGTTTAAAAATAGTTTTTTCTTCTGCATGCCTGATAATTTGTAGACGTGATTTGAAAGATATTTATTGATATTCTGATGATTCCATACAGTTCTTAATGATAAGACAAGATGGACATACTTTGAAGTGAAGGAATGTTTTATGACTAAAAAGCCAATTTGCATGTATGATTCAATTGTTGAAGTTTGGAGTACTACACTACTTTAGATTGCAGATAACTGATATAACACCTAACAGTGGTGTGGTACTCCAGTCAAGAATATTTTGTATACTTCTGTAAATTCTGTGGTCTACTTTTGGATCCTAGTTTCCAAGTAATTTTATGTCAGTCATTTTTGGCATCAATGTCTTACACCATAATAAAATACCTTTGTGATTTCTGACCAATTGTGCAGCTCCCTGATTCAAATTGCTCATTAGAAGTTAAAACAGTGTAATTGCATTGTCATTCCTACATTCCTTTGGACTTTATTTTAACTTTGTGAGTGATTAGTTTACATTTACAAATTGACTTTATGTTATCTTTGTGAGTGATTAGGTAAAATTAAAACATCGATAAATACCAGCCATAATTATTTATTGAATTCTTATACATGTAATTCCAGTTTACTTTTAATCCTATATTAAAAGAGAAAATCATTTTAGTTAAAGAAGCCTCCAATTATGTTTAACACTTCCATTGTAGATAACAGTAGTACATCATTTGTTTATAAGAATCCTTTTAAGTGCATAATAATGTATTTTAATACATTAATCTTTCACAGAAGGATCCTTATTTTATGCTTTTTATATATTATATGATTGTATTAATATCAAAACGTAATTTTGTTTGCTATTAGGCATATACAAGTTTTGGTACCAGTTTGCAAATACTAGTTCATTGCTTTGGTTTATAATATTAGGGATCTACCTCCTACTCTCACATCTTAGATCTGCTACTGAAATACAATTGTGCATCAACTATATTTTGTTTATTTATTGATGGCAGTCTCTAATATAATCATGCCAACAATTATTGTTCATTGATATCAATATCTGATTTGATACTTCAGTTCTCTGATAAATTGGGAAATGTGTGGATGTTAATAGTGATAACATTTTATTTTGACAAACCAGATTTATTTCTAGGTTTCCACTGTCGTTTTTATATGAAAAGCCACTTTTATAAGCAGTATTGCTAACTCTTATTGTAATACCGACATTGTTGATAAAAACATGGTATCTGTTGTTTATTTTCATTGTTTATCACATAGTAGGTATAGCTTTACTATAGTATGTGCAGTTTCATATTTTTGATATTACCACATATTAAAATATCTCTTTTTTTTACACAATACGGTATTACATCACATTGATCATTCTGTTTTGAAAAGAGTGATTCTGATTGGTCCAAATAAGCCCATGAAATTATTGTTTAGTAACCTCTTTACTGATTGTCTGGGATCATGGGAAAATGTTTTTAACCCCACCTTCTGGAATGTTTGGTTTTGAATGAACATGTTTGGTGGCCATTTTAGAACTTTACAGTGAAAGGAATTTGAGGAAAATTTATCTCGGCTTTCTGAATATGGATATGTTACACCCACAGGGGTATTATGTCATGTATATCAATATCATAATGAGAATAATGGCATACAGCTACAAGAAAAGAATAGTAATAAGAAATAAAACTAAGGGTATTGCTTATTTGATGATGGGGTGGGGGGAAAGGGCGTTACATCTGTATCATAGATAATAGAATCCACCGTATATACAAGTGTGGTTTAAATGTTGTTTACAGAAGTAAATAAACTCAATCTGTTCGCAGAAGAATTTGGACATACATGGGTCTCCTAACTGACAGAACTTTATCCAACTATAGCATCTTTGCACAGTATATATGGGATGCAAATCCGACTCTAAAAGAAATTTATCTTCTGTAAATAGTGTATTTGTTCCAGTCAGATAGTGCAAATATCTGGTCACAAATGCATTGCAGCAAATGTGGGAATTTCTGCATCCAGTAATCCTATTCACATAATAATTGCAACAATGTAATGTTTTGTTCGGAAAGTGACATTTTGGGTAAACATGTATTCTAGGCTTACTGTTTACTGTATCACACAATACGGTATTACATCACATTGATCATTCTGTTTTGAAAAATGATGTTGTCATTATAAAATTTTCTGTTTATTTGGATGGAAACTTTTTCTTTGATTTATAGTTTGTAATAAAGTACAATCTACTTTTACTTGTTTTTACTTTGCTTGGTACTAATTTTTATGCCCAACAAAGTTGCGTTATGTGTCAGAATGAATGAAATTATTCACTCTTCTTTCTATCAATTTTTTTCCCACTGAATCAAAAGCTATGTGATAAAAAGAATCTCACATGACTAAAGATTTAATATTAAATTTATTAAACTCATTGAATAATTCCAAGGTTTGCAGAAACTGGATATTATTAAACTCTTTTCATAAATTCAGTATTGTTACCAATTTGAGATCCTCAATTATTGCATTGCATACTGTATGAATTCAAAGCTTATTTTGTTATTATATATGTGATTATTAGGTACAATTGTATCTTTATGTGATTAATGTTAACAATTAGGGCATAACCGATTAGCATTTATCTACCGATTTCCGATTCCGGATTTTGGGCATGAAATTTTTCCGATTCCGGATATGATTCGATTAATCGGAAATGCTAAATCCGTATTTTTTTTCTAAAAAATTTCATCTTCCGTTTCCGGGTTTCTGGTATCTGGTTTTGCCGTGTCTAGCATGTTACTTAGTACTTTACCATATCCGGTTTCATTTCCGGTTTTCACCCGTCGGTTCAAATAGATTGTCTCACAGCGTGGTTGTGTTGACCATATTGGACTTTTCTGACTTCTTATTTAACTTTATTAACGCACTATCGAATGACACGCAGTGTTAGACACGGTGCTATAGAAATTCAACTTTATTATTTTTATTATCCGAATCGGTCGTTCCTGTCTTGTCCGACTCCGATTAATCGGAAGTTCATACTATCCGGTGGAATCCGATTTCCAGATCAAAAGTCGGTTATGCCCTATTAACAATATTAAAAAAAGTAAATTCGTTAAGATTGAACTTGCATAAATTAAAACGTACAGTTTTTATATGTACATGAATTTAATTCAGAGGTGACTGGGTCTGGTTTACAAGTTTGTTTTGTTGTACAATATGAATGTCACAGACTTGGCTTGTTTGGTCATTACTTTTGTTGAATTATTTAAACACTGTTGTCACACAGCATAAAACAAGATTGTGAGAGATTATCTCCTGGACTAATAAAAAAAATCCTATATTTGAATGATAAAACTTGGTTACAGAATCCTATGTTGTTTGTCCATCAATTCGACAAGGACCTCTCTAGTCATCCAAAGGTTGGAGGGGCTGGTTCTGATCTGTGCATGCATGTGCAGGTGACTGATAAGGCCAACCCTTGCATGGAATGTTCGTTTCCATAATGGACAGAGGATGAGTGGGACATCTCCAGAAGGGTTGATGGCACTTGCTTTTCTGGCTTGCCTCTTGCCTTTTCATCTCTGCGGCTGCTGTCCTGCTAGATTTGCACGACATGGAGCCTTTGTACACAGAGGAATGCCAAGTGACTCAATTTCTTGCTGTGTGCTCCCAAGCTTTCAATGCAGCTTTCAGGTTGCCTTTGAAACGTTTCTTCTGACCTTCATGCAATCGCAGTCCTTGCTGTAGCTTGCCATATAAGAGTCTCTTAGGTAGCCTGTGGTCTGTGGTCTTAGGCAGCTTGTGGTCTGTCATGCATACAACATGTCCTGCCAAGCGTAGGTCGCATTACATCAGGATAGTGTGGATGCTGGGGAGACCTGCTTGGGCGAGTACCTCAGTATCTGGAACCTTGTCCTGCCACTTGATGTTGAGGATTTTCCTGAGACTTGTGGTGTGAAAGTGGTTCAGCTTCCTGGTGTGGTGTTGTTACACCTTCCACGTGTGAAATGCATAAAGTAGTGTGAGGAGTACAACTGCTCTGTAGACCTTTAGTTTAGTCTGGATGCTGATACCTCTTCTATTCCAGACATTGGCATACAATCTGCTGAAAGTTGTGCTGGCTCTGGCAATGCGAAGTTTCAGTAGACTGAACAGTGTCTGTGCCATAATTCTACAATTGAATGATAGAGCCAGGTTACATTATCAAATATTTGAATGATAGAGCCGGGATACAGAATCCTGTAATTGAATGATAGATCCTGGATACAGAATCCTATAATTAAATGATAGATCCTGGATACAGAATCCTATAATTGAATGATAGAGCCTGGATCATCATCAGTCTCTTGACCTAGTGTGGTCTTTGAGGCACTGTAATGCTGAACATCTGATCAGTTCCCTCCACTTGTCTCAATCATCTACCAATGTCTCTGGTTCCGCAAAACATTTCCTGGTCCATTCTATAATGTTGTCAGTCCACTTTTTCTCTGTCTACCTCTCCTTCTGCCACCCTGGATGCTGTCCTGCAGTGCTATCAATAGTTTGATTTTCGTTTTCAGACAGATATTCTTGTCTCTCCAGATGGGTCTTAGCTTTGAATTAACTGCCATTGTTTGTGCTGCTCATGACAAAATTTCTGCTCTTGATCCCTCTTTAGCGATTATGGTATACCAAGATAGATATTTGAATTGGCCCACTGTCTCCAGTTCCTGTCATCTGACTTTAATCTTGGTTGAGATTTGTTTGCCACTATTTGTCATCAGCTTTGTCTTCTTGGTGCTTATCTCCATGTCAAATCTGGAAGATCTTTCATCCAGGTTCTTCACTAAGGTGGCAAGCTCATCTTCACTGCCTGCCAGCCCATCAATATCTTCCACAAACCATAGGTTTCTGATGTTACTCCCTCCATTACTGACTGTACCACAGTGGTTTTCCAGGGCTTCGCTCATGATGCGCTCTAAGTAGATGTTGAAAGACGTGGGTGACAGGAGACAGTCTTGACATACTCCATTGTTATCTTTAACCAGTCCCCCACAGAAGCTTGATCAGTTACTGCACTGGTAGCCTTGGTGTAAAGCTGCTTGATGGTATTGGTCAACTTTTGACCCACGTACCATTTCATTGTGGCCCACAATGCCTCTTGCCATACTCAAAAGCCTTTTTGAAATTTATGAACACATGATAGATGTCTTGTTGATGTTGTGAGTACTTTTCACACAGAACCCTAAGATTAAATTTTTGTTCTGTTGTGGTTCTTCCACTCTGGAACCCTGCCTGTCTTCAGCGATTATTTCTTCTGTTTGTGCCTGGAGAGGCATTTTCCATTTTCATCTTGAATGATACTGACTCTTGGTTGCTTTTGTCTGGTGAGAACTTTCACAATTTATAATACATTTTTGCTGTTATTCTTTATCAGACTGCTCTCCATATCTGTGCACGTTTGTTCAATTCAATCTTCTTTTGCTTTCTTCAAGTTTTTCTGATATCCTTGTTTATTTTTCAGTACTCCATTGCCACTCTTGTGTGTCTGGTGTTTTTGAGGTCTCTTCGGGCATCACACAGATTCAGAATCTCATCTGTAATCCAGGTTTATTCTTTGGGCGATGGAGGCCAATTATGTCCTTGGCAGTTGTTGTCATGATAGTGTTGAAAGTGTCTGTCATCACTTTAACATCAACATCCATCACAAGGAGTGGAGCAAATTTTCCTCTAATTCTGGCTTGGAATGACTTGCAGATATTAGGGTTCAAGGTTGAAATTTGAACCTGATTTTCTTTTGCTTCTTCAATTTCTTCAGCCTTACTCGAAAGTTCATAATGATGAGGTCATGATCACTCCCAACATTAGCTCTTGGGAACGTTCTTGTTTTTGCTCTGTTGATGCCAGATCGATAATGGTTTTGAACCAGTATGTAGTCGATCTGGTTATGATGGGTTCCAGTTGGTGCGTGCCATGTCCAGCATCGTGAAGCTTTGGGTTGGCCCAGGGTGTTGGCAAATACCAATGTTGTTGTAGCTTGCGAACTTTAGTAGCCGTCTCCCTCTTTCATTGGTAAGCTCATTACAAGAAGGTCCACAATGATCATCCCAGTCTTTTTGAGCATCTTTGCCAACTTTGGCATTCCAGTCTCCTTGGATGATGTGGATGTCTTTTTTACTAAACATGTTTATAATTCCCTGGAGTTTGTTGTAAAACTCCTCTATGTCTTCATCATCATGATCAGTAGTTGGAGCATATACTTGGATAATTGTGATATTAAAGGGAGAAGATGCTTTCAGACGAATGGAGATGATTCTGCTAGATATGGGGCAACATTCAAACACAGATCCCTTGATGGCTTTGTTTACAAGGAAGCCTATGCCATTTATAGACTAGTCCAGCTCTCAACTATAGTACAATATATGCCATCTTAAGCTTGGTGTTCTCCTAGGGCTTTCCACCTTACTTCAGAGAGTCCCAGAATGTGCCATGCATAGTGTTCCATCTGATGTGTTAACTCTTGGAGTCTTCCAATTTGCGCCAGAGTTTTAATGTTCCAAGTGGTGATGGTGATGCTGTCTCTCGCTCTGATTTTATGCAAATTACCAGTAGCACACCTGTCACCTCTGTCCTGGTGGACGATGGCAGGCACAGTCCTTGTTGATATGGGCGACGACCGATCCGGTATTTTAATTTCAGATTTGTCCAGTATTATCAGTGTGTCTTGGGCAAAAGTCGTCTGGCAGAGCCCATCCCTGTTCAGACCAAGGAGTTGCCAGATGGGGATGTAGTTTCTTTTAGGGTTTACTCCCTTAGCCATTTCCTAAGCAGATAAAGCCAATGCCCAACAGAGCCTGGATATATAATCCTAAATTATAATGATAGAGCTGGGTACAGAATTCTATAATGGAATGATATATTCAGAATCCTATAATTAACTGATAGAGCCTGGGTACATAATCCTATAATTGAATGATAGAGCCTGGGTACAGAATCCTATAATTGAATGATAGAGCCTGGATACAGAAACCTATTATATTTTAATGATAGAGTCCAGGTACAGAATCTTATTATTGAATGATAGAGCCTGGGTACAGAATCCGATAATTGAATGATAGAGTCCAGGTACAGAATTCTATTATTGAATGATAGAGCCCAGGTACAGAATCTTATAATTCAGTGATAGAGCCTGAGCCAGTAATATACATCAGTTCCTTTCATCATGTTTATTAAGTATGTTTTGTCTGCAACACATCATACCTTTAGAGCAAAAAATGTTGAATCTAGACCTGAATTAAGAAACAAAGACGTTTGCAACAACTAACTTTATTGACATCATCCAAAACATATTCGATCAAATAAAACCTCACCACCTGACGTTACAGAAATGTTTATGTATTGAATATTTTTGAGGTAGTAAGTATGCTTGATTATAAGGTGAAATTCTACAGCATGGAGGTCTGAAAGAAAATATGATTTTTTAAATAAATAATTAGTTTGAAAAGAAACTAGTAAATCATGGATGGATAATACCAGTACAGTGGTGCTGCTCTTATACAACCGCCCCTTCTGCACCAGGAAAATGGCCTTATAAGATGGGTAGCTTTTCCAGAGTGTGACTTAATTATTTTTGAGAAGTATATATAATATACATAGCAAGAAAGATACATACTTCAAAGCATTTAATATCTTCATTTAAAAGTACATTAATTACTAAAAGGTTCTTGTTATAATAATCCACTTATTTCAACTGAATATACGTTATTCTTGGCATGAGCATGATATGCGAGTAGGTATTGTTGTCATGCACATTGCAAATGCATTCAAAAATGTCATTTAAGTCTTGGTACATACATTATTATCTTTCCGCTTGCTCCATTTTCCCACTGCTGCTGAATAACCTCATTAGTTACAACATTGTTTATTTGAGTCTTTTCAACATAAAATTGTTTTATTTGAATCTTTTCTGCATAAAAATGTTTGGCATGTCCCCCCTCCCCATCTCACCCAATGTTGTTGAGTAGAATAACCGATTTTCTTCTAAAATAATACGTCTCTATTTACATGATCCCATGTTAATGTTTGGTTGTTGCTGTTATAGGGTTTAGTGTCATTTTTCAGCACAAGATAGTCTACACATGGTGCCCATTAATAATGGTGGAGGAAGAACCTGGAAAATCCTGGAAAGAACCACTGACCCATGAGAAGCTGACGGCAAGCATTCTCACATACCAACCTTGGCTTAGCCTGAGACTTTAACCCATACAGACAGAGATGAGATGGCAGTGATCCATAATAGTGAGCAATTTAGACTGCTCATGCCATTCAGGGCCCCTCTTAATGTTGTGGTAATGATTTATTTGGATGTTGTTGTGTATGATTTAATTATGCAGATGAAACTTTTGTTGAGTGGACGAAATGTCTTCTTTGTAAAGGAAGCAATAAATGTGTTGTCATGTGGTTTTTTAGTCTTCTTTGTCAGGTATTTCATTTTGTTCAAGGTTAATTTCTGTGTATTTCATAATGCACAAAATAGCCTATGCTGACCCTGTTATGATCTTGACAATTATGTCCGGTTGTAATCATCATGGATAAGAACTCAATATGTTTGAAGTCCAAAACTCTATCGTAACATTCTTGAGCCCAATTCTTGTAAATGGCAGTTTGTATAGACAGTGATATAATATTAATTTACAGTTACATGTACTTTAGTCACAATTTCAGTAATAGAAACTTGACATTGGGAGACATGTATCGATGATAGAGATAATCTGGTATGAAACAATTATTGGTTCTGGATACATTTGAAGAAAAAAGTAGCCACTCGTGAGAGGATTTTTTTATACATTTTTGTAATAATATGCAGGTTCTGTTAGAGGGGAGGCTGTTCTTGAGTGCTACAAACTAGTTGGTACCAAGGGGTTCTGGCCTAAGAAGCAGATGGCTGCTGGTCAGGGGGTCCATACTAGAGGGGGGCTACTGTACATTGAATAATTAAGTATATCAGTCTTTTTGAGGGGATTCACAACTTGTTATATCTGATTTAATTGTTTCTATATTAATATATATTCACAAATATATTGCTTCCATGTTAATTTTCTGGAACATATATCTACCTAGAGTTGTTAGAATTTTCATGATCCCTGATACACATTTTTCCATCCACCATCAATCCATCTGTCCATCCATTCGTCTGATAGTAAAGGATCACATATGCAATGAAACATGGGTATAAATATTAGTTTCTGATAGCCACAAGGAATGTAAGATGCATGAGATGGTTTTGGCAGGATGAAGATTTAGGCTTAACATAATTATAGTCTTCACAATATATTTTTATAGTACGAAGTTGAAACTATCGAGTACATTGTTAAAAACTGTGCAACTGTAAAAACTGTTAGAAATAACTGGAAAAATATATCTGAGCTCCACATTTGGAGAGTTTTTTTTAATGCAATGTTGATGATGAAAAGGCTTAATATAACAACATTAAAGCAATAAATTGCTCAATTTCGGTTAGAACTGTGTGCAGTTGTTTTTAGTTATTAACAGTGATTATTGCAAGAAAATTCAGTCACGATTTTTAATTATTTCTTAACAATACTTGCCATATTTATGATTATCATTTAATTGCTTTTGTGGTTTGGTCTAACAGGCACCTACTAGAAATTCAGCATTTGCAAGAAGACATTCTATATGCATTAGAGTTTGACATAGAATCTTGGTTTATTGTCCAAGGTTAGTGGGATTTTGGGTCTAAATGAATTGCTTTTAAGATTAGACAGTGGATTTTAACTCTGAATGTTTTATCAGCTATATATTTTTGAAAATTATTTGATGACATTTAATTCAAGGACACATGAAATGTTAATAATGACATATTTTGTATGTAACTTTCTTTTACCTTTATCACAGGTGCTTATGGTCTCTGATGATGCAGAAGTCAGGATGATTGTTATGGCAGCTAATGTTGTTACAGAGGAAATATCAGTATTAACCACAGTAACTACCATGACAGATTTGGTGCATAATTTCAAGGTTTGTAAATTTTGTATGTTGGCTTGAATATTTTAAAGTTAGAACAGTGAACAGAAGATAGATGTAACTGTGACCAGTGGAAAAGTGCAGAAAAATGGTTAAAATCCATTTTTCTTTTGGGTGAAAAAATTACAGCTATGAACATGCTTTTGTAAAATTGTAAAATTTCAAATAACCATTTTGTTTGGCCCAACATTTGTTTTGAAATCAAAGTTTTTCTTTAATTAATAAAATGCAGTGAGAGTTTTTTTTAAGTACAGACTGAAAATTTCTTCAATCCTGATTGAAAATTAGTGAAGTACCATAATAATATGTGTGCATGTTATTTACATTTACGTTAGGAACATCAGTGCTGTCTATGCTTTCACAAATATTTAGTTAGGATGCAGTATGATCAGCCAACTTTAGATTTGGTTACAATGTTAAATTAAAAGGAAGCAATTGACTGATGAGTAGATAGAGTTGACATTTGGCTGATAAACTAACAATGAGCTTGTAATGATTGATCTGTTAAATACTCCAAGATAAAGTTTAAAATGAGGATCTTTAATTGAGTTAATATTTCATCTTTTTTACATCTCTAGGAATTTACAGATGCCCTAGCTGTATTTTCTGGGTTGGTGAACAAGCGTCAGAAAGACTTGATTAACTCAAAGCAGTGTGATTGCATTGTGATGTCTCTAGGAACACTCAAGAAGTCGGTATCTTCTCTTAGTGTTGTTCTTCAGACCACAATACAGCATGCTGGAAATGTGCAGACTGAGGTTGGTTCATTTGATCCATATGTTCAGTGCAATTAGATTTTGTCTTCACTGTAGATTATTTATTTTTTAAAAAAATACTAAATAAACTTAGGAGTTAGGTAGCTGTTGATCAGGTATGATTACACAGACTATCGAGATATTTTTATACTTTGACACATTTAACTAATAAATTCAATTCATATTTGGAGTCTTAATCTTAGTCTCTAAAATTAAAAGCATGAAAGGAAAAAAAATTATTTTTGGAGAGAACATGTATTTTTACTGGTATGGATGTTTGTTGAATTTATGTTTATGAGAAGATTTGATTTGATTGGGATTTTAAAGTTCTCAAAATATAGAAATAGGGACTTGAAAAATTAGAGCAAAAATGTATAATGATGAATCTTAGTAACAACAGTATAGTACTACCTTCTGGATGACAATAAGCATTACTACAACTACCGTTTATAACTACTCCCTCCCATATTTACTTGCTTAGAAATAGAGTTCAGCTTAAGATTGTGTGCACCCAGATCTGCTTTTGAATAATGCACCTGCAGATATGAATTTGATAACCAATAGAATAAACAGACTGGACCCTAATCTGCCAAAATTCAGGGTGTGTATTTGAATGAGTTGGAAACAGCAATATTAGACTTCAGTACATAAAGTTTGTGTTTCAAATTTTTAGATTCAACTGGGATACTGCATATGCACACTTATAAGTCAAGCAAATCTGCAAACAACAAAGGTCATGATCTGCCATAGCAACATTTACCTGCACATCTAGGTCTGTGCTGTTTGTTTTACTGATTATTACTAACAAATTGTACAGATAGAGCTCTGGTGCATTATGTGATGGCAGATCTGGGTCTATGCAATTTTGCAGCTGGACTTATAAGCGAGTATGTATAGTACTTTATAACAAGGTGAGCTGCAGACAAAGAGGTTCCACAGAACTTTTGGTTCTTGACTTTCTGGACATAAATGTATGTTATGTTAACTGATGGATATAGCTTTGATGCTGTTTTAAGGTTCATTTGTTTAAGTTTAATTCCATGGAATATCAAATGTCTGCATGTTCTGTCATACACAGGCAGATTTTGAAATTCACTTGAGAATCAGTTCACAATGAAGAAATTGACACTGCATGTATTTTAAGATGACTTTCTGATATGCACAGGTCAACAAGTCCTATATTGTGCAGGAGGTGCTAAATGCAATACAGAGTATTGTAGATGTGATAAGAAACAGGGCGACTGCTGATGACCTTGTTGATGTTGAAGAACCAGGTTTTTTTGTCATCAGTGTGGATCAGGTATTGTCCATTCATTCCATTCAGCCAATCTATTTTGTTTGAGCTGTCATCATAATTTAATTTGTTCTCACACAGTTACTTTTGTCTGTTATTATTATATATAGGGGTTTAAACTTTAATAACAAGATTAGGTAGAACTCAAACAAACATTCAAATTTTCCAAAATATAATTTTTTAAAAATAAAATAAAAACTCAAAAAGGTAAAGAATTAAAAATAAGCAACAGTATTTGTAATTTAGTATGTAGTCCTAGTATAGTAAAACATGTTATAAAAGACTGCTTCTTCTGCCAACAAAAATGGGTTTTCAAGACAGGTGGTCTCTCATAACTAGTTTGTACATAAAGACCAGTTTCCAACATCAATTTTCAGAACAATATAAAGAGAAATAACCACAATCACTGTATACTCTGTTCTGTGTTAATTGTTCATGCTAACATATTGTATACATAAATTATATGAGGGCCCCAAGTTGCCGAGTGGTCTAAAGCGCTCTCCGTTATGGATCACTGCCATCTCACCTTTGCTTGGGTTCGAGTCTAAGATTCGGCTAATGTAGTTATGTGAGAAAGCTTTCCAGTAGCTTCTTGTGGGTCGTTAGTTCTTTCTGTGGGGTTTTCCCAGTTTCTTCCTCCACCGAAAATACTGACCGCCATGTATAGCCTATCGTGTGCTGATAAAAGGTGTTAAACCCTACAACAACAACAACTTTAATTTCGGTACTTCAATGGCAGTTGTGACATGTATGTACATTTGCCTGGTTTACAGACTCATTCATTTGTCACTATATACAAACCTGTAGCCAGACCCCTTTTTTCATGTTTGCTTTTGATCAGAACAATCTAAACTATTTAAGCAGGTTTTCTTTCAAATGATTACATAAAGGTCAGTGGTATCTCTGTTCTCGCAATATGGTCGTTCATTGACTTGGATACTGGGTCCTACTCATACATATAGGCTCTGATAAGACCAGAAACCAGGCAAAGTGCTTTAATAATCTACATATACTTTGGTCTGGTTTACAATAGAAAATGTAAAACACTACTATAAGCATACCTACAATTTTGTAAAATTGTTTTAAGTTTTAGAATGGAAGTAGTGATTGTTACGGGGAATTAAATTAAAGTCCGAGTTTATCTCTGTTTATGCAATGTGGTTGTTCATAGAAGTACAGAAATCAATATTTTGCCAAGACATCATAGTTGCTGATTGCATTCAGCAGGTGTTTGCTCACAGCAGAGTGTTCATATAATAAAATTGATCCATGCATTATGGTTGTGGTCAGAAATCACAGGTGGTCACTCAAAGCAGTAGAGGTTTTACTGTAATCCTAATTGTACTAACAATATTTCTCACTTTGTTCTTGATCTGCTTAGCTGTTGATTTCACCTAAAATTTTGCCCTTGTAATACTTATGATGAAGTAAGTATACATGTACTTTTATTATAGTGCTAACCAATGAAAGGATTGAAAATATAACTTCATAGTCTAAAAAATTATAATGATGCTATATTTCATAACTATATATATATATATATATATATGGTAGTCTTTCAAGACGAGGAAGACTAGTTGTGCATTATTGTTGATGGTGGACATGCATGTGACTCCATCTTCCAGTTTCTGATGCACACAGGAAGTTCAGGGTGGGTATGGGACAATGGTGGTTGTGGGTGACTGGGATACAGCTCTGTGATGGCTCTCAAGAGCTGAAACAGGATGCTTGAAGGTTTAACTGGCTTTTATGGTCATGGCCTGCCACTGACTTGTGTTTGAGGCAGTGTGCTTGAGCTGGTGGGGTTGAAGGTCTGCCCATTTGATGTGCGTCTTGAGATTTTCTTTGTACCTCTTGTAAGGAGGGCCTTGGTTTTGGTTGCCCCCCAAAGAACATCTGCATGGGATTCATTTTTGATCCATGTGGATGACCTGGCCAGTCTATCAAAGTTTGGTCTGGATTGGTTTGGCTTCAATGCTTGTTGTGTTGGCTCTATCAAGGACTTCCTGGTTGGTGATTTGGTCTTGCCACTTAATCTGCATGATGGATCTCAGTGAGCGCTGGTGGAATTGTTCCAACTGACTGATATGCCTTTGGTACACATTCCACGTTTCACAGCCATACAAGAGAGCTCCATTGTACACTATTATCTTTGTTGACAAGCGTATGTCCTTGTGCTGCAAGACCTTAGTTCAGATTTGTCTGAGTGCTTAACTTGCTTTTTGGATCCTTTCAGTTATATCTTTGTCACTGGATATTGTTTTGCCTAACTGTCCACATTCTTCAGCTGCTTGTCGCGCGATGGTGATACTAGATTGTGAATTGATAGTGTTTGAGGTTAGCTGGAAGAGGACTTCTGTCTTTCCTAGTCTACTTGTGAATCCAAATAGGCTGGAAGCTTCAGACAGGGTTCCCACGCTACCAGGAAATTGGGAAAAAGTTGGGAGGAATGATAATTATTTTCCTGACTGTGAAAAGTCCTCAAATTTTGCAAATATTGCCAAAAGTCAGGGAAAAGCCCAGGAATGTTCTAACACGTTGATGTATACATCTCAACAAAGTTGTAATATATCTGAAATGAAACAACTCACCGTAGATAGATGTATCTGGATGGATATATCACGATGTGATTTGGTTTATGTCTATAGATATGTTATAGAGTTCTAACCAGAATATTAGGGGTAGTATGGATCATTTACCATAACTATATTTGTTGAGACAATCCCTATGCTCAGTGAATTATATTTGTCTAGTAGACTTTTTGTTTCAATGACAGCTCAATATCCGTATCTTTTTTATATGGAAGATATGAAAACCATTCAAGCATCACAGGAGACCAACAAGGTGGAATTAACCTGTAGCTGCTTAGTGGATGGGCTAGGAACTTAAACGTTGTTAAATCTAGTTATACCTGCAGTGAAATCGATATGAAAATTAATTATTTTGTCAACAGTTGCGACCATTGAAATAATTATGACTTTAATCTGCTGAAAGACGATAAAACTAATTCATTTATGAAATTTGGGCTAGTACTAGCGATTTTGATTGATAATCGCATGAGCTCACATAATCTCACATCCATTATTTTCAAATATTGTAGAAGAAAAAATTAAGTGACAGTCGTACAGTTTTTAATAAAAATACAAAAGTGAAAGAGCACAAAATCCTCTATATTCTGCGACCAACTTAAGAAGTTTTGTTGTATCACTACCACGTTGACATGTGCTCTCTCATGCTAAGCATAAGAAACAGGAAACCAGGCTACTCTGCTTGATGAATCAGACTGGACGAATTTCTTGTTGTTCTCAAAATAAATATGTTGAGTATTATATGTTCTTTCTCGATTTTGCAAAATGTATCAGACTTTCATTTAATATAATTGAAATTTTGTAAAAGAACATTAAAAGGTTTGTAGTTGATATCATGTAACTATTGGACTAACGATATGTTTGTTTCAGATTTGTGAAGTCATGTGACTATTAACGCAAATGTCAGGTACCGGGTCAGGTTTCATCCTTGCCAAGTTTCATCTAGTCTGTCAGTGGATTAAAGACATAACGATTATAATACTTGCCATATTTGAGAAGTAAATAATTTTTTTTATCGATTTCATGCAGGTATAAGTTGATTCAACATAGTTTAAATTTTCCATACCTACTGGTAAGCTATCTTTTGGTACCGGCAGATTACAAATTTTTTACATGTAATTGCTCTGAACCCACACTCCACCCTAAATGTATAAATGTGAAAAATGAGGTTGGAATATTTGAAAATTTCTGAGCTGAACTTTGGTGTGAAACTATTATACAATAACATATAGCTTGAAACATTGGTTTCAGATCTTAACAAGAATGCAGAAGAATGGGAAATTGTCATTGCCTTTTTACTTTTATTATATATTAAGAAATGATAAGAGCCCATATATTAGCGACCTAATCATGTTTTGTATCTTATCGTGTTTTGTTTTCAGCATGTTTTTATGTTTTCCAGTTTCATTGTTTTTGTCATTTGTTGTTCTGTAGTATAGTCATATCATTATTGATGGTGTAAAGCGCTTAAAGCTTTGTAAGATTAGGCGCTATACAAAGTCCTCATTATTGTTTTTATTATTATATTAAGACAGGTTTTGGGACTGGTTTATTTAACTACAAGAAGACAAGTTGACTTTACAGAAAATTCAGTCCTTGTTCATACAACAACATATAATTTTAAAGTCTTTTATCAATTTTATTGTAAATGCCTTTAAATGATGGAATTTTTAACCAAATTGTCTTAAGGAGTGTAGGTTGATTGAAAAAAATTTGATATTTCATTAGCACATATAAATTCAGGGTTAAAGTTTTTTGTTACAAGATAAGATTCTAATATTGTGCTTGTATTGGGGTTTTTATACTGTGATAGGAAATGTTTATCTTGTATAAAATGCACATAAATTGCTCTAGAATTCTTTTGAATAAAAGGTTTGAAAGGAAACAAAATAATGTATGATTACTATGTTGTTGTTATAAAGAACATGATGCAAGTCAGCAAACTAAAGTTAGAATTTGTATTCTGTACATTGAAGTGGCTTTAAATGCCAATTATAGGAATATAGTCATATTTGTTTTTTGTGACTCATTTGTGTGACAAATGCAGTAAACTGGCAATGAACAGTGCCAAAATAGTATTTAACTAGCCTGAGTGCTTTTGACTCTTAATGAGTCTTTTTCAAAGGCAAACATAAAACATAGACAAGACAAACAAATAAACAGAAAAACTGTTGTGTTTGCAAAACTTTACCTGGCTGTTTCTACAGAAATTAAATGTGTAAATGTATTATATTTAAACTATTTTTTTTTTCATCTTGTTGCAGATACTGGTAAATATTTTTTTAACCTATATATCGATGAGCCATTATGAAATCTGTTATTGTATGAAAAAAAATATACAAATGCAAATTATGTATTTGATATTTCATTGTTTTAGTGGTAATTATAGACCATTAAGCAAATTTAGTGAATTATTTAAAAGAAAATATGTCTGCTGCAAAAGATAATTTTATTATTTGTGCATGGCTGTCTTTTTCTAGTCAGTTTGATTGAATCTTCACTGAAGCTGCTTTGAATTTCATATAAGATATGAGTTCTGATAGTGTTAACTTTGGCATGCATGGTGAGTGAGTTGCACACTCCTTTTATGGACCTAAACTATCACTTGTTCAGATCAGATGGTTCTTTGGTGTTATAGATGTAATGGGGGTTTCTTTGCTAAGAGATGGTTACCATCTTTGGACCATCAAAAAGTGCATTTCCATGCTACAACCTCCACTGACATATTGGGAGAGACAGCTGAACAAGACTTGGTCTGAGCCATTGGTCTCAACAATGTCTTTTATTTTCTGTGTTAAGGCAGGAAAAGGATATAACCCTTCAAGCTCAGGCATCATGATGAAAGTGGGTAATATACTTTGCATATTCTAAATTATCTCAGGACCAGATATTCCATGAAATTGGAGTAGTCTTAACGAGTGTCACAATTGAATGCAATATTTTGATCTGGTATACACAGTGAACCTTTGCAAGTTTGTATCATGATATTAATACCTGATTGGTCCAGTGGCTGTGGTCCTGATGACCACAGCCCTTTTGAGGTTAATACAACCATCTCATAGGCATGGGTTTAGAGCTCTGGCTGGACTTGTGTATGAGGTCTGAATGTCATGTGATAAATATTTTACATGTGTTTTCCTCATTCCGCAGGCAATTGAGGCGCTTTCTCAGGATAGCAGGGACAACCTAGATCCTGATCTTGAGATTTGGACAGAGGGTGTGATTCGACATGGTATGATGGTGGCACATCTGTGCTTGGATAACTACAGAGATCTTATTGTCAAAACCTGTCAGAGGGTCAGTCTTTTAAGAAGTTCTAATAATATATATATGCTGGTTATGCATCAGTCTTTATAAGTATGAAATATTTATTGCATCTTGTTCACAATTAAATATGACATTACAGATTATAATTTTTTTGTATGATAGCTTTGACCCCTCAGTCATCAAAATTTAGTTCAGCACAGTTTGTTGTGGATTTTAAAAGCAGGTTAAAATCAGAATAGTGACCTTTCTACAGTTGTTTTCCCCCACAAAAATATTGCTTTATATATCACAATGAATGTAGTAGATCTAAACTGATACAATTTATCCTGCTGTATAAACGAGTTAAGACTGATTGGTTTATTGTGGCTCAGTGTCGTTTAAGACAAAACTTTGTTGATGTTATGGTGTTGTATTTATATTAGAAAATACAATCCTAAAGATAATGTTGTCAACTGTTGTGAAATCTGTTTGGTTTTGTTATCATTTATGATAATAATTTTTAATAACTAGCTGATAATTTTGCTATAGATATCTCTATTTTTCAGAATGTTCTTCTAGTATTGAAAGCTGGATTATTCTAAAAAATTTATATTAATACAATGTCCATTCCTCACTTTTCATAGTTTGCAAATATTTTACTGCTTTTAATATATTCTGCTGTTTCTTTTTAATCCCTAGATATTGCAGGTGAAGGGAATGACGTTTCATTTATTCGAATCTCTGCAGGCAAATCCAGAAATCACCAAAATTAAGTAAGTACTGCAGTCATTTGTTCTTTTTAATACCTCACCAATATATGTCAGATATATATATATATATATCTGTCTGTCTACGACACCTTGGTTAAGTTTTGTATTTAGGTCAGTTTTCAGGCACTTTTTGGAAAATACATGTTCCATGAAAACAAATTTTTAGTTTTTTTTATTTATTGAGGGAACAAAATATCAAATGCTTTTACTGTAGGTACTTAAGTGTTTAGTGGTGTTTGGCAGTGATTTATGATGCTGAAACATTCATTATATTTAGGTATTAATTTAGTTCAAATTTGCATTGATTTTAGTGCATTTAGTATTCTGCACTTTAAAGATGTAGGTAGGTTAGTATCAACTAACCCCAGTCATTGTGATCATTATTGATAAAGTTTCAAATTTAGTATAAAGTTGATAAAATTCGTGATTATTGCCTGCATAATGTAAAGAGGAACTATTGGATTATGTCAGTGTTGGCAACTGTCAGCATAATAACAGTTACATACATAGTGTCATTGAATCTCGACTGCTGTTTCTTACTAATTTCTAGGCAACAGTTTAGTATTAGTTTCATAGCACCTACCTCTAGGGCAGGTGGCAAAGGTGGCTAACTTTGTACAGGTACATGATATGTACTTTGTTGGCTACATTTTTGGATTTAGCTCAGGAGCACATAGGTTGTTTGCACCCATTAATGTACATACTGATATACATGGAATAATGAGATTTGGTGAGGGAATGCAGTCTTCTGAGTACCAAACCTCTTAACAAAAGTAGGTCACTGTAACCCATATTTCATGCTTCACTGGCTTTGGTTAAATATTTGGATTGATGTGTTTTTCAGGCACAATGTATTATTGAATAATGAAACATGATGATATGCATATCTGCTAATACCATACCCTTCTAAAAATAAGTAGTCCATTATGACCCTTATTCACCTTTTGGTTTCAAGTTTTCTTATTTATCTCATGACTACCTAGGTTTCAGTATACTGTATGCATACTGTCATATTTTGGTGAGTGAATGCATAACCACTATACCTTTATTTCAGAAGGAAGTCTTGGTAATCATTATTTTATGCTTAAATGATTCTGTTCACTTTGCATGCTAATTATGTTATAGTCATGAAACTTACTGATAATTGAACACATCTCCATTAGTACTTTTCATATACAATTGAAGGTCACTGTGACCTACATTTTTATATACCAGCAAAGATTAAGTGATTTTTCTAGCTTTTTGATTACATATATTTTTGCATGCTAGATACTGCTGCTAGCCTAGAGAGGAGTCTCTTTCTGATCAGTACAGTTCAAAGTTAGAAAAATATATTTATTCATGTGTAAACTTTGTAAAATTAATCAATATCTATCTATTTTGTACACAGTGCAACCTCGCTATAATGCGCTCCGCTATAATGTCAATTCGGATGTAATGTGGTTGTGGTGTGGCTCCCGAAATTTAGTATATTCGTTTGCACATGAAAAAATGTTTTTGGGTTTAAAGTTTATTATCATTATGGGAAGAGATCGTGTATGAATTCGAATTGAATACGATCGTGGGGTGGTCCCTGCAATTTTTATTACATATCTGTGTATTTGTCTTTTTTTAAGTACAAGAAATAGTGTGTGTTTATTATCATTTTGGGGAAGAGTTCTAGTATGAATTCGAATATAATACAATCTGAAATTTAGCTTCTGAAGGAGCTAAAAAATAGCTTCAGAAATTTAACAATTTCACCAGGTTCGTCAAGTGTTATGCCAAAATAAACATTATCGGAAATGTTACTTGTTACTGATCCATTAGTAAAGCCAGCAAGTCGTCTTTGTGATTGTCTTCAATTAATTCTGTATACAATCGTTGCACAAATGATAACCAACATGTGGTTTTTTCCACTGCATACATATACACAACCAAGCAGAAAGTATGAAAAATGAAGTTTAAAACGTTCATTCTAGGATCATGTAGGGCTTTGCCAATGTCACAAACTGTGATTTTATTTTCCTTATTGGCAGCAAAGTATACCATCTGGCGACTTTTTTATTGACGCCACTGTTGGCTGTTTTAACTTGTATATACAACCATTGGTTTGGAGTGGAGAAATTCAGAGGCCCCATGAAAAGTAACCACAAGCTTGATATAAAATGCACTGAAATTTATCTGTTGTTACATAAACAATTTCTTTATCTATACTGTCAAACAATCTTAACAGTGCATTGTTACATCATAATCTGCTTATGCTGACATTGAGCATGAGTACTGTATGTTTTGAGATATCTGCTTTTTTTCTTGTTGACATTTCTGGTAGTGGAGATCAACCGGACGAAGCATTGTCCCGTAATTTGTTTCTATCTTTATCGGATTTTCGGCTGCTCGCTAGTAGTTAATATATTTACTCAGACTGATTTGTATGTGGATGGTAGGTAAAATTCCTCTTCTTTCCATTTAGAATTAAATCCTTCAGAACACACACATTTTTTGTAATAATCCTTGTCATCAGACCAGAGCATACGTTAACCCTTTGTGAAATTTCTGACATATTAATGCAAGATAGCATCACTCCGCTTCCACAAATGTAAAAAAAAACATCTTGTAGTCTATTCAGTAGGCAGGAGTAAACTACAATCGACCAAACGACGGCCACTTCATTTTTAAAAATGCACCCAGATAAAATAGTTTTGCTGAAATTTCAAAGGAAACAGATAACCTTTCAAGCACCGATTGTTATGAAAACGTACTCAGTGAATCGAAAAAAGATTCGTCTCAATCATGCAATACAATTATTTGATGTTGCCACCACAATTGGCATTTGTTTGGTTCTCCAAAACTATCCTTTAGCAGTGACTTCAGTAACGCTTGCACCTGTCATCAAAGAAAGTTGACTTCAGTCTTTCAATAAAAACAAAGAGCTTTTATTCAAAGGAAGTTGGTACCAAACTTAAATAAAAGTGATGGAATGTGATGGATTTTTGTATTTTCCAACATTACTGGAACAAGTTAACTGTGCCGTGAAAGTTCCCTTTTTGTTGGGAAAACATTTATGCTCACTGACATCTATAGAAGACTAAATTTATTAAGAAGAGAGTACACACACAAATACATAAACAAAGGTAAAAGTAAAGTAGGAAACGGGGCGAGTAGGTTTGATAAATTTTATGTAACCAATTTTGATCCAAATACATACAAAAAAGCAGAAATTCTAGAATTTAAAATTTTGGACCATAAACAGTAAACAAAAAACACTAGAAATGGTGATAAAAAATAGAAATAAATGGGGAAAGGGGGGATTGGAAACTAAACAACTCTATCCTGGGAGATGAACATCTGAATAAAGAAATAAAAGAAAAAATTCCTAAAATAATAAAAAATGATAAAAACCGTGAAGCTAATATAATGGCAGATTGGGACAGATTTAAAAATGGCAGATTGGGACAGATTTAAAAAGAAAGTTAAAGAACTGGCAATATATCACTCAACTAAGCGTAAACACATTAAAAAAATTCAAAGTCAAGAAATAAAATGAGAACTAAATAAAGACACAATCATTATAGGGGAAAGCGATACATATTTAAAACAATTGGAATTAATAGAAGAAGAGGGAACAAAGGGATACAGAATAAGGGCGGGAAAATTTAATCACATATACAAACACGCAAAGGGACTACCGTATTTTCCGGCCTATAAGTCGATACTTTTTTACTTGAAAGTCAGGTCTTTGTCTTATACTCTGAATTGACTTATATATGGATTGTGTCATTGAAAGTTTACATAAGTTATGTTTTTAACTACAGGTAATAAAATGAAGTACAACATGGATGTGTTTTCAATTATAATAAAACAAGCATGGACTGTTTATTCAGCTGTGTCAGTTGATAACAGAATATAGCAGTGATTTGTTCAGAAGTAAAATCACAAACATGTTAGCATCGGTAATGCAATTTCACGATTGCTAGTAATATGGAATATTATACAATGATGCCATTACTAGTGTAAATACGAAGCCAAGATATTGACCTGGCCTTGTACTCTGAATCAACTTATATATGGACGAAGGATGGAAAATTTACAAAATTGGTGCATTCAACTTATACTCCAGATTGACTTGTAGGCTGGAAAATATGGTATATAAAAGGGAAGAAATAAGGAAAGGGGGGGGGGGCAGGAGGAAACACTAGACACTTAATAATCAATGTGAAGGAAGTGACAACTAAAAACGAAATTATGGAAGGGATACAAGATTATTACACAAAACTGTATACATCTCAAAACATAGACATACAAACAATAACACAATACCTTGAAACAATACAATGTGAAACAATTTCATCAGAACACAAAAATATGTGTGACGAATTCATTTCTGTGGAGGAAGTTAAAACCACAATAAAAGAACTTGCAAAAGGACAATCCCCAGGACAAGGTGGACTCATGGCAGTTTTACAAAAAATTCCAAGGTGAGGTGGCACCAATTCTAGAAGCTTTATTTAACAATATCCTTTTAAATAATGACTTGATGATTGATCACTATCATATATAAAGAGAAAGATGACAGAACTGACTTAAAAAACTGGAGGCCCAACTCCCTCCTTAATGCAAATTACAAAATACTGAGTAGAATTCTAGCGAATAGGGTAAAACATGGGATAAACACAATAGTGAACACTAATAAAAAAACATGCGATGGTAAAGGTAGAAGCATACATAACAATATACTTAACATTAGGACAATAATAGATTTCATAAATGGGTCAGGTGCGAAATGTGCTATGGTAATTTTTGACCAAGAAAAAGCTTTTGACAGATTAGAACATAATTACATGCAAAAAGTACTGGAAAAATTTGAATTTGGAACAAATTTCCAAAAATGGACTAAGATAATGTACAATAAAATAACTGCGAATGTACAAGTTAATGGGGCAATAATGGAAAAATTTGAAATACAACGATCAGTAAGGCAAGGCTGCCCACTGTCATTGCTATTATACGTAATAACGATTGAAATCCTGAGCATAAAAATCAGGGATAACACTAATAATATTAAAAGAATAAAAATCCCAAACTTGAGGGATGAATTTAAGATGCTACAGCATGCGGATGATTATACAAACTTTATAAGAGATCCAAAATCCTTTTCACACCTACAAAAGGAATATAAAGCTTTTGGTAAAGCTTTGGGGTCACAAATAAATCATGATAAAACAGAAATTCTTAAAACAGGAAACTGGAGAGGTAATTACCCGGAATTACCCCCACACCTAGTTAAAATTAGAGTTAAAGCCCTAGGGATATTCTTTGGGGCAAATGAAGAGAAAGAAAACTGCCTAAAAGTAAAAGGAAATATAAAAGAGGTAATAAACATCTGGGCACTCATGCCACTTAGTCTTATAGAATGTTTGCAGGTTGCAAAAACATATGTATTCAAATTTGACATATTTAATAAACACTGTGGACATAAACAACAAAACACTAGAAACCAAAGACAATGAAATAGTAGACTACATCTGGAATTTCAAGACACACTATATAAAACAGTCATCATTATATAGGTCTAAACTAAGGGGCAGAATGGCTTTACCCAGTCCAATCCTAATAAAATGCAAAAACATTTTAAATATAATTAAAAATATAGGAAACACACCACAAACACCACGGGAAGCATTATACATTTTTTTGTTTGGATTTGGAATGAGGAACAGACAAGACATCTACACTAACAACAGATTGAGTAAGAAAATAGATGCACCATGATTACATAGATACACTAAAGAATTATTATATAGGTTTAGGGACAAGAAAGAATTATGTGAACTAGAAAATGATAAGACTTATGACTAGATTAGGGAAAATCAAACTAAATTAACAAAAAATAAGGTGGAAGAAGAATTTCCATATGTAAATTGGGACAGAGTTTGGAGGCATTGGTCCGACATTACTTCTCCTAAGGTACAAAGTATAATCTTCAAGTACCTCCACAATGCCTGGCTAACAGGTGAAGTGGCATTAAGAAGACGAATGATACGGACCCCTGTTAGCTGCCCTCTATGCAGAAAAGCCCCATTCACAAAAAATCACGTGATGACACAATGTGACAAAACAAAGGAAGATGGGATCAAACTAATTATGGAAATTTTTAAGATAGATAAATATGACAGATGGCAGATACTCTTCTTAGATGAAAATTTTAACAAAAACCTAATTAGACAAATCACGGACTACATTACGAAGACGATGTTTAGATGTGGACAAGTAATTACGATTAATAAATAGGCAAAAAAACTTTCTTCTTCAAAAATGAATTTTTCTCTATTTTAATGTTTTATAAAAAAAATTAATTTAAAATTTAAAATTTAATTTAGAAAAATATAAATTAAAATTTTTAATAAAAGAGTCTGGTGCTGGGCCATCACAGTTACCAAAAATATAGTTATACTTTTTATGAATTAATTTAATAGAATAGGGTACTTAATGGGGAAAGTACATTATGAGGACGTCATAGGGCTAAATCACATGGCGCTACGCGGAGTGGACAGGCCTGTGGAAGAGTTTGGAAAAATGCCCCATTAAGAATATTTTTTAGATTAGGAATAGTGAAAGAATCTAAGTTTTGGATGCTAACATCCTAAAAACTCTTTCTCTGTGCAGCGAACCCAGAGAACAGAACCAAGAATCATGGGAAAATAAACCATTTCGAAGCATTTTCAAGATTAAATAACTAAACTAAAAAAAGACGTCCTAACTTGAGACGGGAGAAGTACAGCCAACAAAAAACATATGTACAGACCCTGACTCAAGATCAGTCGGACTATATGAAGATAAATATAGAAAGTAAAGTGAGACACAGTAAAATAAACATATCTAAATAAAACACCTCACTTTACCTAAATTCAAAATTAAATAAAAATAAATGTATGTATTACCTTAAAAAAATGATGAATGTGATGACCCAATTAGAGGTAGAAGTCACAAAATAAGACAACTACTCAAATTTGAACAAAAAGGCTATCCTAACAAGAAAACAATGTATATATACATATATAGCACACAGACAAATAGCCCAAACATTAATAGCAAACACAGGATATAGGAGACCACTAGCCATGGTTAAACCAAAATTATTATTAAGAAAGTGGATCCGAAGGAGGGTAGATAAATCCCACCTTGGAAAACCCTTTTATAGGAACACTAAGGAAAAAGAGAATAAAAATACCCTTTTCAAAAATTTTATATAATCCAGATGGGAAAAACTTAATTTAAGGGAACTTAAGGAATTCTTTTTTCAAAAAACCCCACATAAGCTATATATTGGGGAGAGCACATACACACATAAAATCTTTTTACCATTTTTTTTTTTGGGGGGGGACATCTGTCTGGTGCTCCTAAAGGAAAACATTTATGCTTACGATGCTACCAACGGCGGCTTAAAACGCAAACTAACTTTTACCGACTTGGGATGTACTGAAAAGTAAATGTGCTTCGTCATTCGTTACATGAGTGTTCTATGTTTTTCCACTGAATTCAGACTAATATTTTTACCTGTGACAAAAGTTATTGAAATTATTCCTGCGATTGTTGTCGCCGCTGATATACAGATAGGAACAGCTATCGGAGCAATCATTGTCACTGAAGAGAGTATAATACTAAATCCGGTTATTACACCTGATACCGAGTACATGGTAACGTCAACTGTGGTAGTTCTTCGACGTTATTTTTTTATTTTTACTTTGTAATCCTCAATGAGTGTTTTGAGTTTAGTTTGAAATTCTCTGACCTGATCATAGCGATACTGCTGTGACGACAACGTTGCTATTGGCATTGTTGTTGTTGATGACATTTTATTTATTACAACAGATTTCAGTTAGGTTGTTTATTCAAATCTGCTACGAATTCCACGTACCATGTTACCGATACCCCAGCCAAACGATTATCGGTGGTTGTTATCATGAATCGTTCAGTTGTATCCTTATCGATGATCGTTGATATTGTATTATTGACCATGGTTGAAGTCGTCGATGAAATATTAAACTAAGTCGGTGACACTAGTGTTAGTCGATAAATACCTTTGATGGTTGCATTGATACTTAGCGTTTTAGCGAGTGGTGTCCACGCAAATTATCCGTGTTGAATCTTATATACCGAGTTTACATGAGGAATTTTAATTTTATCTAATCGGGTTATCATCACAGGGAAATCATCTTTGATGGCCTCATGAGTCTTTTTGATATAATTATGTCTATTTTATCTAATGAGGTTCCAAAGAATTTCTCAGTGAGATTTTTACGAAAAGATGAAAATTTCTCAACATGATCTTCATACCTGGATTGTAATGCTGCTAATTCTATGATAGCGGTTTTTATTTCTGTGAGCTTCGGTATGGTCACCGGTGGATTTCCAAAGAAATCTAACATAGGTTTGTCAATATTGTCAACTATACTTTTTTGTAAATCAGTAAATTTGTTAAATGTAATTATATGAGCGTCATACTTATCATTGAGTGATTTCAATAAATTCGGAGAGGATATAAAATTATTATCAAGTGTTGATATTTTATCCACAATAGTTGAAATGAGGATGCCTGGTTTAAGTTTACCTTCTTTGGAAAACAACGCGATATTATCTTCTACTGCATCGTGTCGTTTTGTCAAAATATCATCCAGGGAAACATTACTCATTTTCAGTTTACCCTGTTTGTCTTGAAATACGACTATTTCATTTGGATCCACACTTGCGAAGTTTAGCATCTCGGACATTTCATCTTTGATTATTTTTTTTACATCACCGGCTGCAGATATTTCCGTGGTGGGTTTTTTCAACCCTGAGAGAGATCTTCCCCAAATATCAATCATTCTATTCTAAGATCTCTCTAAAAAGCGATTACTTGTATATTCGTGTACGGTTTTATGAGGTGGTTTAATTGATGATGAAATAGCGTTGAGGACATTTAATACTTCTAGGCCGCATATTGGTGGATCGGTCATTTTCTGTGTTGGTAGCTTGGAATACCAACGAGGGGTGTTTAAGTGGTGTATATAACGCATAAACTCTTTAGGCAGCGCTAACCCATATGAATCGAAATAAATAATTACACGCTGATCAATCGCATATGCAACCCAGTGAGTTCCAGGTCCGGTGCTGTTATTGAGATTAATGATACCGGTTTCGGCGTTGTATGGTTGTTGTGGTAATTGATCTTGCATAAAAACACCTCTAAATTTTTTTATAGCTAGTTTTTTAGCAGCATCGAGTAAATCAAAATTTGACATCGGCGATATTGTTATTAAATTGTCCCTGGTATTTTCAGGCCATTTTCACTGTACCATGAATGCGGAGTTCCTGGTAGTCTTAAAACTTTTCCTGATTGTTTCTTTTTTTGTGTGTCCCTGTCCGGTAGCTTTCTTTAGTGCCATCCCTGCTGTGGTACCAACGGCTCCTAATGCAGCAGCTTTCGCCACCGCTGGGGCCGCTGCCGCAATCAACGCTGATAATGCAGCGAAAAGTGGAAATATACGACCTGATTTTATCATGTATTTGATCGCGGATGCAGAGAGAGTGACCTGGACATCTTTTTTATCCTTGATAGCATCATTGAAATGTTTAATCTGACGAGTTGTCAATGATAGTTTATTCTGACCACCAGACATCTGATTATGTTTTAGCGAGATCTTAGTTCCACATTTTTTAGCTGATTCCGATTGCAATTTCTTAATCTGACCAGGAGTCAACGTGACATTAACATGACTATATGACATTTTATTTAATAACAGATTGATCTAATTATCTACATATTTTCCACTGGCGCATCAACTACTCTCATTCGTCCACCAACACCTTTGAGTAACATTGATTTGTCACTAAGAATAACAGCAATTGCTCTGTAATCACCACCAGGAGCGCTTACAAGAGCTCGGAAATGTATGTCAATGATGGATTGTCTGGTTAAGTCAAGATGTTCTGCAAAATCCAAATATATCATGCAGTGGAATCATGCATGAGAATAATCTACGCTGTCCTTGCAACATTGATACACGTGTTGCAAACCCTAGGTTGTAACGAGAATTAACACTTTTTATAATATCAAAGGCAGCAGCTGGTCTAGCTTCATGTTCAAGAGAACCAGCTGTTTGTGGATCAGGTGCAGTATCTTTTGGTGTCAGTAATTTAATATACTGAATGTGTTCAGTGTGATTAGCAATATCCTTAGAGAACATCATAGATGGACCCGCTGATCTTGTATAATCATCAGAATATCTTGCTAAGCCCACTATTGTTGTGGCAACATCAACATTGTGTTCTATAGATTCAATCTCTTTTCCATCAATCATATATTTAGCACTCTCAAATAGCGCCATGATACCATTATTGACAAAACCAACTCGTACATTTGCGTCATCTGGATATGGTGGATCATTAGCAGCGGAATTATTTGTTACAAGTTCTCTTTCTACTTTGATAAATGCCTCAGCGGGTAGAAAGTATTTGCTGGTATCCTGGACCTTAAGTTCGATTCTTGATCGACTATTTGGTTGTATTGCATTATAGGAATAGAATTGATAATCGTGTACAGAATCATTCTGGGGCATCTAAATCAATTGCTTGGTCAGGGGACGATTTGAAGATATTATTATATATTTCTTGATCTAAATCATGATCTTACTCGGGATTTCAAACCACTTCCCGCTATCATATTTGCAGTAATATTTTCCTCTTCGCTGCTCAACGATGCTATTTTTTGATCCACTGCGTTGTTTATTATTTTACTAATACTCGCAGGCATAATCTCCGTAGATGGTAGTTGTCCTAGTGACTTTGTCATCAATGATGAAGTCATCGGTGGTGGTTTCTTTCGTCTTCAAACTAATGCTAATAGTTTTTCTTTGGCAGCGGAAAATGCTTTACCAGCAACATCACCAACAGCGCTAATACCCTTATCACGAATAACATCAATAGCTTTCATTGATAACTGTTTTGCGATTGGTGCTATTTTTAGAGCCATCCTTGCAAATAACCCTTGAATAACATTCCCGAGACCATCTCCGTAATACGCCCTATAAACAGGCAATCGTGAGTTTACTACATAGGTCATGGTTGGTTTATTGTGGTTGTAGTGTATGATCATCTTATTTAAATGCTATTTATCAAATTGAATGATGAAGTCATCAAATTAGTCACTGTGGTAACTGTCCGCTAGCTCATCAATAAAGTCTCGGTATACACTAATATCCATTATACCACCCGTAAATAGTCGTCTGCAGATATCAGCTGCCTCATTAGTTATTTCTGTTGAGTTATTTCCAGCTCGTTTTCCCCCTACGAGAATTTCTAATCGTGATATATCCCAGAGAATATTATTAGGACAACGAACTAGACCACTTCCCAAAACGGAGTTTTGAGCTCCGCTTAGAGTTCCACTCTGAGAAAATCCACTTGCAAATTTTTCAGTTGTACCAGTTGCACCCTGCAAAGAGGATTTTCCTATATCCAAAAGTTTTGATCGCTCTGGTAATCTAAAAAATCCAGGATCTGATTGCTCTGTTGGTGATGATTCAATTTTTTTTTATTTCAGCCATAAGTTCATTATATGTTTCATCTTTATTTGATGCCTTAGATGCACCTCCATTATACCATGATTTTTTTATCTATGGCGATATAATCAGGTTGGATATATTTTTTTGATGAAAACTCCTAACGATAAATTTAGCTAATTCTTCAGTAGTATTAAATCTCATGTTTTATTTCATCAACTTTACCCGGAAGAAATTTATCATTGAAAGAGACTCGTTCACTAACAATATCACCCTCCTGTTCCTGTTCAATATCACCTTCTTGTTCTTGTTCAGGTTGTTCAAGTCGTGCAGTAGCTATTATATCACCAGGAAGTGTTTTTAAAGATTTTTTTGTTTGCTTGGATCTCCTTGCTATTTTTTTGAGTATTGGTACAGTAGCCGTAACACCTTTCTCAGTAGCAGTAACAACTCTTTCAGTTGCTGTGGTTACTGGTTTAAATAATTGTTAAGTGCCCGTTACAAAAGCAGTTTGAAATTCCTGTCTTGTTTGTAATTTTTGTCTAACAGAGTCCCGTACCGGAAAAAATTTCTTTATTGTGGCCAATCGCTCGCGAGCTAATCTAGTTGTTAAAGCCTCTCCAGTCATTATAAATATATATAGTATATGATTTAAATTGGAAGCGGAAAATGTTCTATGCTCACCCACCCCAAATTTTTTTTGAATTTCACAATAGTGTTTTCACATTACATCCTTGTTTACCGGTGCAAAAAAAATAGTAATTGATACCTGTCCTTAGAATTTGCCTCGTTGATTTATCAATGGAGACCTATAGAATATCAACCCATACAAATTGTCAAAAGGACTTCGTTGTATGAGTAATCCACATACCTGCAAAACAGCATATGTAGTGTACATGTAGTACAAAACTGATTATTGTTAGTGTTAGTTTGTGTTTAGATACGACATTGGAACAGTCGAGAGAGGAAAGTGATGATCATTCACAGTGTTTTCAATTGTATTATTCTGCTTGATGATATCTTTAATCATTTTAATTCTTGAGTTTATTGTGCATCTGTTCAGCTCTGACCTTTTCGACTGCTTTAAAAAGTGGAATAAATTTGTTCATATCGCTACAATATGCATGTGAGTCATTTAACACATGATGAATTCTTTTGATTAGTGTATACTGCCTTGGAAGGACATATTTATTATTTTGAGCGCTATCATCAATATCTTGAAAATCAGAGAGAATCTGATTACAATCAAATTTATCCGACAATTGTATATTTTGATTTCTTTAAATTTGAAATCTCATTTATAATGTCATTCATATTTTTGAAATTCATTATATGATTATTTATATATCTAATATCAAATACCCAAAAAATTGGTGGTCAATTTTGACCCGTTTTCTTTCAAGTGTGATAAGGAACAATAAAGCCTTTAACCTCTGTATTAGAGAAGGTATGTAAGGCACATATACTTAATTAGGAACAATATAGCCTTTAACCTCTGTATTAGATAAGGTATGTAAGGCACATATATTTAATTAGGAACAATACAGCCTTTAACCTCTGTATTAGAGAAGGTATGTAAGGCACATATACTTAATTAGGAACAATACAGCCTTTAACCTCTGTATTAGAGAGGTATGTAAGGCACATGATGATATATGAAAGACCCCAGTGTGAACTCCTAAAATGCCTTTTCGAAAGGGTGATGATATGGCATATTAGAAATTCAGAGGTTACATATATAAGACAACACAACTCCATGTGGGCTTCTCAGGTGTTATTCGCATCCTGGCAGACCCAGGGGTACTATGAAGCACAGTCTCTGTGCAAGGATCTAACCCGTCAAATAATGGTTTAGAACCCCAGAAGGTATGCTTGGGGTATGACGTCACATTTACCAAGAATTATATGATATATTTACAAATGATTATATGATATATATACATATATACAATGGACAATACAATACAAATAGGACAATACAACACATAAGGGGCTATATCTACATTCAACTGAAACCACTCTACCCTGAACAAAATCACCCCGGGTTGAATGCAAAAACACATTCACACCATGTGACGGAGAGTGATTTCATAGTTGAATTTTGAATAGCTTAAAGCCCTAAATATATAGTGTACAGCGTTATATATAAGCTAACTAATACACAGAAATCAATAATGTGGTGTGTGATTTTTACTCTCTTGTGTACTTAATTGTGATTATTGACATTAAGTCCACATACCTAAAAAAAAGTATCAAAAAAAAAATACTGTTGTTGTAAATACAGTCCTACCCGTTTATATTGACATCGCTTATCTCGACAAGCCGCCTATGTCGACAAAAAAGCAAAGTCCCGGTCCCATGGTCTACTATTACTATCAAATTGTCATGCCTATGTCGACGTCGAGATAAAAGAAAAACATATATGTCGACAGAAGCCCTTGGTCCCAGCTTGAACAAATCCTTTGTTTTCAAAACGTTTATGTCGACAAGCTGCCAATTAAGACCAATACTTTGTTCAACAATTAGTTGATCTTGCCACCAGGCTTTAATGTCGTGGTCGGATAAAAAAAAAAAACAAACCCATAGCAGCACGTTTTCTCACCACTCTGCAGCTAGTTAAGTCTTTGATCTTGCCGCCTAGCTTGTGGGTCATGTTCTTTAAATGTACTCTTACAATGACAGCATGTACATCTGTGGGTCTTTCAGCCACTGAATTTTCTGATTGTAAATATATCAGCACAGCGAAAAGGATCAATTGATGAACACAATTTCCCAATCAACAGGTGGTTGAAGCAGGACTAGCAAGCCCTTAAATCAGGAAATTGATGCGTACAGAGGACTCTGTATACGTGATTTTCTGAATCCCATATATAAAAATTGCGTGAAAATACGGATTACGCGTTTCCGAGACCTTTGAAAGTGATTGGTGATTTTCACTGTGAAAGTTTCGCTTTTAACTTTATTTACATTTATGATGGCTACCGACAGAAGGGTAAAACGCAAATTAAATTTACAATCTTTGGAAACTAAATATCTGGCTGTTAATGAAGTTAAGGGATGAACATCTCGCAAAGAGGTCAGTGAAATTTTTTCCCTTAAAAATAACACATGTCCAGGAAGGATGAAAGCTGCTGAGTCTATAAAGAAAGACTAAGTATGAAGGTAACTGAGCTCCCCAAAGGAAGAAGCAAGACTGCTACATTTAAAGACGTGGAGGAAGCATCAAAATGGTTCAATGAAGCATTATCGAAAAAACTTAGTGTGGAGAACTTCGCTGCAACAAGTGGTTGGTGCAGTCGCTTTAATGTTCATCATAACATCGGATACAAAAGTATTTGTGGAGAATACATGTACTGTTGACAGTTTTTCATTTCCCTGTGAATAGCCCCATCCCCTTGGTAGCCTGAATAACATGGGAACAGACTGACCGAAATCTAGGCTGATTTAAGTACATGTACTGGAAGCATGCAACTAACAACTAGACAAACACGTGCTAATGCTGACATTGAATCTGTCATGTTTTTCATATCAGGATTTGACCGATGCAATATTTTATTGTGGACTTTATTACACAAAGGTAACCAAATTGTTATTTGTCAATATACAAGTGTATTTCACTCTAGTTTTGTCCCCACATACTAAAAATTTACAGTTTTTTTTCAAAGTGTAAATACTACTCACTGATGACCGGTTATCCCTTACTGAAGAATTTAATTTGCTTTATTTTTGCAGACACCCCCCCCCCCAACACTTATCTCGACATCCGCTTATCTCAACAATATTTCCTCGGTCCCGAGGATGTCGAGATAAACGGGTAGGACTGTACCTATTTATTTGATTCGTTTCCTCACAGAACAAATACATGATTATTCCCATGAGATCACTGAAGTATTTCTATAACAACAACAAAAGAGTTATCTCTGTTTCAGAAACTATATATACAAGCCCACACGAGTTATTCCCCTTGATGTTATATACATACAGTACAAAATGGAATTTTAGATGTATATGAATTGAATACTGTTTCTGGTTCGTTTGGAAAATGCAGATTTAGTAATATTTTCTGCAACGTGTCGAATCAAGGTTCTACAAATATCGAAATATTTTCCAGCCGCATTCATTGATTGCAGAGATTAATCTACCCCTGCGTCCCGCATCCAGCACGCACAAAAAATGGCTGGGACTCATTAGTTGTTCATATGTGCATTCCTTTGGACGCAAGAAATTTTAAAGGAACATCAATGTGCTTACCATGATTTTTGTTTAACAGGACTTTCTTTTCACAAGGCAAATATTATCTCTGCACCGGTCATGTGGTACTCACTCCTTAACAGTATAAAATGCCGCCAAAGAAGATTTTGAAAATTGACCCTAAGCAAAGGACATTGGATATTTTGTTTAATGATTCAAATTCCACTGATCAGCAGCATTTGATTTCTTCATCTGATGTTCAGAATGCAAACGTGTGCTCAGCCTCCAGCGTAATACATAAATTACCAAAAATTTGACAGTTTCAGCTGAAGTGGTTAAAAACGTACTCGTGGCTACGATATGACAATGGCTGTGCAACTAAAAACGAGGACTTTATGTTTTGTGAGATATGCACAGACAATAAAAAGGTAAATGGTATGAACAAGATTGCTAGGAACAGAAAGGTGAAAACTGACGAGTGTATTGCTAATCTGCAGAAGGTATATAGCTTTGACACTCCATACATGCAAAAGTTCAAGGAAGGGCAATACATTTAAGGAGCATCATCAGATCACAAAGAACAATTTCAGCCTGGAGAAAATTGCTAAACTCTTCTTTGACTCGTTAGTTAAGAACATTCAATGTAGATTTCCAGCAGATGACATACTTGCGAGCTTTGGTATTCTTGCTATGCGACCGATCAGCATGATGTCAAAAACAGAAGTGGATATATACGGAGATGAAGAAATTGACAGACTGTGTACATATTATGGAGAAGTAAAAACTGTACAATGGGAAATCAGCAGAAATATTGAGAGAAAAACACCAGAACCTGTTATTGACTCTGTTCTGTTAAGGCAAAATTAAATTGGGCTTTCCTTAAGAAAGTTTGTTTTGGCTGAGAAGTACCCTCAATGTGTGATGTGTAAACTGTGGCATTTAAATGACCAGCACCACAGAGAAGATTTTTCCAAACTTACTCAAGTTAGCAGTACTTGCACTAACTTCAGCAGTACATACTGCTGGATGCGAGCGTGGGTTTTCTGCCCAGAACAGAATCCAGGTTAAAGCTAGAAACAGGCTGAATATTGAGACTCAGCACAAACTGATGACTGTAAAACTGTGCACTGTGCCATTTGATTACAAGTCAGTATTACAGGCCTGGAGATCTAAGAAAGACAGGCGAATTTATGAACTAAACTGAAGAAGGAGTTGATCTTGTAGTTAATAATGACATAGTTGTAATAATTCTGTATTATAAATAAATAAAATTAATGTATCTCAATGTGTTTGCTGAATCATTGTACTCATTACATTTGAGCGGGACTCATTATTTTAATATATGCGAGTCCTATGACTCATTGGAATGAAATTGTAGATTAATCACTGTTGATTGAAATATTCTTTCTTCGTTAGTTGCTATATTTATAGATTTTACAATTCTTGCATTTTTCGGGTGTTTTCCAGTCCCCCCCCCCCCATTTGGTATTTTCACTCTGAGTAATAGCTCGTAGATTCTCCAATTTGTTATTTTCTGGACATCCATCAATATGATCAACTACAAGTCCATCTTTGATCAATCCGTTGTAACATTCATATATTATCTGGTGGTTGAGATTTTTTCTCCCCAGCACCAAATATAGGATATCCCTGATTATTGACAACCCCTACTGGTTTCTTTTGCCTGCTGTGTCTGACAATACCATCACGAGATGCTTCATAATTGCTTATCATAGATGTGGTTGAAATTGTTGGTTCATTTATAGACAATATACTATTTGTCAAATTAGTTATTTGGTTTAATTATTACATGGGAATCTATCAATGTAGTCTTGAGGTGTTCTTATGATTTTGTCAGGGACGCTGACACAGTCAGGGTCAGGGTCAGGGTCAGAGTTTTTGATTTTCTTATCATAATAGCGCTTTAGTTCCCTGTATCACTTACCACCACAATTCAGACACAACTGCAATTTTCCTTCACACCCACCCCACATCATATGCATGGTAGAGGACCTAAGCTTCCACGCCGTATGCATTGTGAATGATATCCGCAGAATTCATTTCTGCATGATTTATTACAGACAGTTACTGATCCTATCATAAGCCACTTACAGTGATTCATTATATACAAATTCTTTATTTAAATACTTGTTTTAATTATAATATGGAGGAGTTTGAGAGATTATCGAAATAAAACCCTGGAAAATTGCTAAATTCAATCTCGATAGAAAATCCATTCCTGATAAAGGTCTTATAAGTGATAGAAGAATGATAGGTAAAATCCATGGTGCATTTAATGAATTCAAGTGCGATGGAGCATCTCACTCTTGGTCAACATTTCGAATTGATGGTGGCATTGATGCTACCATGAATGACGAAAGAGCAGCAGTGATAATCTCACATCTTGATCAGAAAAAGTATTGTTTTAGAGTGAAATTCATTATCCATTCAGAAACAGGAAATTGGATTATACGCGATAAATTTGATCATATATTGAAAGATAAGAGAACTGTCACTGTGAGTCAGGATTCAAAACCAGGAACGCTGACTGGGACTGACAAACCGTATTACGAGAGAGCTTATCCTGTAACTGCGGTTGTTTATAGAATCTATCCATTAAAAGGCAAACGGAGTATTGAAAAACTAAAAACAATGAAACAGAAAGGATAAATTGTGTAGCAGAACGAATAATAGAGCATTTTACAAATGCGTTGCATGGAAAGAAATTGACGGATCTAAGACGCAAAAAAAACCGAATGGGGGATAGCAGTTAGGGAGAGGGGTGCAACAATTCAAAATGTAGCTGAACTAGAGTGGATACTGAAATTCCCAATAACCGTAACAACGATAACAGGAGAGATATTACACGAATTGAAATATAAATCGAGAGGATCTCCGATCAAAATTATTGACCATAATACACACGCTTGGACATCTGCGGCAACAATATTTCCACGGGATAAAACCATAAAATATCTACCCATGGAGTCCTCTGGAGGAAGCCTCCCAGAGGAGAAATTATTTGATTTTATTTATCAGTCAAGTAGAAATGATCCTGTATCAGTGTGTTTATTTAGAGTTTTGAAAACGAAGAGGGTAAATTCGATCAATTTGTAAAACCCAGTGGCGAAATATATCCTATTGAAGCTCTTCACAACGAGATGAGAAAACTAGCTCATGGTTTTTTAACAGATTACGACAAACAATTACTAACAAACTGTTTTACAATTCCGTCAGTTGCAGCTCATTTTGCGAGAAAGAAAAATCTATGGAAACCAGCAAGAGCTGAATTTCTCTCAGATATACAGTCAAGCTGCGTGGAATATGGCCATGGTGGATTATGGAATACCAAATATGACCCCAAAAGTGTCATTTCGGTTGATATGGTTGTGTGTTATCCAGGGAGTTTTCTCAGGTATGGAGAATGCTCAGAGTATTTTAAAAGATTTGGGCATCCTACACACAAAATGACCCATGTTGCGATTAATGGGCCGCTACCCGATTTTGATCTCACCGGATTCGCTCATGTGGTATCATTTGAATTTGCTAAGGGACTTCATCTGTGTTTGGTTTGGTAGACACATCTCTGAAAAACACTGGATGCCAATAGTGTTATTACGGTATATGATTGATTCTAAAATGCTGATATCACTGATTGTCAAGTGAAGAAATTGTATCATATCGGAAACAAACTGAAGTCTGGTTACCACAACTCGATAGTCTAGATAGTATAACCAGCGAAAACAAAAAACAATTCCCTTCACTCGACGAAGAACATATCGAGAAATGGTCCAAGGAGATCTTTGAAGTTAGAAATAAACACGCAAAAGATCTCGGTAAAAGAATAATATGGTAAATTCACCCAGGGTGGAAAATACAATCACAAGCGATATTATTCACGATTACTTATAGATGATGCTGAATACGATTTTATAATCACGGATGCAACATCCAAATGTATATATGTCAATCGTAAAGATGCTTTCTTGTCCGATGGAACAAAATTTGGTACAATTGTTACTTACACAGATGGATATAATCCTCCATATAGTCATCTAAGGGCTTCTATGCTGGCTTATGTTTCTGTCAATTTGCTATCAATGATAAATAGATTTCCTGACACCGCGGTTAGAGTCACCACTGATTCATTTTACATAGATGTAAAACATGGAGAAGCAGTGGCTAAATTTACAAATTCTGACGAGTTGGGGATCACATAGAATAAAAAAGGAAATAGTGCGTGATTATTCTAAATCAGCAGATGTTACAATTGAAAACAATTACTTGAAAAATAATCAGATATCAGAACTATCTAGTGTGCCTTCGTGTTCTGATCCAATATGTAAATATAAAACCAGTTACCTAAACTATTTTTGGGAATCTTGTACACCAAACGATTTGATAATGGCATGTAGAAAGATAGAGACACACTTCAGATGAGGTTTTTTAACACACATAAAGAAAAATTTGCAATACTTCCAGTACTGCTGTGTTATAGGCCTTTGGATTCACGAAGACAGAATATCGAAGTTGATATTCCTGGACAAAGTGAAAAACAAATTCTCGTGTTAAATGATATTGTGTTGGTTGATATCGGTGTTGTCGAAGATGCATTGCATGCTGATAAATCCCCATGGAAGCTAAGATATGTTGCGACGATACATTCTTCGCTTGGATTGACTATATCCGATATGATTGTTTGGATCGTAGATGATCGCATCAAGTGGTAAAATCTAGTTTACTTAACAGTATCCAGAGTACGAAGAATAAATCAACTTCGAAGAGTTTTAGATACTACCGGTAATGACACCACAATCAGTGATATTGTCAATTTGATATAATCAGAAAAACACTCACTGGTTATAAACAACAGGACAAAAATTAACAGAAAATTTGACATTGATGCTGAGTTTATAATTACACTAAAACAACAACAGAATAATCACTGCGCGAGTTGTAATTGTATAATGTGTTGGTGTTGGTCGGATAAAGATCCTCGCCAATTTACCACAGACAGACAAGATAGCAGTATTGGTCATACCAGAGATAATGTGATGTTGACTTGTCTTGAGTGTAACAGATGCAGAGGTGCTAGTTAAGACCACGTGGCCGTAATTGAGTATCCTCGGGTATCACCAGTAATTGTTCATGCGTAAATCCGTGCTGAGGAGCAGTTGAATCTAATCTATAGACTGGTGGTCTACCCATAGATATTACTATGCTAGATATTTAATGTGCGGTGACGCTCCAAATAGGATCAGTAGCTTTTTTTTTACCACCTTCAAGCTCTCCTGGTTCATATAAATATCTCACAGTGACTTTGCCGAGTATTGGTTGTTTTGAAAAATCATTTTGCAGTTTTTTGTATGGGTATATACTTTTTTTTGATGGCATTAATAGGTTTCATTTTGATTGTTCGAGTAATTTCATTATTTAGCATGGTAATTACACCTGGTAATCTCTTGACCCATTCCCGAGATCGTTTATCCTGAATAAATTCCTTCGCATATTGATATCCAAATAACCGCTCAGCAAGTGTCCGATTAAATCATTCAACAATTGCCTGATCACGATGTAGTGCAGTATGTCCTCGTCTGATGGTGACATTATGCTGCTTCATTGTTGATAACACTGCACCCTGAAATTCCTTGCCAGGATCAACCTGAAGTAGGTTTGGCCATTGCAGAGGACCTCATCGATAAATCCTTTCAATGGCAGAAGCTACTTCAGTTGGTGACTTTGTTGCTAGCGGCTCTGCTTCTTTGTATCTACTCGCAACATCAACTACGGTTAGCGCATACTTGTAAACAGTATCAGGCATAAATAGTATATCAGCTTGATGAACCTCAGTAGGGATGCTGACATCAAAATGTGAGAAGTTAATTTGTTTAGGCAGTGGTAGATAAATCTGCCATATTGCCTGTTTTGATAACCAATCCTTTGCTGTAGTATTTTTTACTTTTGCGGCTTTTGCAAGTTTACCGATTGCTGATTTACCCTCCAGTATCCTCTTGGGGAATAATAAATAGATTCCATGTTGTTATTAATTACCAGCACCCAGCATTAATTTACTTTTCATCGCAGATTTTATCAACCATGAAGGATTTATCAGTGATAGAATTCAACGCATGAATTAATTTCACATCTGCGATATGTCTCTGTTGCAGATTGCTGCTTTTATAAGCAACATCATAAGCATGACACGCTTTACCAATAGCGTTTATTGGATATTCACCGGGTCGACGTTGGTTTTGATCATCGAGTCTGATATCGAGTCTGGTCCCGGGTCCACAATAACTATATCCCGGAAGATGTTTTTCTCCTGGATATTTTGCCCATGGTGTTCCTGGTAATTTTACTAACTTGGCTGCAATATCACCTCCCCTTTTATTTTAAAAAATCTAAATTTTTTTATACAGCATCGTTCACATTTGCCAGTGATAGCTTTTCTGTTATTTTTTGTCGTAGTAGGTGTTGGGTCAGTTGTTGGTGTACACGTCCTACATTTCACACAATTTAGATCCATAATTTATTTATAATAACATGAATGTAATTGATTTTTCGGCGACAAAAACAAGAGAACCCGTTAAGCATCATGCAGCGCTACCAAATTCTATTCGTATGATTATAATTGGACCATCTGGATGTGGCAAGAGACAATTGTTACTTAATTTGATAACGAGATGGATGAAATGGGATAAACTATATTTGGTAGCCCCAAGTGTAGACGATCAGCGATGTTACGAGGTGTTAAAGGATTTTAACGAGAAAGCAAAATTGGAAATCGATGAGGATATTATTGAGTTTATAACCGATATCGAGGAAGCACTGAGTATTGATGTTATTGATGCAAATATTAGCAATTTAGTTGTATATGATGATGTGATGCTAGACAGTCAAAGAATTTCACTGGGATATTTTCCAGAGGTAGGCATAAAAATAATGATGTGGTATACGTCACTCAGAGATATACACAAATACCAAAAGTGATCAGGGATAATTGTAATATTCTTGCTGTATTTAATGGAGTTGACACACATACGCTACAAAATATTCACCAGACTTGGTGTAGTGGAGATATGGATTATAATCTCTTTAGAAATTTCTTTAGTCACGCCCAGTCAATCCCACATGGATTTGTAACGATAAATTTGCATGACCCTAGATCAAGATATCGTATCGGACTTGATCAAATATTCGGTTGAAAACAGTTTGTCTCCACTGTGCTATCGGCGCTGGGTCTGTCTCTGTAGCAGCCTTTTTTTTGTGTGAAACCGAAACCATTTATCCTTCTCTCTGTATCTGGGTTTGTCTGCATAAAATGGTTTCGGTTTGAAATTCTTTAGGATTTTGTATGAAATAGTTTTGGTTTGTCTGAAATAGTTTCGGTCTGTCCACCCTCCTTGCTGCTTAAGATGGTAACTGTGCCGATGAAGCATGTATTTTACCGCCTTAATTTATTACCTACCCCCCCACCCCCCTGGCCACAATTTTTTTTGGTACATGCATCATTTTCTTCAGCTAACTGACCTGGTTGCTAATAACACGGTTCGGTCTATAATGTGGTTGGGTTCTTTGGCTCCCAATTACCGCATTATAGCGGGGTCACACTGTATGTATATTGTGTATTGCATCCTGTGTACACACTGTATAATCGGAATATCTATCTGTTATATATGTATATTGTGTATTGCACTCTGTGTACACTCTGTATGCACAGAATATTTATTATATATGTATATGGTGTATTGCACCCTGTGTACACACATGGAATATCTATATTTTTTATATGTACATTGTGTAGCGTACCCTTTGTACACACTGTATACACAGAATATCTATCTGTTATATATGCATATTGTGTATTGCACCCTGTGTAACGCTTCAGTGGCCTAAGTGGTTAGAGCATCTGCTGCGGAATTGAGAGGTTGTGGGTTCAATCTCTGGTCGAGACAAACCAATTACTTACAAAATGGTACTAACAGCTGCCTCGTTTGGCACTCAGCATTAAGAGGTTAGTGTTAGGACTGGTTGGCCTGCGTTCAGGATAATGTGACTGGGTGGGACATCATGCTACATGTCTGCAGCATGATGCCCCAGTGCTCAACATCACTATAAATTGCCTCACTGCAGACATCGTAGCGATATGACTACAAAATTGTTAAATTTACTTTTAAAGTCCTAATCACACATACACACGCACCCTGTGTAAACACTGTATACACGGAATGATGAAATTTGACGAGGGTATTCATCTTGAAAGTTCGTTTCTGTGACACATATTTCATGCGTTACTGATTTTGAATATTATTATAGGTTTCATACTTGCTTGAGAAGTGAGATGTCAGCCACAAAATTTAACTAAAGTCATTGAAGCATACAATACAGGGCAAAGCAGGCCACTTTTGCAGCAAGAGGTAGTGGTCACCATGATGCATCCCCTTGCTGAGTTTTATGATGTTAGGTAGAATAGTATGTACATAGCATCAAAAACATCCATGCAGTCATGAAACAAATGCACAATATAACCAAAGTCAGAAAAAAATTAAATGTAGGTAACGTTTACTTTTTCTGTACTAACCAAGATACAAGATACAGAAAATCATCTTGTTTGATAAATTCGGCATGAAAATTGTTTGAGAAATGAAATAACTTACCAAAATCAGTGAAAACTAAAATATAGGTCACAGTGACAGTAACTTTGCAAAAATAGTGACTGTCTATATATTATAGTGTGTGTGTGTGTGTGTGTGATTTGGTTTTAAACATAGCTTTAACAATATAATAGTGACATCATAATGTCTTCAGTTTTTGCAGTTTATGGTATCGTCTAGCAATGGGGCATCATGCCACAGACATATAACATCATGTCCCATCCAGTCACATTATTGTGACACCAGGCCAGTCAGTCCTGACAACTAACCTCATAATGTTGAGTGCCAAGTGAGGCAGCTGCTTGTGCCATTTTTTTAATAAGCGTTTGGTATAATTGGGTGGGGGTTCAAACCTGCATCCTCCTGCATCACCAGAGCATTTATTATATATATAATACATATGCATATTGTAATAGGTTATTACTCTCAGCAAGTCAGCTGTGTATTGTACATATGGATAAGTAGAGATTAGAAGAATGTGTTGCTTGCATCTCATTGTATATGGTAATAAAGGGAATTAAGGATGCAAGAGCTCAGCTTGTAATTGTCATACTGGCAGTGAAGAGCAAATTGGCTTACCCATTAATTGATGTTTGAGTGTGTTGATGACCTAGGTGGTTTTAATGATAAGAAAAAGATTCCTGTGTAGAATTTAGCTGAAATTGAAGTTATTGGATATTTGGGTCTACACATTTCTATCCACAAGACACCCCTGGCATTTACTACAAAGTTACTTGAAGTATGTGACTTCTGTCCAGTTAAGGCTTCTAGGGGTGGACAGTGACACTTGTTTCCAAAGCATATATTATGAATATTTGTTTTAAAAATATATTAGATTTATCAGCTTTTTGTTGTAAGTGATCTGTGTCTTGTCACAGTGGCCAACATGTCATATCTCTTTAGTCTGAATTTATTTCTACAAGAGTGTTTGTGTGTATGTGTTTGGGATTTTTTTAATACATGTACAGCTTTAACAATTTTTCAGTCATATCGCTACAATGTCTGCAGTGTGGCAGTTTATAGTGATGTCTAGTACTGTTTTCTTAAATTTTCATTTTATAACTTTAAGAATTAAATTATTTGTCAAGTTTTATGCTTTTTCTGTTACTTTAAGTCTATGGAGTTGTAACATCGCCTATAATAAGAAAATGTCTTGTCTTGCATTCATGTAAATTCATTCAACCCAGTTGATTGCTAGTCCTTTTAAGGTTTATAAATGATTTGAAAGTTTATAATTTTATAAAGTTTTCCCTTCACATACTAATGAAGATTAATTTTGTATGCTATCTCTTACAGAGAAGATTATGATGATGCATGTGAAATCTATATTGATGAGTTCTGTGAGTTGGAGAAAAATGTGAGTGTTGCATTGCTCCATTTGATTGTTGATGTCTTCCAGGAGAGCACAGATCCATTAGAGAGGCTTGTCAAAGCAGTTATGTATCCACAACAGGTCAGTACATAAGTTTATCTTGACTAATAGTATGAGTCGCAAACGGTGGTATATATTACAGTGGTACTATGAGTTTTGATGTAGCCATCACTTACATTGATGAGAACTGTCCTAAATTACAATGCCCTTTCAACAACTCATATTTCTGAAGACTTTCTGAAGAACGTCAATTAAGAACTGTTATTCTTATCACCTTGCGGAGGACCAGAAGAATTTATGCACAGGTCCTTTCTTCATTGACCATGTGATGCTGATGTTTGATTCTTATTCATAAGTTTAAAAGTACCTACCAAAATGACCTTATGACTGAAAGCTGATTTCTCTTATTTGCTTCAATGTAACCCTTCATCAAGCAATTACTTGTTTGGGATTGATGTGAACATCAAATCTCTCTCCATAAAATATTCTATTTGAAAAGAATCGTGTTGATCATAAACCAAAAAATGTCCTTCAGTATTGTTCCGCATTATAATTTTGGTAAACTTAATTCCATTCTGATTTTCCACAATGAATACTCTGCAGAATGATCTTCTTAATGGCCTTCAAACCAAATCTCTGATTATTTATTTTTAGTCATGCACTCCAAAGGTCAGTATAACATATCAGGGAGCAGAGATTATAAGAAAATAATATTCATAAAGATGTCTGATATGGTAAGCTAAAATAATTATTTAAAAATTGTAGGGAGAATTAATACATAACTAACAACAAATAAATTCATCATGATTCATATAGTACTAATTTACTTTTGACAATAAAATTGATGAAAAACATTGACATAGATTTTAGTTATCCTTAGCTGATTGCCTACGGCGTGAATGACATGGAAACTATTTTTAGAGTGGTGAGAATCGACCACTTAATAGTACTGAAAATCAGAAGTTTTATTCTGAAGTACATGACTTGTCATTTGAGTACATCTTGATAGTATGTGAGCCTAGATCAGTTCTCTTCTATCCATGACATGAGGGTCAAAGGTCATGAACACAATTATTGTACTGTACTGTACTTGTTAAAATAAAAAAACATTTAGGAAAATGTTTTCAATTTCTTGGACTCATCAAATTATATGAGCTACAGCATTTAATTTTTTTTTAAAGCAATGGCCAGTGGAGTGTCAGTGACATCAGTGGAGTCTTGTTATCTGTTATCTGTCAACCATTTGTCATCTGTCATCTGCCTGACCATTAGCACAAGTTTGTTATCGGTACTCCATCTGAACTACTTGGAGAATGTCATGAAAAATTATTCACATATTCTTCCCTTGGTGAATGTGGTCCAAAAATGACATAGTGGCCATCTTGAAAATCTTGTTCTCACAAATCCTCATGAATGGGTATTCAAAATAACTTGGGTTTTCACTAAAAGTCTTAGTTTGAGGTCTAGTCAGTCCTAAATGAAAATGGGGCCGATTTGACTTTTATTTTTTTTTTGCTAATTGGCAGCCATCTTGAAGAGTTGGTTTTTAACTGATTGGATATTCTTCATATCAACATGGTATTGCATTGAAAGACTTCTTATGATAACTAGATGGTTCCAAATGAAAATGGTGCCAATCTGATGTCAATTATGGCTACCACAATGCCCATCCTGGACATTTTGTTGTTAGACATCCCACATGGATGTTCATATCAACACAGGGCTTTCACTGAAAGACTTATAATGTCTAGTTTGTTGTAAATGAAAATTGTGCTGATCTGACATCCTAAATCACCGCCTTGACAGCCATCTTCAGAATGCTGTTATTAATACTCTTAAATGGCCATGCAAGTTTGTTGTTGATACTCTTCCTATACTACTTGAAGGTATGCCATAAAAATGTACATAGTGCATTCATCTCATAGTCTGCTTGGTTCTAAATGAAAATCATTCTGTTTAGATATGTAAAATATGGCCACCACAGTGTTCATCTTGGAAATCTCGTTATCACTACTCCTATTAAATTGATGGTCATCATATCAACATGTTTATTTTACTTAAAGACTTTTTATTATGTCTAGCGGGCCATAAATAAATATGATACAGATTGGACGACCAAAATGCCTGCGAAAATGGCCACCCTAAACATTTTGTTATTGCTACTCTTATATAGATGGTTTCAGCAGCATACAGTTTTCACCAAAAGACTTTTCATGATGTTTTAAAAAGTTTTGATCATATTCATGAATGGATGGTCATATGAACATAAAGTTTTTGTTATCACATTAACCCCTCAAGGTTTTTGCTGTTTTTGCATGAAGTGCAAGTAGGAAACACATTTTGGGGACTATTTCTTTTTTCACAGGTTCACCTGTGTGTGCTTCAGACCGGTCTTCCCTAGATCTGAGGCTATAAAGTCTAAAATCTGGATACAAATTCGGATTCCAACCATGGGAGAATTTTAGGTGAAAAAGAACCGGGTCCAAAAACTTAGGTTTTTCCCTCTGTATTTTGTAGTGCAACTAAAATGTCCAGATTATTTGGCATCATTGTAGAGCTAAATCTGTCTACCATTCTATAATGCCACCCACTTTAGTGTATCATGCATGGCCTTGATGCTACAGACCTTGAAAGTAGGCTACTACCTCATGCCCCGTAAACTCGTTGCTAGGGGTTATTGTGTTAAAAAACCTCTTATAATTTCTGGTTTGACTTAAATCAAAACAATACTGTTGAGACCTTCAGTATGGCTACCACAGTAACCATCTTGAAAATTGTATTATTGCTACTCCACCTGAATAGAAAGTCATATTTTGAAAATATTGTTATCGATACTACTCCCAAATGTATGGCTATATCAACATGGGGTTTTACCATTGGACTTATTATGATATATAAGTTGGTCCAAAATGAAAAAGGTTCCATTTTGTATATCAGTTATGACTACCATGTTAACCCTCTTATTGTTGTCACTGTTTAACCAGAATGGATGGTCATTATGAAAATAGTGCCACTCTGAGACATCCTTTATTATGTACAACAGCTAATTTCTTGCTATTGCTGAAGAATATCAGTGATGGTTCGAAAACTAGACAGCTAAAAGGATAAAATTGTCTTGTTTTCAGTTCCTGGATTTAAAAAAAAATCCAGTCCCATTGTGGGACTCTGGTTTCAAATTGGATGTGGTTATTATCCAGCATTGACTTGGATGTTTCTCCTTGTCTTAACATCAGTTTTTACTTTATTGTTATGGTCATCCATGTTATTTTGAATGCATGCCTAATGTGCACAGAGGACATTGATTTTGTTAATGCTCATAGCATATGAAATGCACTATTGTTGTTATAGGGTTTAATGCTATTTTGCAGCACACGATAGACTATACATGGTGGCCAGTATTAACTCATTCAACCCCAGCATTGTTAAAAACATTTCTGCTGCTCTGCCCCAGTAGCATTGAGCACATACATTCACTCTTACCTTAATTTCTCTTCTTATATCCAATAAAAATCCAAGAAGTTTTCACCAATTATTCAAAATAAATTTGTCTACACAGTGATATTTTATTCTTCAATTCGTCTAAGTCTTTTACAACTTTTTTAATACACTTTTTATGAAATTAACATGATCGCTACAATCTGTTAGATCCACAAGAACTCTATAATCATCGCTATCAACATCCTCTTCTTCTGATGACTCATTGTTCAAAACTTTGATGTCTGAATCTAACTCTTGCAAAATATCCAACTACCAAAGATATTTTTTCTTTCCTTGCTCATATTTTTTAGATTAAACCTGAGAAACTCCTCATTTTTGCTCTCACTATCATCAATTTTAATGTCTGCCATCATTTATGATTTTTCATGAACAGAACACGTGTAGTGAAACTGCCATCGATTAGTAACCCTTGGTTTCTGAACAATTAAAATTTGCACAAAGAAAAGTAAAATCATATCTGATTGGTTAATATTGGTCTGATTCCTGGAAGAAAAAAAAACTATTTGTAACCAATCAGAGACATTGTATCTAACACACATTCAAAGCGACAAAAGAGGGGATGAGCCATTGAATGCAGTCAAGAAACTTTGACAATTGGCAGGATCAGTCATTAAATGCAGAAACTGGATCACATGTATTGACGGAATCCAGTCCAAATGAGTTAATCGTGGAGGAAGAATCCGGGAAATCCCTTGGAAAAACCACCCACCTACAAGAAGCTATTAGCAAGCTTTTTCACATACCCACATTGGCTGAATCTGAGACTTGAACTCACACTAACAGAGGTGAGGAAACAGATTATATTTCAATATAATAATAAATTGTTTCCATAAACATTTTTCATTTGTTTGAGTCAAACAAAGTCACTATTCATTAATTTAAAACTTTAATTCCATATCATCATGTCACTGTAAGAAGGACATTAACATAACAATAAGTACTAGAGATAAATGAACTGTAAGGTAATTGTCATATATGAGACAATTTAGAGATTAATTTTAGTTTAAAATGTTTTATTTATCAACTTTATTGCAGGGTCAATTACTATTGAATGATGAGTTAGTAGATGAATTCCAGGATCATTCTGAGAAAATGTGCCAGATAGCCAGTCAGGCAGCTGCACTGTCTTCTGATGCCAAAAGTAAGTAAGATAATTTTATTTTAATAAAAAATATATTCTTTTAGATTTATCATGTAAGCTCAACAATTTAAATGTTTTGCAAATTTTTTTGAGCAGTACATGGAAGTTGGTTAAAAGTTTGATTAATTTTAAATGTATATAAATGAAAAATGTGATATGCATATTTGTATGGATATGTAAATGAGCTTATTAGATTTTGATGCTATTGCAGCTGTTTTTCAAATTTATCTAAATATTTAATTAATTGGACTTCATTGCTATGTAGTGGTGTTGGTAGGGGGCATACATGTTTTTCAAACAAAGTTTGGTAGATAAAACTTGCAAAGTTCAAGTAATGGATATATGGGCTTTAAAACACCAAATTCATATATTTTCTTTCTAAACTGACTCCCTAATCAACTTGGTGATCACTCACATAATATAAAACAAAATTCATGCACTGTTAATATAGCTGCAGATTATAACTGTGAATCTGAATTTCATACCTGTTTTCATGTTATCATAGTGTTATAGTGATTGTTGAATGATTTATCTTTGCAGGAGTACGAGTCATTAAAACATGTGTTCACCATTTGGAACGGCTTGACCCTGAAATGGTTCTTGCAGTATTGGCACTTGCAAAAGCACCACAGAGCCATGTTTCAATCTTGTACCTGAAACGTCTGATGAAGGAATGGACATTTGAGCTGACCAACCTTATACAGGTCATTGATGATATGACCGATCCTAGGATGTTTATTTTAGTATCAGGTAGGGCTGGCTGAAATGTTTTGTTATCTATCTTTTATGTCAGAAATTAATTGAATTGTAGATGTGTCATGATGATCACACAGTGGTGTAATACCTGCTTTATGGTCATAGACCAGAAGAGCGTATGAGATGGCCTGTTGTCTCTCAGCTTTCATGTACAGTAGTTTCCCTCTTGAATGGACCCCTGACCCCTTCCACTTCTTACAGCCAGAATCCCTTGGCATCAATGAGTTTGTTTTCAAAAGTACCCCTCAAGAACAACCACCCCTCTAATGTGGCAAGCATTTTAATAAAAGACTGTAAAATGTTCCCTTCACAAGCGGCCACTTTGTTCTCTCGAATCTATTCAGAACAAATAATTAATTCAAATTTAAGTAGATTGTAGAAACTAAGTTCATTTGAGTGATGCAGGACACAGGTTTTCAACATTGTTGGCAACATAGCAAACATTTATAACTTACCATTTCAGAAAGGAAAGTTGAAGATGAGATTAACACTTGTAATGGCTTTATTTTGACCCTGGACCCAAAGTGGATAGCCTTGACCTTGAGGTCAGTTGTGGCTAGGTCAAAGAGAGTTGCCCAGATTGTTGAGAAGATTGTAGATAACCACGATGATCCTATCTTCAGGAATGGTCTGATGGTTCATGTACAGCAGCTTAAGAAAGGTAATATTTTTTAACAACAAATGTCTTCTATTTGTGAGTCTCAGTCTGCCATCAGATTTGCAATCTCCATCTCATTCAGTTATCAAACCTAATTTACAACGTCCATTTTAGGCTGTTACCAAACCTAATTTACAACTTCCATCTCAATCTGTTATGAAACCTAATTTACAACGTCCATCTTAGTCTGTTATCAAACCTAATTTACAACCTCCATCTTAGTCTGTTATCAAACCTAATTTACAACCTTCATTTTAGGCTGTTACCAAACCTAATTTACATCTTCCATCTCAATCTGTTATGAAACCTAATTTACAACTTCCATCACATTCTGTTATCAAACCTGATTTACAACTTCCATCTGTCTGTTATCAAACCTAATTTACAACTTCCATCTCAGTCTGTTATCAAACCTAATGTACAACTTCCTTCTCAATCTCTTATCTAACCTAATTTACAACTTCCATCTCAGTTTGTTATCAAACCTAATGTACAACTTCGATCTCAATCTGTTATCAAACCTTATTTACAACCTCCATCTCAGTCTGTTATCAAACCTTATCTACAACTTCCATCTTAGTCTGTTATCAAACTAATTTACAACATCCATCGCAGTCTGTTTCTAAACCTAATTTACAACTTCCATCTCAGTCTGTTATCAAATCTAATTTACAACCTCCATCTCCGTCTGTTATCTAGTCTAATTTACATCTTCCATCTCAATCTGTTATCAAACCTTATTTACAACCTCCATCCATCCTAATTTACAGTCTTATTGTTTTTCTCCGCTAGCAGGGCCAGAAATTTTATGTGCTGTCATTAATTAGATAAGGTTATGTATAGCGAAGGATACTTTGAAAAAATGATTAAAAACCGAACTAAAAATTTGTATTACTTAGTAACTGAGCTTCTTAAGTTTAAAAGTACTTTTCTTTTAGAGTTTAAAAAAGTGCAATAATTTATGTTCTTCTTGGTTCATTTGATCATTTATTTCTTCTTCCAGTGCGTTTATTATTGGAAGTTTCAATACTGTATGCATTTCAGCAGTAACAGCAGTGAGAGCTGCAGGGTCTAAGGTGATATCTGATGTCAGAAACCAGATGGCAGTAGACTTGCTTCATCAGAGATTTGACTTGCTTCAAGACTCATTGAATCAGGTTAAGGTTGGGTTGTCTGGGTCAAATCATCCACCCATTCTTAGTCCACTCAGGCAAAATGTCCGTTGTAAGCAGCAGGAACACGAAGAGAACCCACAATTAAATGGTATAAATTTCAGATATTTAATAATGTGGTATACATACTGTATTGTAACATGCCATCTCACTGTTGAATATGAAAAGTAGCAATATAGTTATTTATTTTCTTCTTTAAATATTTTACACCTTCATAATACCTTAGGAGAGTTGCTACTGCCTCACACATCCAGCCCTCTCAGATAAAACTTTTAGCCTTAGAAACCTGAAAGTTATCCATTCACCTAGGTCGATCACAGTTATCTCCCCTTGGCACAGAGATGGGCATCAAATCCTGTGAATATGTCCGTTATTACTTCTCCTTATGCCAGGTCACATACTCTCACCAAGAGAGACCTTGTACAATCGTTTACCAAGTTACTACCCAAGTTACTAGAATTTATACAAAAATAAGTTGAAGGAGTCTTTACTTCAGAAGGGAAGTATACTCCTGCAATCTTTCCAACTTTCTTTCTTTCTATTATGACAAGATTCTGCCTTCACAATTTAGCACTTGTCATTACACACTTAATAGTATTTTTGTATTTGCAGAGGTAGCCTATTGACTTCAGACTCATCAGTTATGGCTATGATTATAACTTATATGTTTGTGCAAGTCTGTGGAGAGCTATATAAAACTCATTACGTATTTATAATTTTCACCAGGTACATACAGGTATCTTTTAAAATACCAATCCAATCTTAGCATCTGTGTTCTACTCTTTACCGATTTTAAATGTAACAGTTGTCATTGAACCTTTTTACAGGTAGCATTGGGAATTTATATTATATATTGACATTTTTTGCCTTCATTAGGTTTTCTGCTACTACTGATTTCCAGGTAATGCATTATAAAACATATAGCTCTATACAAACATTGTGTTAAAAAAAACAGGAGCAGGCTTCACATGTTTATATGTTCTGCTCTATTTGTCTTATAGATTAGACCATGAATAAGGCTCGATGTAAACTTTGCAAACACTGGAAGAATGCTACAGAACAGACAATCACCATACTTTTGTAGTGTATAAAAGCTCTGAAACTATTCACACATGCAACTTTTGTTAAGCATTGACTAAAGATCAGTGGAATACTGTGCTTGAGGTAATAATGCAGAAAAGCACATCAGTGGACGAGGACACCATAAACATACATGCTGATATGATCTCATTTTGGAAATTTCTCCTTTAGATACGTTCCCCAATCACATTAACGTTAGGGATATAAGCCTGAAAATTCGTTTTTTCTGTCTATGTCCTATAGACAAAGGGCAATAACTCTTGCCCCTTACCTCCCCTTGCCACCGCCAGGTGTCGCTAGTTTTTAAGCTTCGCTTGTACTGTTCACCATACAATTACACCTCCATATAATCCAAGCCATCTTAGTGTAAAATCGAACCATCCGAAGTTAAATTTGGAATTATTGTGTTGGACAATCATTCTTCTACAGGTTGTATACATTATTTTACAATATTTTTAACTTTTGAGTGACTTTGTCACTTTTGTACGGACTTCGTCTATGGACGACCATGTTGCAACACGCTAATGGCGGTACTCATGTTGTCATTTACGAGTTAACGCAGCACTGAATAATTTTGCTTACTCCGTTAGGAACGGTTGTGGTATTAGCAAATTAATAACATGCTGAATTGCCAATTTGTGTTTTGTTTTATCTTCTTTTGCTGTTTCAGTAGAAATGTCAACCAAATGCATGAAATGCAAAAAGTGTACATCATCTATACCATGCAGCATGTGTAATACGTGGACAGAGCCAATGTGGCAATGGAGGAAAATAATGTTGACATGGTACAACAGTCCGCCTTTGAACAGATGCGTCATTTGGTCCAGGAAACTACGACGCAGCTATTCACATTAGGCTAGATATTACTTCTTTGGGGGAGTGTTTCCCCCAATTTTCGGCTGCCCAGTGGGCGTAAGAACCCCCGCATGTTCAAGCATGGCCTTTGGGCCTGTAAGTCAGGATGCATGGGTTTTTTACTGGATCTATTGGATCTATTTCATTATACAACCTCGACGTCACCGGCCATCCAGCCGTCCCAGCATGGGGACCTTATTGCTAAAACGGTCCGACCAACTATGATTTACGGGGATTTTAGTGACAAATCCGTCTGTCAAGCTGTACCACCGGCAACATGACAATACTATGACGGAGGTTTTAGTGAGAAATCTGTCCGTCCAGCCGGGCCATTGGAGCGGCCAGTACCAGTGATAGCCAGACCGTCGCCGACATTCAGGAGGACCACACGCCAGACAAACCAGCCGGCAGTGCCGTCCCAGTATGGGGATCTTATTGCTAAAACGGGCTGACCAACTATGATTTAAGTGGATTTTAGTGACAAATCCATCCGTCAAGCTGTACTGCCGGCAACATACCAATACTATGATGGAGATTTTAGTAACAAATCTGTCCAGCCAGCCAGGTGATTGGAGCGGCCGGTACCGGTGATAGCCAGACCGTTGCCGACATTCAGACCGACCATTTGCCAGACAAACCAGCAGGCAGTGCCGGCCGTCCATATGTTCACGGCTTCTCCACAAGGGAGAATTAGTGAAATTGTCAAGGATGATGGAATTGTGTCATCTATGTCACCTGGTATGCTCTATCCAGAGATGCAAGCTGTACTATAACCAACGTTTCCTCTAAGCCAATGGTAGATGTGCACACAGTGGATTGAGTAAAAAATTGACAATTCAGCTGCACAGGGATACCTGAGCAGCTGCGCATGCAGCTTAGAGGTAATGTTGACCAGAACACGACTCGGCACACAGTGAGTGTGACGAAACACTTGCACGACTCGGCACACAGTGAGTGTGACGAAACACTTGCAGATCAGCTTTACACAGATCCAGTCATCGAACAGACTGAGTTTAGCTTCAAGGTCGCAGTGAAAGAAATTTATAGGGTGTTGGCAACTTCAGAATGCCCACCACCTCCTACTGCCCAGTCAAGGTTACAGAGTTAAGGCATCTGTAGACGTTGAATGGGAGGAAAAGACGATGTCCTTCCTGCTCCTTCCCCAGTCGGCAAAAATTCAGAAAGCTAAGTATCAGCGACGTTCTAGTGTAACTGGTACAAAACTCAATCAGACGCCTTCGGTACTGATCTCCAGTGCCACGTCAAAGCTAGTCCAAAACGTAGTCTCTACGTCTTCAATGTTAGACTTGGTTTCACTAGCCATTTTCCGACTTCCAGGTAAATCCGGCAATGACCGCGCTTGGGAAGAAACAGCCTGGATTGCTAGAGTTATTAACAGGGCAGCTCACCATTTCAGAAATAAAGGCTGTCATCAATGCCTTTCATTTCTGGAAGGATCAACTCTTATTCAAAACTGTCCTTGTTATGTCAGACAACTCTGTGGTGATGACTTGCCTCCTCAAACAAAGGGGCACCAAATCACCAGACCTGTGCAATCTGATCTGGCAGTTTCTACATTGGTGCAACAATCTCCACATTAATGTACAAATCAGACCCATTCCTGGCAGACTCAATGTCTTGACTGACACTCTATCCAGGAAAGGTCAAGTCATTCACACGGAATGGTCACTTCATCAATCGGTCTTTCTTCCAATCTGCACATTTTGGGGACGTCTGATGATTGATCTTTTGCAACAAGATGGAATCGCAAGTTTCCCACCTTCATCACTCCAGTTCCAGACCCAGAAGCTTGGGCCATGGATGCTCTGTCAATCAGCAGGGAGGGATTGTGGGCATTCTCCTACCCTGCCACAGTCTTGGTACTGAAAATAATCCAGATGTTAAGGGGTCATAACTGTCGTCTCCGATCTACTTGATCTGGCGATAGATCTACCCAGGAAGATTACAGTCAGCCCAAATCTTCTCAAGTAACAGCAGTCATGGGTGTTCCACCCCTGTCCGGACCGTCTTTATCTTTATGCTTGGCTCTTGTCCGGACGGCCTTGCGAGACAAACAATTTAAACCTTCGATTGTGGAGAGAATCTCGAGAGCAAGAAGGCCCTCTACTCTGAAGGCTTACGAGGGAAAGTGGTATGTTTTCAGGGACTGGTACCATATCAATAACATTGTCCCTTTGAACGTCTCAATCCCACATCTGGCTGACTTTTTTCTCTGGCTTTTCGAGGAGAAACAGTTGGCCCCAATTACTATCAAATGCTACCGCTCCATGATATCAGACACATTCCACCATCATGGTATATGTGATATCAGGCATGACAAAGATCTGTCAGATCTTTTAGCCAATTTAGAGTTCAATCGACCAAAGTCCCTCACCCTGTTTCCAAATGGAATCTGTCCTGGGTTTTAACATGGCTCAATTCAAACAGTATTGAGACTTTAGCCCACAATTCGTTAAAGCTACTATCATACAAAGAGGGTTTCTTGATAGTCTTAGCTTCAGCATGCAGGGTGAGTGAGTTATATGCCCTTTCCAGTGACCCGAACTATCTTCAGTTCAGATCAGATGGTTCGGTGGTCCTCTTGATGCAGCCAGGCTTCGTAGCCAAAAATAGGTTACCTTCCAAAGGCAATCAAAGAGTCGTCATTGGCTCGCTTTCTTCCATAGAAAAGTCAGGAGCAACAGCCATGCAAGATCCTGTTTGTGCACTCAGGCACTATTTTAAATGCACAGAAGCGAGTTGAGGCACATGCAAGCACCTCTTTCTTCAGGTGACTGCTGGGAAATGGGATATCACCCCGCAAGCCCTGGCTTCATGGCTGAAGTGGGTTGTACACTCAGCATTCTCTGAGGTCTCACAAGATCAGAGTCACCTCATGTAGATTACCGCTCATGAGATTAGAGCAATCTCAGCGAGCCTTGCATTCGAACACAATGTTTCGATCCGAGATATAATAGAAGCTGTTGGCTGGCATGCAGAGTCAACCTTTTCCAATTTTATCTCAAAGATTTGACCTCGCAGAGGCAAACCTTGAATCTAGTAGGTCCGGTGTTGGCAGCCCAGATGCCCACCAGACCCATTTAAAACAATCAGCACAGCCTATCAGCTTCGCTGGATTCAGTAGAAATTTTATTTTTGTAGGTAAGAAGATTTCAGTAACTATCTTCTTAACTGTATGAAGGGGTCACATATCACGTGACCCTGGGCTGTGTTGCTGATTAAATTAGGAGAATGGGTTATCATTTAAATGGGGAATCCAGCCATCATTCCCTAGAGGATACCCGGGGTAGAGGTAGGATGCTCAGCATTCCCTCCTCCTATTACCTATTCTCCTAACGTTAATGTGATTGGGGAATGTATTTGAAGGAGAAAGCAAATTTTTTAAGTAAATTATATTTCTCCGAGAATACTTACCCAATCACATTACTTAAAAACCCTCCCAACCACCCTGCCATGCAAGCATCCTCGTATAGTATATATCGCTCAGCTTAAAAACTAGCGACACCTGGCGGTGGCAAGGGGAGTTAAGGGGCAAGAGTTACTGCCCTTTGTCTATAGGACATAGAAAGACGATTTTTCGTATTTTGTAGGGCTGTATTCGCGAGGTAGCTGGCTTATATCCCTAACGTTAATGTGATTGGGTAAGTATTCTTGGAGAAACATAATTTACTTAAAAAATTGCTATCTTTTCGATAAGGGATATAAATCTAGAAAAGGTGCATTAGCAACAAAATGCTGAAAATCTACATGTAAGAGACAGTTCTGGCACCCTGTTCACTGCCTTAGGGCTTATCCTTATGGGTGATACCAATAGGCTTTTCAATTTCAGTGTTTGACTCGATATCTATTGCTGAACAGCAAGAAAATAGCAGATCAAACAGCCAAAATTAAATTCCGTACAGCATATGCATGGAATGGCTATGTGGATCATACATGCAGTACTATGTCCAACATTATGAACGGATGAGGTTCCCCCTACAAAGATGGCTCACTTTTATTACAGCTACACTAGGCCATATTTAAGGGATCATACTGGGCCACAACCGCAACATGATCTGCCACCAGAAGAATAACTGTTAAGTATGTTGAATCCAGTCTTGACAGGAACTTTCATGGATCAGCCTAATCTGCATAGTTTAGTTCTTGAGACTCACTACATATGATGCCAAGTTTAGTACCTCAAATTCCAACAGATGTCGCTTTGCAAAATTCTTAAATCTTTGCCACTCAAAGGGATCCTTTAATCAGCAACCACTTGGAAGTATAATATCAAATTTATGGTGCTCCATGATGTGCATGTCTGGATCAATTTAAACACGCCTTCAAAAATAAACAGTTCTCATAATCAGCCATTGGGAGAATGACTCAAGTAAGAAGGCCTTCCCCTCTGAAAGTATATGATTTGTTAATGGAAAATCTTCACATAGTTGTGAACACAAGAACACATTGTAATTCTGCAGGCATCTATCCCTTAAATAGCTAACTTACTCAAGCTCTTTGAAGAGAAAGAGTTAGCACCAAGTACAATAAAAGGTTACCGATCCACAATTGCCAACACTTTGTGTCATGATGGAAGAGAAGATATCAGAAAAAACAAAGACTTCTCTGATTATACACTGCAAAAATGTTGGCTCTGTGTGCAAAGTGGAACCTGTTGTTTGTAATAACCTGCCTGAAGATGAGAACCAATGAAGCACTTTCAGGAGCATACAGAACCTGCTTCTTCACTGCATTAGCAGGGCAGGCAGATTCAGCCAAATACATGCCTTATCATTGGACCCAAAGTACATGTAGTTCCGACAGGAGGGAGGGGCAAGCCTCACTCATGATTGTACCATCTTTCATCACCAAGATCATGCTCCATATAATGAAATATCTGTCTACTTAATTGTTATCTATTTCATCCCAAAGTTCTTAGCTTGATTTGATGGAGCCTATAGCTGTGGCACTATGTCATTTGACAGCTTACAGTCAGGTTATCTAGAAGCTGTCTCACATACTTTATGGTACAGGAGATGGCTTTGTTGGGGTAAGGGATGTTTCTCCCTCCACCTCTTACCTATTATTCTTAGTTATTATGATTGAGTAATGTATTTAAAGATGTAACCAATTAAAATTATGTTCTTTGAGATTACTTACCCAATCATGATAAACAAATGCTCTCCCAACCTCTCCTACATCCATATAGAGGGCTTGCCTTGCACTCCAGTATTAACTCGCCACCTAGATGGGCTGAAAACTTTTAGAATTTTAAGCTAAAAGTTGTTATCTGGGAGGGCTTGATTAGCAAGATAGTGATAGTATTAGTTCTTCTAAGTGTTGTGATTGGGTAAGTATTATCAAAGAAACATATTTTACTAGAACAGATTGGATTCTTGATAAACTGAAGGAAATGCTATCATAATAATCTCATAATATTTATTGCGATATTTTAGAATTACATAAAATGGCGTTTTTGTAAACAGAATTTTCTTCAGATATTCAAAATATGTTTTCTGTTTCTGACTTGATATTTCCAGATTCTAAAAACATTGTGTGGATTGCAGAATCAGAATTTAATGAAAATATTTCAGCAACTCTTGAAAAGATAAAAGGAAATTATTGTTCAGGGATCTAATATAATGACATGCCATGTGAGAAAAGACAGAACATGTCTAAACTTTGGCTATCATCTGATACATAAGCAGTACATGATTCATATTTTTCTAATTCAGTTGTTCCATGATAAAGTTTGGCAAATGTCATTTTACGACAAACAAACAGTACGTAATGAAGACACCAGAAGGATAATTACTTTTATCTCATGCAAATGTTTTGAGGGTCTCCTGATCTGTGAAAGGAACAACTTTAGTTTTATTTTACAAAAATAATTGATAAAGCAGAAACATTTTGATATTTACAACTAAATGAACATCATTAATATTATGAATCAGATTATATGATCTTAACATAATATATAATGAATGGTAGTTTTCTGTCTCTATTTCAACATTATTAATGTAGCAGGCAGTATGTATTTGTTTATGGTGAATTTACTTCAGTTTCAAAGACTAACCAAATAAGTACTAACCACTTTTACTTAAGATTAGTTAAATTCTATTGATTTTGATTACATGCCCTTTTAATTTTACATAGTTACGCTGGTGTTTGATACTGATGTTCATTCATCAGTAGTCTTAAATGTAGTGAATTTAATTATAAAAAAATTCCAGTTCATTTTGAATTTCATTCTCACTGTATTCTATAAGGCAAATATGAAGAATTTCTTTGATATGGCTTAGCCTCATTTTATCTCTGTGCTACATTAGTCTCTTTGTTTCTGCTGATTTGGACAAAGCATTTATTTAATTTGGTGTATATTCTTTTATTGCATGCTCAGTCTTTAATTGTTCTAGGTTATGGTTATAGTTATATTCTATTATCAGTAGTGTTAAGCTTATTTCTTAATTGGTTTTATAATACATAGTTTGAATTCATGATCAACCCTATTACAAGATGGGTTATATTAATTTTGTTGGCAGGTGTCTTATTTTCACCAAAACTACTTGATAAAGGCTCAGCTGGTAAAGTACAAAGTCACACACAACAGTTTGGTTTTAGCAACCGCTTCATAGCAACTTCTCACCCCAGACTGAGGTCATGGAGAAAAGAGCAAGAGGTCATTTCCATGCCCCAAAGGTCAGATATGCAGAAGAATATCAGCCTGACACATACAGGTAAATAGTCAACAGTAAGAACAACAGCAGTAACAACCACCACCACCAAACAACAATCTATCTGCATTTGATATTGCAGTTGATGGTTATGCCAGACTGGTCATCTTTCATTTCGGTTCCTCAAGTCTTTGCTCAAAAGCTGTGCTAATAATCAGGGTACAGATAATAATGAAAATATAACCAAGTAATTTACTGGAAACTAGCATTGTACCATTATTGTTATTTTCTTTTATTATATTTATAGCTATATATAAATTATGTGTATGCATTATGCCAGTTTTATAATTTTTGCTGACCCTTTATGTTTGATCTCAATTGTTTATAAGACTTGTTTATTGCCTGTGGTAACTTTGATAATTGTTACCAGTTTATAATAATAAACATAAAAAAAAGCAATATTTTTGAAAAGGCTTCATTTTCTTTGGCAGATTTTTTATAGCATTTATTTCAGTGTCAAACATTGTTCAATTTTAAATAACAGCGATATAGTCAAACAAGTATGAGCTATAAAATTTCCAGTAAAAACGTGATCAGCCTATTTATCCAAGTAGTAGACTTGCTTTCTGTAGCAGGTTCCACTTTTTGAATCCAGTGCTTTCAGATGCATGTTACATGACAACAGCCTTGATTTAACTTGAACATTATGTGTGTCATGCACAGTATGCAAATCATTGCAACCAAATAAAATGAGTTACTGTCTCAAGAATCTTTGATCTGAGAACTCACTTTTGCTGGGATTACTTTAATGACTGTGATCAGTAAGCAAGTCATTATTATTGTGAAAATAAAAGAATCAAAGTGTATGCTTCAACCATCATGCACTAAAAACAGGTATAGAATTAGTGTTTAATTATGTAATTTTTATTTTGGTAAAGTTGATCATGAATAATATCAGACCAGGATATGGTTGTTCAGCTGAAAATGTATATGCACTTGGACTTGGTTGTGAAGTCCCCACTATTAGTAAAATAGCCGGTGACTTTGAGAGCCAAGGTAACCTCAGCCAGTGTATAAGAGCATAATACGATTTAGTTCCTTTTTTATTATGATACTCGTTATATGCCATCTTTTTCATTTGACTTGGAATTCAGATGTTTTAATGGCAATTAACAGAAGTAAACTTAGAACATATTTTTCATTGACAGGAGCTGTTGTTGTAGTAGGGTTTGACGCCATTTTTCAGCACAAGATAGGGTATACATGGCGGCCAGTATTAATGGTGAAGGAAAAACCTGGGAAAACCCTAGAAAGAATCAGTGACCTGTGAGAAGCTACTGGCAAGCTTTCTCACATACCCACATTGACTTGAACCAAAGCATTATGGACAGGAGGGATAAACAAGAAAAATATTAACTCATATATTTTAGATAGATTTATATAGCCATCTTGATTGATGTATTTTTCCAATCTTTTTAATCTTTTGTAGTTCTCATTTCCCATGACTCCCATGCTGGCATGGTGGTAGCCAATTTAACCTCCTGGGCTAGAAAGGGGGATAAGCAGAAAGTAAATCTTCACTGTGGAGAATTGTTGAAATGGACAAATCATATTGTAGATGCTGCTCAGAATGTTGCTAATCACTGTCAAGATACACAGAAACAAAAGTAACCAATACACTTTTGAAATTAATATTATCAGTCAAACAAAATTTGTCTCATTTTTCATACTTTAGAAGTTATTGAATCTACTTTTGTTTTATCTTTCCATAGCTACCTGCATTGAACATTATATCATTATTTGGTTGAAGTTTTGGATAATTTGAATGCATAATAAGTTTTATTTATTACATGGGTTAGCTGAATTTGAATTTCTAAATACAACCATTCTTGTTTATTAATTAAATGTTAGGTTGTCAGATATATATTTTCTTATTCATAGAATACTAAATCATTTCTAAAATAAATACATTTCAAATTTGGCATACAATTTAAAGACCAAAAAGTGTGAAAAATACTATGATATTTAAAATTACTGATTTAGTGGAACAATAATGCATTACATAGTTATTATTTGTCATGAAGATATATATATATATATATATATATATATATATATATATATATATATATATATATATATATATATATATATATATATATATATATATATATATATATATCACAATTAATTTTACTATATGTTCTCTTCATATATTTCTCAGCACTGACCTTTCAACTGTGTCACAATCAATACAAATCATATGTTATTCTAAAATACCTCCAAAGATGACTTCACGGTGAAGTTCTTGTCAAGGGTTCACTGGCATTTATTTTTGAGTGGCTGCACTGTAAACAGAATAGCATGTAAACAGAACACAGATTTCACTTCCAGATCATCATCAAGGCCTTACTACTCAATGTGCACTGTCGCCAAAATATACAAAAACAACCACTCTCTGAGATCATATTCTTAAGAATAAACAATTTCCTTTAAGTCCCTACCAAAAATGCATCAATATAGCTCTTCTATCACCACCAAAATAAGAGAGGAAAAAATGTTTTAAAAATAGACTAGAAATATATTCGTGTGTACTGAACTGGAAATAATAATAGGGATGTGATTCATTATATATCAAAGTATAATTTATTAATTTTCCAGGAGCATAAGGGACCTTTGCTTTGAAGTAGATCAGCTTGCCCCACAAGTTATTGATAAAGCTACATTTGTACTGGTTGGTGATTTTAGTCAACTACAAGACATGCACAGACAGTGTGAAGAATGGGGAACAAAGGTATTCAGTAGAGTGTCATTAAAGATTGTTTTTTCTCTGTCAAATACATTAACCAGTTATCACAAGGAATTATTTCTGTTGCCTCTAGAATCATGCTCTCTCTTAAACTTGAAAAGTCTCTTTGAGCTTTATATAGAGGAACGGAAGTAACATAACAGATTACCTCACCGTAATCCATACACCAGATATTGTTAGTTGTAATTAGGGGTGTAAGCTATCTACAGGCCTCGGAGAATCCATGGATTTCTGTTTCGTTTGTTGGCTTTTTAGGTGGTACAATAAGTCTGACATTCATGCTGTGCAGTGACTACAACATTTTTGTTTATTTTGGTGAAATTTAAGATATTTTGTGCGAATTTGTTAATGTTTCATATTAAATGTGCTGACATAGTAATGTCAAATTACATATATATAGTACCACAAGAACATCTATTCTTGTTCATAGGTTTGCCTATTTTGCACATATTATCTCTATATTATGATATATTTATATTGTTGTTTTGTCCTTGTTAAGTTTGAGCAGCAACTGTTTTCATTTTCCATTCCCAGCAGTTGTTGATTTTGGAAACATACCTTAATGTTTTGATATTTGATGGCATTAACTTGCATTGTACTTTACATCTGGTATGTTTGTTCTCTTTATTTTCAGATAGTCTTTCAGCCTGGAGACAGTGAGTCGCTGTGGGACTTAAATTCCCTGTGGACTCTGGGAGGTTGAGTTCTAAGATTCTGGGAGGTTGAATTCTTAGAGTCATCATGGAAATCAGCAACCTGTGGTCTGTCCAGCAGTCAGCACCACACATGGCGTTGTATGCACAATGGAGATGATGCTTCTCCTCCAGCAGGGACTGTATTTCTTCACAGTTCTCATCAAACTCTATAACAACCACCAAAAAAATCCTTCTCAACATTTCATTCATTTGGGTTCCTCACCAATATGAACATGCTCTGTCTTCCAACCAAACATGGACTATTTTAGCATCAGAGAATTGATTCTTCCAAGAAATCTATCATGGTGATGGAGTTTCTTCAACTCATTGGGCTCGTCCTTTCAGCAGTGAATCTTGTGAATCTCAGCTGTCTCTACCTGTACGCTTTGCTGATTGCTCTCCTCTCTTAGTGGCATCCAATTTCTTGTCAATTAGATCAGGACATAAAAATCTAATGGAAATTAGATACTTCTTGATTCATTGGCAGAATAGAAAATGCCTAGTATAATTCTGTTGGAAGCCCCATATCCACAGTTCACAATCTGCTCAGACAAGCTTGGCAGGCTTGAGTAGCATTTACAACTTCACTTTGAGATGGGCAGTGACAATTGGACACAAGAACACTTTAGATCAGCCTCTTGGAAATGTAGGCATTCTGCGAAGCCCCTTATGTTTGACAGGACTGTCTTCATTTGAAAAAAGTCCTTATAATATCAGACAATTCAGTGGTGGTAAAATTACCTTTGGAAACAAGGTGAAGAAAGTCACCACAACTATGTATGTCGATTTGGGACTACCTTTGTTGGTGTTCCCATCATCAAATAAGCACTAAGGTATGACACTTCTTGGTAGGTTCAGTGTTTTTGCTGATTCTTTGTTAAGGAGAAACAGCTACTGCACACAGATTAGTCCAGCCATCTGGCCATTCCCTTGAGTGTGCAATCTCTGGGTCGACTGATTGTAGGCCAGTTTATGACAAGGTGGAACAAAAAGCTCCCCACCTCCCCATATCTGAATGCATGGGCAGTTGATGTCCTTTCAGTTGACTGAGAGGAAATCTGGACCTATGCCTTTTGTCCATGGGGCACAGATTGCAAGATAATCCTGATTTCTCTAATCTAGTAGACAAGTTGTGGGTCAAAGATCTTTTGAACTTGGCTACAGACATGCCCAGGAAAATCATAGAGTGCTCAGAGCTTCTCATAGCAGTTGCTAGTCTTTCACCCTTGTCTGGAAAAATGTATACTGTATATATGGCTCTTGTCCAAAATGCCTTGTTTGTAATAATTTTCCAGTGTTCAGTTGTGGAGATGATCTCATTAGCTTGATGGCCTTCCACTTTAAAAATATACAAATGGAAATGTCATCTAAACCTCACTTCCTAATCTTTTTCCAAGAGTGGAGTCAGTTATGGGTCTTGACATGGCTCAAGTCGTCTAAATTCAAAATTTTAAACCACAGCCCCAGTGAAGCAAGTGTCACACTAGAAGTGCTTCATGATAACCTTCACTTCAGCATTAATAGTAAATGAGCACCTACAGTTTTATTCCGATAGTTCATTTGTTCTAATGGCAAAACTGGGTTTCATCGCTATAAAACAGGCTTTTGACACTGGCATCCAGAAAGTAAATTGTGTGAGTCCTCTGGTTGAATGATTCTTAAAGGTTATGGGACCTGGTAGGAGTTCTCCAAATCTGAAACACATGAAGACCATATGGTCTGGATGCCAGAGGCTTTTCCTTCCAGTAGAACTAGTCAAAGAGGACATAACATCATAAGTGTTACCATCCTGGCTACCATATTTCATGTATATAAGATGCGTCTTTTATAATTTACTTGCCTCGCACCCTTAGTGCGCCTTATATTCGTGGGTGTCTTATCTAATTATTTTTTTTACACAGGTGAACAGTAAAATATGTGACAGTAACACTTTCAAAAATGGTGAATTCAATTTTTCAACAGAACAATTATTACAGTTGATATTCCCATGTTTTCGTTCCTAGTTTTTTAAAACTGTTGAATGTTCAGTACATACCATATTTTGGTGTGTATAACGCGCACCCTGATTTTCGACCCAAAATAAGTGGAAAAAACGTAGTTCTGCCATATAACGCGCATGTGATATAATGCATTTTAAAATTGTGACTACCGGTATTTCGCTCCGTTTTCATAGTGCAACAACAGTTGGTCATTTTAGATAGTGAATGAAAAAGTGGCAATATATTGTATATTTCCGATTTTATTTGTTGGCCCTTAAAAGGGCCCTTTAAAGGTTCGTCTAGTTGACGTAATCTATTGCATCAAATCCCTCAAATTCCTCTTCGTCGTCATCACTTTCGAAAAGTCGTTGAGAACATTAACACTAGTTGAATTTTACACATATTATATTTCAATTCAACCAATAATAAATGAAGAAAAATTCGATTAGATCAACAGTTATGGAATACGGTACTGAACATTTACAGAACAAGTACGGTAATCCACACAGTGGTATTTGTTCCGCTCCAATGAGGCACTTTGCACAGCTTTTGAACAAGTTGCCAGTTGTTATGAACATGTATTTCCGGCCGAGGCACAGAACAAAACTTGACACAGTGATGTGAAATGAAACCAGTTTATTAACATAAGCAATCAAAGAACAAGACTACTGTATTTGTAAGCATTATTTATTTCTTTAATACGGCTAGTACCGGTAAACATTTTAGTTACAATGCAATGTACAATGGATTTAATATTTCACAAGTAGTGAATGTGATACATGTAGCCGGCTATAGTGCCTTCATCCTCTTCAGATCGACCTGGAAAAAATCTTTTTTTTAGTTCTTGTATACAACGCGCATCCCCGACTTAAGATAAGAAAATTAGGTAAAAAAAAGTGCGCGTTATACACACCAAAATACGGTAATTACCATGTTTTCCGATCCAATGCAGGCAAATGTACCCAGTTGGCAAGATTTTCTTCCAAGTTTGGCTATCTTGGCTTTCTACTTCTACGAGGATTCATCTTTTTTAAGTTCCTCTTTCTCCAATTTCCAATCACGTACATGCTTCTCACTACAACTACATTCTCCTCCAGCAGCTCTGTTGCCATGCTGCTTGGCAAACTTGCTGACGTCTAATTTAAAATCGACCATATATGATTTTTTGTCCAGCATCATGAAAAGTTTATAAATTGTATAAAAAGAGATTGATCACTCATTTATTGATACTGGGTGAGACATCATGCTACATGTCTGCGGCATGATGTCTCAGTGCTAGACATCACTATAAACTGCCTCACTGCAGACATCGTAGCGATATGACTGAAAAATTGTTAAAGCTACGTTAAAAATCCTAATCAAACAAACAAACATTTATTGATAACAAGAGATTGATCCCATGTATGCCCTTTATACTGGTATATACTAACCCCAGCCGCTGAAGCAAAGAGGAAGGTAAGATCAAACGATAACCGTTGTAGCCCTTTCTCAAATAAGTCGTTGAACTCCAGCCAAAACGGTCATTGAAGCCTTGTTTACATCAGATGAGTGATCGAAACATTAGATATACCGTATTTTCACGTATATAAGACGTGTCTTATACAAAGTTTTACATACCCCGCACCCAGGGTGCGTCTTATATATGGGTGCGTCTTATGTAAAATATTTTTACACAAATCGTCAAAACCCGCATCTTATATGCGGGTTCGTCTTATATGTGCGAAAATACGGTAAGTATTTTTTAACACGAACGAACGGTACAGTGTGATATTGAAGGACGATTATTGCTGTCGATATTCACGTTTCACGATTTTTAATCCTAGTTGTAAAAACAGTTGGGTAAGTGTTCAGTAATTACCACGTGTACCAATCCAATTCAGGGCCTGGGATCGTCCTGGGCTTCGCCAATGTCGCAAATTGCGATTTTTTTCCCCTTATTGGCGACAAAAATGTCCCATCAGGTGCTTTTTTTGGCGACAGACTTTTTGGTTATTTAATTTGTACAAACAGTCATGGATTTGGACTGGATAAATTAAAAGGGAGAACGAAAGGAAGCCACAAACTTGACTAAGCAATGCATTGGAATCAATCTGTACACAAATGACCCTTTGTTTGTATCGACAACCCCATCTTAGCAGTGCATTGTTACATCATAATCTGCTTATGCTGACATCTGGGCCGAGTACTGTATGCTGTGATACAGTCAATCATGCTACTACAACTGACCGACTTCTGAAGACGCGAATAGAACAGATAAAATTAATTGAATGGTTAATCCTTCTGTTTTTTTTGTTTTTTTTTACATATACCAATACAATAGTTTTGCTGAACCTTCATAGAAAACTGATAACCTTTGAAGTATCGACTACTGTGTATACATACAAAGCAAATGGAAGAATCTCAATCACAATTATATGTCGCCAGTGCAACATTATCATGAGCAAACGGAAGTTAGACGTTGCGTGTTCATCATCTCCTCCTAAGTTAACAAAATTAATGGTGTTTGGATTTAGTGCAAATTCATCAGATAATACAGTCACTGAACCCGATGATAAACCTTGCAGTCCAACATCATCTACATGTAGTGTTTCAAGTGCAACACCACATAATGATAAACAGGGCAAAAATTCCCAAAATTTCTAGACAGTTGGAAACTTGGGCGTCCGTGGCTGAGATATGATAAAAAGTTAAAACAGATGTTCTGTGATGTATGTATCAAGGCAAAGTTCGTCAATTCATTTACAACTGGCTGTGATATTTTGAAGAAGGAGTGTGTCACCAAACATGAATCCAGGCGGTGTAAATAATATTTGTGCATTTTACTCATTGATCTTTTCCTTTTGCCATCAATCCCGTGTTACGGTTACAGAGACTTAAACTCCACAAGAAGAAATAACAAACAACAAATAAACAAGTTTTGCATAATTAAAAATAATTATTTATTTCTCAAAATACAGGAGTGAAAGAATCCCTATATTGGGTGTTAACTTATGCTAATATATACAGTCCAATATTGCCAGGTGTTGACTCCTGTAAGTTTCATTCGTGGGAATGGAGATCCTATTTTGCTTTGTTGAGAAAATTTATGGAGCATTCAGTGATCATTCTTTTGGGATTTAGGAAGCAATAGAGCATTTAATGGAGATTTTGGCGAACTTCGTAATTTGCTCGGAATTTTTATCACGTGGCGGGTGGTCAGCTGACTGCAATAGCCACTCGATAGGTGGTGGGCAAAATATGGCAAACGCTTCATAATCAGCATCAATTTTCAAACTACAAATGGTGATGCGGGATGCTGACATCAGAAATAAACTCTGCATCTTTAACGAGAATCAGCATGTACAGATGTGAAAAATTAGACTTTGAAACTGCATTCAACAAGTGGGCAGCCATAAAATCACGACGGATCTTCATGTAACACTTTTTTAACATTTTGTTAATGCTTGTTGTAATTAAGTTTTTAACTAACCCATCTTTTGTAATTTTCATTGCCTGTTACATTAATAGAGTAAATTAACACTTGGAAAATGTACACTACTTGTTCTGGCGATACTTTTTGAAAATTGGCGACAAAATAATGAGGTTGGCGATTTTTTTTGGCAACAGATTTTTAAAAGCCAGGACCAACCCTGAATTGAACGGTACTAATCCCACTCGCTGAAGACTTGGCCTAGCAGATCAATGAAGCCACCTTTACATCTGGCGTTTATTGTTCTAGAATCTAGATACCAGGTACTCAACCCATCCGCTATTAGCCCGGCGGCAGATAAGAATAAATGATAATCGTTGCGGTCCTGCCTCAGACAATTCTTTGATCTAAACTAAAAATGGTAATGAAGCCTTGTTTACATCCGATGGGTGATGAAACATTAGACAAATTTTCATTTATGATAAAGGAAAGGAAACCACTGGATATAAATTGCTCAGTGCGGCAGATGGCTAGGCCGCGTGCGTCTTATCAATTTTTTTTTTACATAAATCGTCAAAACCCACGTCTTATATATGGGTGCGTCTTATGTAAAATATTTTTACACAAATCGTCAAAACCCGCGTCTTATATACGAGTGCGTCTTATAATTGGGTGCGTCTTATATGCACGAAAATACGGTATTTGTGTTTATGACAAAGGAATGTACTGGTAGCCATTTTGATGCATGTAGTTTTAAAACAGATGTTTACCAGTATATTTTTGAACAAAACATCACACAGAATTATTAAACTGATTTTATTAAACTTTATTGGAACAATAATGTAATAGTACTTAACAAAATAACATTAGATACAGATCAATACCATAAGTAATTTATAAGTTATTAAAATATGTATGCTGTGTCATCTGCAGTCAATACCTATAGGGTTTACTCATTTCGGCAAATGGCATGGCCAAGTGCATCTTATATTTGTGGGCATCTTATTTAAAATATTTTTTTACACATATCATCAAAATCTGCATTTTATAATTGGTTGCATCTAATATACGCGAAAATACAGTACTGGGAGCCATCAAGTTATACAGGAACGTGTACTGATGATGATTTCAGCTCATAAAATATTTGTTATTTCTACAAGCTATGCCTTTCAATGCTGTGTCTCAATTAAACATGAAATGGAATCAGTCAGTTGGTTCAGTCCACTCTTTTCTTTCTATCTGTTTGATATAGCCTCATAAAACACCAAGTTGAATCTCTTTGGTCATGTGATTGATGTCCATACAGACACCAGAACATGCCACTCTTGATGCAACCACATCCTTAGGTAGGACCTGTCAACTTTCACAGGATTCACCTTAGAAATTGTTTTCCTTGTAATTATTTATTGAGTTTTTGGAGCCAACAGGGTAGTTTCTTGCATGATTGTATACGGTTACAAGATTACATGCATGGAGATACACTCTGAACACTTTATTTCAGCTTCACGGTTGCTGAAGTTCAGCTTTACAGCTGCTGTGAATAATTCCTGTGGTTGGCTTTACAGCTTGCACACTGTAGACCACGATCACTAAAATACTTGGAATGCATGGGTTCCTCTAGTCACTCTGGGCACCCCAGACAGCTCTACACTTTCCAGATGCTCTGGACACTAGACTCTTGTTGTAATCATATCACATACAACAATAAAGTTAAAATAGTAAACAGAACTCCATCTCAAAGGCATATTTAGATTAGATTCTTTCTAAACCAAAAGTTTTAATTACTATATAGAGAACAGTGAGTGGCTGAGTGGTCTAAATTGCTCTCCTTTACAGATCACAGCCATCTCACCTCTATATGCGTGGGTTCGAGTCTTGGATTCAGCCAATGTGGGTATGTGGGAAAGCTTGGCAGTAGCTTCTCGTGGGTCATTTGTTCTTTCCAGGGGTTTTCCCGGGTTCTTCCTCCACCATTAATACTGCCTGCCAAGTATAGCCTATCATGTGCTGAAAAATGGCATTAAATCCTACCACAATAATAACAACATAATTATTATATTTGTGCTACCTATGACAAGAAACATATTGCACTAGCTTAACCCTTTACCTCATAGAGTGTATGGCTTTCTAGCCTTTCAATATACATGTAGAAATGTTACCTAAAGTTAATGATTGTACATTTTTGGTGCCCATATATTTTGTATGGAAAGATTTAAGAGTATAATATGATTGTTATAACTGTATCATTATTTTTTAATTATTTTTCACTGAAGAATTTGTTATGTGCTTTAAATTCTTGAGAGATCTTGTTCACCTTCATTGAAGCTGTGTGACCAGCCATAGCTGCTATACTCTAACAAAAATGTCTTGTTCTTTGCATCTACATCACTAAATCAGCTGAATTTGATAATTTATAAAAAGTAATTGCTGCCTATATCAATATCATAACCTTTACTTAAGTTACTGAAGCTTTCATAGTTGTGATTCTAATCATGAAAACTCAAGCAAGTACTGAATGCTGGAATTAGACTGGCCATTGTAAACAGATTTCTGATATAGGCCTTGAATTTAATTAAAAAAATTCATGGCACAAAAGGCATTTTTTAGTCATTGCTAGTATATACTACCAACTATCCAAACCACTATTCGGACTAATTGATCTGATTATGGAAAGAGTGCATACCACTCACTTTGTGCTCATTTGTCAGATTTTCAGTGATGCATATGAGTTACAGAGATAGAGTCAGATTACTTATGAGTGACTTTAGGTCTGCTTTTCCCGATTATTGCCATCTCATCTCTGTAAATGTGATTATTATCATATAATAATGGAAGAATGGCAAAGTTCTGGTAGACAAGATTTACTGACTTTTAAATGGACTTTTTCACATTAAAGCTTCAGCACAACAGGAATTGGGACTGCCAGGCAGACTTAATTAATATTTTAGAATCACAAGTGGATGTGATTATGTAGAATAGACATTTGAATTTTAACAGTTCAGTAGCATAACAAAACTTTGACAAAATAATGTATAAACTATAATGTCTTTGATTCCAGATTGAGAAATTAAGAATCTATGTAGATATAACAGTAGAATACTGGATGAATCTATGTGACAGAATGTGTGCTGCACTGAAACAGAAGAATACTGATCTACTCAAACAACAGGTAAACAGCTGCAATTGGAAAATTGACAGCCTACATATATTTATCTACACCTGTCTGACAATCATTATGAAATTTCATCTGCACTGATCAGGTTCATTTCTGGCCATGGGGGGATCTGGTCTCGATTTTATTATGTTATTCTTTTTATGGCACTCAGTAATGTCATGTATGATATTATGACTGTTGTGTTGTGAAAATCGACACTTTTCCAAGCATTCTTAACACTTAAAGAATAATTTGCCAACTTTATGGATGTAATTCTGTGTGTGTGTTTGATTTAGATATTTAATGTAGCTTCAACAATTTTAGTCATAATTCTATGACACATCACGTCTCACCCATTCACATTATGCTGACACCAGGATGACCAGTCCTAACACTAACCTCATAATGCTGAGTGCCAAGTGAGGCAGCTGTTGATACCATTTTTATAAGTTGTTGGTATGACTTGGCTGGGGTTTGAACCCATGACACTTCACATGCGAGGCAGATGCTCTAACCACTTAGGCCACCTGAGTGGTCTGTTGCAATTCTTGTTTACAATGTTTAATTGTAAACTTTACTTTTATGCTTTTGTTAATTCTATGACTATAACCAGACAAATGATGTATATATTTTTCTCACCACTCTTTCCTTGTAATGAATTAGAGAAAAAAATAATCAATTGTTTTCACTGATGTCAGATAGCAAAACCACTTTTGGGGATAAAATTTATGTCAAGGATCTAGGGAAAGCCTTATTCATACACACATTTTCTGATCCACACATTATCAGCTTGGATAAGTTCCTTTGGCGAGGCACTTTGTTACACTTGCCATGTTATGATGTAACCTTCAGAGTGTTGCTTTGCCATAAAACACCAAACCAAAATCAACTTACATACCCCACATCAGTGCATGTGATGGTTTCCATTAGTAAGCATGGAGTTTTTAATGTCTCCACTCTATGACCTAAATTGAAGTTCTAAATGTCTCCAAACTTGGATCTGAGTTGGAATTCTAAATATCTCCAATCTAGGACCTGAGTTGGAGATAATTGTTGCACACCTATGTAGTTTTCCATTTATTGATTGGACAAGGTCTAATAATATTAATTGAAGTCATAATTCACCCAATTTTTCATAAATTTTAACCATAATCCTAGAATATCAGATGTGTAATATAGTTATATTTGTAAAGAATGAATGAGCTGTCATGGATATCTTGGTTGTATCAGAAATATGGTTCTGTCAATAATTCCTCATCAGTCTGTTTTCACTATTGTTAATTGCAAAAAACAATAGATACTGTATTTACCATATATATTAGGACATGAGAAAATAATTTTTTTTCCCTGTCCTAGAACTTATGGTGAAACTTTTTTCACCTAGGTCATATGTCCCAAGACTTAAGAAACAAAATAAATTTATATTTAATTTGTGCCCCCTTCCTTCATCGCATTTTCCAATAAAATAGATGAACAAAATGCTTATCAGATTATAAAAAGAAAGAAACCAACCTTGTATTGTTATCATTTATTCCTTTTTATTCCTTGTGCAGTTAAGAATACAATATATCTACAAACTTTGTTGCATAGGCTTCCATACTGTAGTGTGTATAGCTCATGACCCATAACACATGATACGTTGTTCATTGACATGACCATTGAGAAACAGAGCATGTTTGGCTGTGCTCAAAGGTTTGATTATGTAATCCAACTGAAAACTGAATCCAGCAAAATTGCAATTGAGAAGGAAATAATCAACTGACATGAAGTTGTGTCAACAGTAGCAATCTGACCTTAGAAACCTTAAAAACCAACATTGGATGCTTTGAAGCCTGTTTTTCTTTTCCTTTTAAAAGGAAATCAATGCAAAGGTTATTTTATTGCAAAGGAAGCTGATCTCAGAAGCTGACTTGGGATTCTTGTAAGTGTGACAACTTTTACATTTTTACATTTTTTTAAATATACAAAGATGACAGAGATATGGAAGCTAACTTTGGATCCTTTTCACTGATATTCACGGGAATTATGAAAATAAATTGAAACAATGGAACAAATTTTAAAGTAACTTAGCTTTGCCAATAAAGATTTTGAGAAAAATAGGTCATTTGATGATCACATGAAGGCCAGAAGAGAAGCAGATGATTTTGCAGATGAAAGGGAAATAATAAACTGATATCTTGAAGACAACGCCATTCATGCATGACTTGATGGAAGGTGCATAATAACCAAGATTGAATTATATCCAGGTCATCTATAGGACAGTATCTCACAAATAAAAATCATTATTTGAATAAACATTCACTTCAGTACAGTAATCTTTTCACTAGCAAGGTTTACAAAAGTATCATTAAAGCATGTTATTGCTGTGTATGCTGTTTACCCGCAGACATCATTGCCCGGTTATATTAATTATAGCTACAGATGCCAAGCACATAGAAGCCTGGGTGATAAATAATCACAACTGACAGTGAGCAGTAATCTCATCATTTGAACTTACTGACAGGAAATCAGAGACAAAGGTTAAGTTTTTTACAAAGCAAGCTGATCTCAGCCGCAGACTTTGGATACTTTGAAGCCGATATTTCTTTTCTTTAAATGATCTCAATACAAAGGTTATTTTATTGCAAAGCAAGCTGACCCTGGAAGCCGACTTTGGATTCTTTTATATGGCCGAGATATGGAAGCTAACTTTGGTTATTTTTTACTGATATTCATGGGTATTTTAAAAACATTGGACAGATTTTAAAGTGACACAGTAAAGTGTTCTGTGCATGGACATCAATGATGCCGCATTTCTCAGAAGATTGGGAGAAAATAAAATCATTAGATGAGTTTTTGAAAGCCAGAAAAGAGAAGCAGATGATTTTGTTGACAGTATGATCATTAACATCGACAAAATTTAAGTGTACTTTGATATCATTCATGGAGAGACTGACAATAAGATGGCGGTTATAAGTGTGAGTATTAGCTTGACTGGTGCAGATTTGGAAAATCTGATGTTAGTCCTTGCATTTTCTATATTAGGTGATCTGTTGCCGCCAACAATAACTTTTTACATTATGAAAAAGCTAAAGTGAATATTGATGCACTGAAGAAGGGATCAGAGAAGGGTTGTGTTGATGAGATGCTGCTGCAGTGGATTAAAAAAGTTTTATTTCAGTTACACAGTTTATATTTTTTTAAAATAAAATTTCAGTTGGAAGGAATGTATTTTCTGATGCAATTTTTTAATGATTTGAAAGATACCCCACAACTTATGATCAAAGAAAACAATGTGTCCAGAAAATACAGTGTACAAATGATTACTTTCAAAATTAATTTATGGTGTCCCAACAAATATGGTGTCCTATCATATACAGTAAATACAGTAGGTTGTTAATGTCACATGCATGGGACAAATAATTTTGTCCTTCCTTTACAAGCATTTTTTATATAAATAAGTTTGTATGAGAGTTTGTTGTCCTGATGTACACAGCAGTACACTATTTCTCCCATAATAAGTCCATGGAGCAGATCTGGCTAATAAATTTCTCAAAAACGTATCAGATGCAGATATACTTAATAAATATTTACCATATTTTTAAACAATGAGGGTTGGGTTTATTACCCAGAATGGGCTTATCATTGGATAAATATGATGTATTCTAAATTCTGAATTATTTACTTTGAAGTAAACTTATAATTATGAAGAAATCTTTGTTTCACCCAATTACAGAGAGATTCCCAATATATGTGCACAGATATGTTAATTGAACAGATTTGAAAGAATGGCCCTTGAAGAATAACATCCAATCATTGAATTTTTAACTTTGATAGAACTGTAGAAGTTGTAGAATTGTTTTAATACATTCAGGATATTCAAAATCATTATGAATATATCCTTCCAGCTCAAGCAATTTCATATTTGGATCTTCGTGGTGAGTTGTTGTATGACAAAGAGGTTAAATTTTTTTCCAGATAAAAACACTCCAAGCTCACCAGAAAGCAGCTGAAGATCTTGTGTACCTCACAGAGTCACTCAGATCAGAAAGTCAGGTCAAAGGTCAAGCTAGGCTGTGTTACTTACGGGCAGAGAAAGATGAACTGGAAAATTTGACAGTCACCCTGGCAACCACAGCAGAACTGTTCACCCAGGAGGGTAACTACATGGTCTTAATATAGTCTTCCATTGACTTAGATTTGTTTACTATTTTTCATACTTTTTTGTAACAGTACCTCTTTCCTTTTTCCAAAAGTAGCCATACTATCCTATTTTTCTTCATCAATTTTCACACTATATGAATGGTCATATAAAATCAGATTTGGATATGATATCATTTTTGTGGAGCTGGTTATTTACAAAGGTAAGTCAAGTAAAGGTTTTGTTTTTTTAAAGTAATTTACTTAAATGTCATACTGTTTTTCTTTATAAAATATACTCTATTGGTTATACATTTCCCAATCTGTTTAATAAAGTTACCATACATTATTTCGAAATGTTTTATAAAGGCTTGCTGGAAAGACTAAATGTACACATTTGTTTGCAATAGCTTGAGTGAAGTGAAACATTTCTATATTTGACCTCCAGGGAACAGAAGATTTGTTCATTACTACAAGTTGTAAAATGTGCATTCCATGACTGTCATGATGAGAAAGAGTTCTGCGTACCACAATATTACCTAACAGACATACTGTAAACACATTCATTCACTAATAATTTACAAAACATACAGACAGTCTCTTAATTGACTCCTTCAATATTCATTAACAGTACAGATGTATGGGAGTCATATGCCATTAATGCCTGTGCAGAAATGATATGGAGCAAATAGCTTTTTTCACCATTTTAGTCAGCAGCTTGGCACTTGTGCCAAACAGTGAGAGTCATCTCAAAAGTAACTCCATAGTGTTTTTATCAGTGTGACAGTCTATAGTGATGTTTAGTACTGAGGCATCATACCACATATACGTAGCATGATGTCCAACCCCGTTCCATTATCCTGACACCAGGACAACCAGTCTTTGGTATGATTCTGACTGGGTTTGAATCCACAACCTCTCACATCTGAGTCAGATGCTTTAACCACATGCCCACTGGAGTGGTAAAAGAAGGTCTTAGAGTTTTTAAAGGTTATGTGCTATACAAAGTCCTCATCATCATCATCATCATCATCATCATCACAAATAAAGTTTCCTAAGGTCATTAGATTGGGATGTAGTCAGTTTTCCTGGCTTCTTTCTTTTATGAATCATTCACTTTGATTGGACAAGTCCATCACTTTGATTGGACAAGTCCATCAGCATTGGATAATTGAAATGTTCATTATGCTAAGTTTTGATTTTTTTTAAAAAAAAGACTTCAGCCAATTTAATTTTAGTTACATTAAACAAGCACTCTATGTAGAAAGTTTATGAAAGTAACACATGCTTGAGGATACAAAATTTGTTCAGTCGATTTATGTCTTCAGTTTTGTTTCACTTCGTGTTTGAAAATGCCAGGTCTTTGCTCTTTCACAAACATTCTTAAAGGCGGGAGATTCAGACATGGATAGATGTGCTTTCAGAACAGTGTGCAGGGACTTTATGATTGCAATGATAAAGAAGCTGTTCAACAAATCATCTCGGAAATATCCGATGGGCTGATCCTAGACTTATGCAGTCAGAGTCAGATAAGGAAAAGGGACAAGAAAACTGTGTAGGGTCCTCATAATTATGTGTGAGAGGTAGAATGAGTTCTGATGCGATTTTATATTGACTCAGTATGGAAAATTAGTGGATGAAGTTATCCAATCAAACAATCATCACACTTCAATAGAACAGATTAAGTGTTGTATTCTTACCATTCCGAAAGAAAGGAATATGTTGAACGAATATGTTGAACTTTGGAATGTTCTTCAGAAAATTTTGTTGTATTCACATGGGCAGGCAACAGTGGAGAGAGGATTTTCTGTCAACAAACAGGTATTATTTTGAGGGCCTCAGCAGAGAAAGCCTCAGAGCTCAAAGGGATGTACCAGTACTCGTTGTATTGACATGATGAGAAAAGCAGGTGGATCTTTGGAAATCATCATTAGCAATAAAATAATGACTTGCCTCCTCTTCAAGACTCAAGTACCAATCTGGATAAGAAGAAAGCAGAAGAGGAAGTACTTAAAGCCAAAAAAGTATGTCTTGAAGCCTAGATGCTTCCTTCCTGCAGCAGAAAAAGCAGAATATAAAGGACTCTTTGTGCTTGTCAGAGAAGAGCAGAGCAAAAGATGACAGCAGTGGCTTCTCTTTCCAAAATGATTGAAGAGAGAAAACAATAGCTATCCAAAGCAGTGCTGATATCTATTAAGAGAACAGTTTATTTTGTATTTAATCTGATGTATAAGTTACATATTTCTGAAATAACAATGAATGTTAAGTGATCTTCCAGATCATTATAAAGCAATTAATGTTTGAATTTCATCATTAAACAATAATGTAGTATTTTGCATTCATTGTTTTCTCATACAGAATAACTTGTATACAAAAAGTTAGCAAAAAATAGGACTTTTAAATCTATATTTGTGGTCTTTAAAAGTTTGGGAAAAGTTTTTAAATTTATCATTCAGAATTCTGTATGAACCATGTTAAAACAGAGTTATAAAAGTGCCTAAAATATGAGAAAGAGTTGTAGTCTTCTTAAAGCATCTGTGACGGGCAGTTAAAGGATATGTTCAAAGCTTTAGACATGGGTAAATGAATTGAGATTCTCAGTACAAAAACATATGGAAGGCATTTTCTACCACCATAGCTTATTTCTAATGTCCTGTACAATATTGTCACTTTGTCACTAGAACACAGTTATGAAAGACCTAACTAACCTTCATCTATGAAGTGATCTTTCACTGTTATGTAGCCAGTTATTGTAAAGCTTGTCCAGTGGTCACATGTAAGGTATATCTCTGTCTGTGTGCTCAGTGTAATTTTAATATCATATTTTATTTGGTCACAGCAGACAGAAACATATTTGGAAATTGTTTTTTTTCTGCCACTTTATATGTGGGGTTTAATTTACACAGAAACTTTTGAATTCCTTGCCTTTTATTATACTAAGTGGTGAGAGATTACTTGTACATGATGGATAGCTTTTCAGTACTTCACAATGAGGATACTACAAGTGATGTAAATGCAGTAATTGGTAATTGGTTGTTTTTGCCAGAGACAACATACTTGCTAGCCCCACTTTTGAGAGAATTGTGTATGTTTCAAGTTGTTGGTCATCACACCGGTGCTACTTTCAGTGTAGGAAACTGCAGTAGAACATTTTGCGTTGCTTGCCACTGGCATCAACAATTTTTCTGAAATGCTTCCAAAGTGGAGATCATTTGCTATGTTGTTTACTTTGAGCCATTTTCAATAAGACTGATATACAAAGTCAATCACATGATTTATTATGTTTATGTTTTTTTAAAAATGGATTGCTGGTTGTTTTATAAATATTTACAGGGATATCAGAAAATGATGCTATGTGTGTGAAAGTGAAAGTCTTAGTGCTATTAAACCATATATATATTTCTATGTTTCTCACCTATGTGACAGAGAAATCCAGCTCTTTTGCTAACTTTACTTTTCTCATCTCAGTCTAGTCATCTCAGACTAGTCATCTCAGTCAAGGTGTCCACGTGCTCAGAACTACTTTTAAACAAAAGAAACCCTTCTTGTATTCTGCTGTGCTATAGTTGTTCTCGAATAAAACAACAACAACAGCAACAACAACAACAAATAATATATAACCTAAACATAGTTACTTAAGGTCAATCTGTCTTAGAAAACACACCGAACACAAAAACATTTTGATAGAGACAAATACACACACGCATACTATTTCGAGGTTTTGGTATTATGTTAGTTTGTTCTAACTAGCATGGTCAAGTTTATCCTATATGCAGGACTAGCTCAGTACATTTTCAGATCATCATCATCAAATGTAGCTAAAGCTAGTTGTAAACACTTCACGTGAAACATAGTATATACTGTTAGCTACATTTAATGAAGCTGACCTGAAAATTTGTAGATAGGATTAAATTCTCAATGGTGTTTGAAATGAACTATGTCAGAAAACACTGATCCATGCACATAAGACTATATACCTATACACTTCATAGCATCCCAACTCTCTAAACAACAATGGAAAACTTAGCAACAACCAGAAATGTGTTATGTCAAACATGCTCTATTATAATTTTGTTAAGCATCTCCGTTGTGCTCCAGCTGAATATACCTGCAATATTTATTGACAAATAATACACTTACCAGCCAGAAGGAATAATTCATCTCTCAACACACTGATCCATAAGCAAATTTCACTGCATCACTTGCCATATTTCCAAGACAGAAATATAAATTTTCAAAGAATCCATGAACTTGAAAGTTTAGCACATGGTTATTCTCAAGGGTCCACATATTTGGAGGGTGACGAGGGTCTTTTATATGGGAGAGTGGGGTACTCAAAAATAGAAATGATGAAAGGACAAAGTTTTTTTCTAATAAATTATAACTATTTATTGTTAATTTCATATAACATTCATATATTAAATGTGATAATACCTCATTATTATGCGACATTTTATGTTGTTATTTTTCTTTGCTCACGCATATGAACTGTGTATTTCGGACGCAATGGTCACACCACAGCCCTAATTAGCATATTTGTATTCATGCGCTGCATGTAAACATTGAAACATGAACGCTAGTAAAGAGTTCTTTTTACTTTAAAGGGTAATATTGGGTGAGAAGTATAATCTTCGTTGGGGTTTGGACCGAGACAATGAAATCCCAGCCACGGGGTTACATTATATGTCTCCCCACTCAGACAAGCCTCGTGGGGAGACAAATAATATAACCCCTAGGCTGGGATTTCATTGTCTCGGACCAAACCCCAACATATATATATATACAGACCATCAGTCAATCTATATGTCCACATGTTCAAATTTGGAACCATTGAAGTTCTGCAACCTTTAACAAATATTGGATACCATTTAGAAGATAAATTGCCAATTAAATATAGACATTCCTTTTCGAGGTTGTACTTTGTCATGTCAGATTTAAATCTCCATTACAGCATGTTTTTGTAACTCAGAAATCATTCTACATATTATGATGCTATTTGTCATAGATCATCATGTGCATTTTTTCAGTTGCATATCATCAACTTCACTTTTGAAATAGTTATGGCCCTTGTCAATCAGCTTCATATCTTTGCATGGTATATTTCTTGTACCCAGTACAGCTCAAGAACTATTCAACCTATTTTGATGCAATTTGGTATGAATACTGTCTCTTAGACCCAGATGTGTCTTTATGGGGCTTGTCTTCCTGTCATTGTGGACAGAGTTGTGGCCCAAATATGTCAGCTTCATAGCTTTAGATAGGATGTTGTTCTTTTGATGAGACCTTGAAGGAGTTGGGTTCCATGTTTTCATTTAGTAGAGTTGTCTTGGTTCCTGAATACTCATCTTCTCCTAACTTTGGTTCCCAACACAAATTTTTTGTGAGCTGGACCATTAGTAAAGTGCTAGTTAGAAAGAAATATGGATTGTACCCTCACTGTTTGGTAAGGAGTAACTGTGGCTCAGTGATCTGTGTGCTGGATTCATGACTGAAAGGGTGTGGGTTTGAACCTTACTATAAGTTAAGCCTCAATTGGTTAGTTTGGTTTGTCCTTGGGTATTGTACTCTACTTCAGTTGCCCTAGCACTTAATCACCTATTTCTATTGCTGTGCTGTAGAACATCAAAATCAAAGTTTTAGTGATGCCCAATTTGTCATTTTATGAATTTTGTTTGTAATTATTGAAAAATGTTATTTTGTTTTTTAGATGGAACTTTTCCATGGAATGAAAGTTTTTTTAAAAGCTTGAATTACTTTATAATGAAAGGTACTACAGTGAAAGAAGAGTTCTATAATAATTGCATATTGCTTAAATCGTTACTCAATTAAGTTTGAAAATTTCTTTCAGTGCAAGTTCATGATAAATATGTTCCACTGTGCATATATTGCCTGCTTTCCACTTCATAAAGTGTGATTCACCATCCATTACAGTTTACATAGTAAAATGCTGTTTATTAAAAATTAATCTTGTTCACTTTGAATTCCATCTGAATGAGAGACCAAGTATTTTAAAGATTGTGCATGTGTTAACTTTTTATTTTTAGTTCATATACATTTTACTGATTGTTAACATCTTTATAATTTACATTTTAATATGTTCTTGATGTTTACATTTATTTGGAAGAGTTCCTCTTCCTGAAGTTTTGTGCATTTTTGTTTTAGTTCCATTGGTCATAGACCTGAAGAACTTTTTGCATGATATGTTGTCCATTGCCCATTTGTTAGAATAAGTTCCACATTAGTAGTTATGGTGATTGCCATGAAACATCATTGCACACATTCAATCCATAGCCTAATTTGTCCTAAATGAAAATGGCACCACTTGCACATCCATTATGGCCGTTCTTTTGGCCATCTTAAAATGATGTTATCACTGCTTCTTCAGAACGAATGGTTATATTAGCATGGGGTTTTCACTAGAAAACGTATAATGAAAAAATAATTGTCCTAAATCAAAATTGGGCTGATTTTAATCCCATTATAGCCACCATAGCATGCATCTTAAAAATCTTGTTTTTTTCTACTTTTTCCTCCCTAAAAAGGTCATATTGACATGGTCTTTCACCAGAAGACTTAAGCAAAATATATAGCACTATGAATGTGAAATGAATACAAAAAATACAAATATAATTCAGACACTTTGATTGAAGATGAAAGTTGTTTTGTTTTTTGTGAAAGTAACTTATGTGATCTCTCATCGAGTGGTAGGTGAATTGGTGCATAATTTAATGAACTGCACTAAGGAGTGTAGAAGAAAAGCACATTTACATGACAAGAAAAATTTATTTTTGTGTTTACATTTTTTTTTAATCAAAGAAGACAAACTTAATAATATTTTAAAGAAAGGAAATTGTAGCTGCTGCCAGAAAAATATCAAAAACCCAACAACACAATAGGGTAAATGAATACAGTCAGGCCACATTTCATAAATGATGTTCTTCAGTGGCATCCTATGGTACAGATATCTGACAAGTTCAAGAGCAAACTTACATAGTGTTACTAAGTGGCATATATTTGGAGAAATACTTGGAGATTTTCATGAGTCAATATGATAGGAATTTGATGTATTTTGTATGAACTTCAATTCTCTGCTCAGAAGATTTTTCTCATGTCAGATCTGTTGCAAGCTGTTGACTTGATTGACCTTATGTAAGCGACTAATCAGGTGGTTGAAATCACTAGTTGGTTCAGCACAAGTAAATGTAATGACGAAAATAACTCAAACAAATAGTTGTTGATAAGGATAATGATGCTCATATCCCATTTAGAAAACAAGCTGTTATTATGATCTACAGATTCATAGCAGTTACAAAACTTGGATTCATCAGTAATGTTACAGGGGTCATGCTACCAGGGAAATTGCACCTTTCATTGGAAAAGCAAAAATGACTTCGCCCAGTGATTTTGTTAGACATACACTAAGTGACAGCAGCTTATGGCTTTTAATCTGCTCCCATGACGCAGCTGAGTAGTTACAATTTTGTAGCCCAAGGTGAAACATGCTGCATGCAGCCTTTGCAAGTACTTGGTAATGTGCCAACAAAAAAGTCTTACACTTGCACTTGTAGCATCTGTTTATTTGATGATGAAATCATACCAACAATCAGTATGTAAAAAAACAGTTTGTGTTTATAGAATAGAAATTGGAATAGAATTTGGGAAAGCATTTTCCAAATATATCTTTAGCAGATTTTAACTGCTGTGCTTATATTAGTTTCTTCATAAAATCAGTTTCAAGCCATAGATGAACCTGGATAATAGAAGTGGACATTTCTGTGTCTAGGAAGTACCGCTTTATTAAACTGATTGTTTCTATTAATTAATTGGGCACATAAATTAAAGAAAATAAACAGCTTAATGAAAGCACAGTCTAGATAGTATGAGGACAGATTGAACTTAAAAAATTTGGAAATCAGTAAGCATTGTAAAATCAGGGTTATTTTCTCACATTGCTCATTTTTTGGAAAAAAAAATAAATCAGTGAAGCAAACAATAACTACCTGGTAATACAGAACATTATTTCAAGTATGTAGAGAGATATTAAATGCATACATTTGCTGTCCTATTTGTCTATTGCTGCAATGAAGTTTGAAAGTGCGAGTGATATTAAGAAACTTGTTTTTAAAAATAGATGCCCTCACATGGCATGCATGGAACTGTATTGTTCTTTGCCATGTGCCAGTTAAGTTGGGAAGAAAATCTGATTCATTCATAAATTGAATTGTAATGCTTCAGTTCAATATTAATGAGTAGGCAAGGTAATGTTTTTACAGGTAATACTGAAATGAAACAGTTTTGATGGTATTTAAATGATTAGTTCCCTTCTTGGTCTCTTCAGTGTTTTTTGGCCATGTGAATTCAGATGGATTGTTTTGATTTCATCCACAATAATAATTTTACATTAACATATATGCTTTTGGTTACAAATTGTTTCATTTGTTAGAACATGCTTTTCAGTTACTGTAAAGGTATTAAAATAATGCATTATCTCCATAACAGTTGAATGCTTTATTTTAGGTGGAAAAGAAGAAATTCTTCAACTGGAGCAATTGGGGAGGGAATGGTCAGTCATGATTTACTGTCATGTATCCACAATAGAAAAGATGGCAGAAGAGTTAATAGACCTTGGAATAGAGAGAGAACTCTGGGATAAAGAATCATTACATCTGTCAGACCTGGATCTCCTTGCTGTGGTAGAGACTGAAAATGTGAGGCTTAAAGACCTGCTAAAGAGCTCATGTGCAGGGTATGTAGTTTTGATTGTTGATCCATACAGTCATTGTTGTTAGCATACCTGCATTATCTGCCATTCTCTTGCATGAAGTATGGTGATATTTGATACCCTTACACTATATCTCAGCAAGACACAATGTATTTGTATTCACAGGTGGGGATATTTGATACCCTGACACTATATCTCAGCAAGACACAATGTATTTGTATTCACAGGTGGGGATATTTGATACCCTTACACTATATCTCAGCAAGACACTTTTTTGATACCCTTACACTATATCACAGCAAGACACAATGTATTTGTATTCACAGGTGGGGATATTTGATACCCTTACACTATATCTCAGCAAGACACAATATATTTGTATTCACAGGTGGGGATATTTGATACCCTTACATTATATCTCAGCAAGAAGCAATAGATGTATCTTCACAGGTGGGGGTGTTTGATATCTTTACACCATATCTCAGCAAGAAGCAATAGGTGGAGACATTTTAATACCCATATATCATATTTTATCCAGAACTAATAGGTGTCCAGTTGGGACATGTTGCTACTGTTAATACATATATCATGGATTGATCTGGTGCTTAGTGGTTTTCCTCGGATGTGGGAGGTTGTACGTTTGAACCCCATCAAGTCATATGAAAGACTTACTAAAATGGTACTAGCAGTTGCTTTGCTTGGCACTCAGCATTAAGAGGTTAGTGTTAGGACTGGTCAGCCTTATGTCAGGATAATGTAACTGGGTGGGATATGATGCTACCTGTCTGTGGCATGATGCCCCAGTGCTAGACATCACTATAAACTGCCATACTGCAGACATAATAGTGACATGACTGAAACATTGATTTAAAAAAGCTACATTAAAAGTCCAAAACACAAAACACATTAAACCACAATTCATCCTGCTGTATATTTCACAATTGGGAATGGGGGCTCCAAGTGGTCTAAAGTGCTATCCATTACGGACCACTGCCATCTCACCTATGTCTGCGTGTGTTCGAGTCTAAGATTCGGCAAATGTAGTTATGTGAGAAAGCTTGCCAGTAGCTTCTCATGGGTTGGTGGTTCTTTTCCGGGTTGTCCAGGTTCTTCCTCCACCATTAATACTGGTCGCCATGTATAGCCTATATTGTGCTGAAAAAATGGCGTTAAAATATCAAAAACAAAACAAACAATTGGGGATGCTTTAATACTCTTACACCATATCCATCTGCAAGAAGGGTATCATTCTTGACTTGCAATACTAAGGTCTCTGGGTGGGGATCAAGGTCAAATGCAAAAAAGAGACCTTGATTTCACATTGAAATTTTGAGTATTATTATTTCTAGCCAGAGCTTATATATACAGTACCGTATTTTCGCGCATATATCCCGCACACGCAGATAATCAGCACCCTCATATAGCCCGCGGGTTTTGGGGTTTTGTGTAAAATATCGTTGGCATAACCCGCACCTTTGTATAACCCGCAACCATAGATATATTTATACAGCTACAATCGGAAATGAAATCAATTACAGGATCACGGGGCTTCACTGATGTAGCAAACTGCGATTCTGTTTTCCGTTTTGGTGACAAAATATGCCATCTGGTGATATTTGTGGCGACACCAATTTTGGCTGATAAAAACCGTATATACAGTCTTGCGTTTGGAGTAGAGAAAATCAAAGGCACCATGACAGGAAACAATGTACTGGAATATATTGTTAAAATAACAAGTCCTTGTCTCATACTGGCAAACCACACTAACAGTGCACTGTTATATCATAATCCGCTAATGATGATATCTGGCCTTATTACTTTATGCAACTGACTAGTCAAAATCCGAATTCGCAGAAGGCGGAAACGTAAAATGAGTACAGTCAAGCAGATGACACTAATTTAAAAGCAAATACCAGATGGAAGAAGAAAAAATACGTTTGCTGACACTTCAAAGAGATCTGATTACCTTTGAAGCACTGATATATACTAAACAAATAAAACAAATCTGTTTCAATGTTCTACAATTATCTGAAGTTGCCGCAGCAATAACAAACAGGTATTTGTTTCAGCCTTCAAATGGAGCCTTTAGCGGCGCCATCATCAAAGTAAGCCGACGACCTTTGCTCAATAAAAGTCAGGAAAAACACGGTACACAGTGCTTGTGTGCGTAGGAGCTGTGCCTCAACTACAGGCTACATAAACACGGACATTTTTAAATAATCTTGTATTCTTGTGAAGTGTAGATTCGAGTTTAAATAATTTCTTTCTGTTTAATTTAAAAAATGCCGAAACGAAAGTCTTACACAGCCGACTTCAAGCTAACTGCCATTGCGTATGCTGAACTGCATGGCAATAGAGCCACAGGCACAAAATTTGATATTGATGAGAGTGTAATCCGAGGTTGGAGAAAAGAAAAAGGAACGTTGGAGAAGATGAATCCACGAAAACGTGCTCGTCGCGGACCTAAAGCAAAGTGGCCTCACCTTGAAGCTGACCTGAAGCAGTGGATCGTGGCCCAGCGGTAAAATTAGGTACCGTAGTTATTTCGATTGAAAACAGAAAATATTGATTATGAAAACGTGATGGATACGAAATTTTAAGTTTTTATCCCGAAATGTTGATTTGGTCCCGATACCGTAAGTTGTTGTAAAGTCACCGTAGTAGCCATAATATCCAACCCTAGCAAAACAAAACTAGAACAATATATGTTATGTAGTTACATTTTTCAAACAATATGTTGAAATATCATTATGTGTAAAAAAATTTGTGATATAGCCCGCACCCTTATATAACCCGCACCCCCCCTGCGGGGTTTGTAAAATCTGGTATAACCCGCGGGATATATGCGCGAAAATACGGTAATTGCAAGAAGATCTATCATATGCTGCATACTCTCAATTTTGTTTGAGATTGACATGAATAATATGTAATAAAATGTTTAGGAATCTGTAATGGCAAGCTATCAAAGTTGCTAGAGTTATTTCTTGTGTTGTTTATATGTTTTTCAGTATTAAAGTCATTGTTGTTATCATCAGTGTCATCATCATCATCATCATATTTTTATTATCACACTTTTGTTATAAAATTTATACTTAGATATTATTTAATAATATGAATATTAAGAGAATCTAAATAGTACTTTCAAACAATTTGAAATTGTTTATTTGTTAAGATCTGATTTAATTTCAGGAAGGATTGCCATTAATTGTACACATTTATGCTACCTTTTGAATTGCCTGATTAATAATAGCACATGGAGATGAAAGTATTTGTCTGTTAATGTCTTGACCACAACCATGCAGTCATTTTAAGAACGTTTGCACGCACAAAAATTGTGATAAGTGTCATGATTTAATTTTTATTTCACAGAGAAGGAGGTACAGTGGAGATTGGTAATGAACTCTGCAAGGAACTGAGTCACCTTCAAGATGATATCAAGGTTATTGCTATACCCAAAAGGTCATCAGAGGTCACTCACATTACCATGGGAACTAGACTGTATGCTAAACAGAAGATCAGTTTGATCAAAGGAAAATGGACACTGAAGGTTAGCACAATGATAAAGATTCCATATATTTTTTCAAGGGAACGATTTGATACTTATTATGCAACTGTAGAATTCCTTACTTCAAAACAAACCTGAAAATTTGGTCATTGTGACCTATATTTCCTAGCAGTGAGGAGTACCAGATATAGTACATAAGTTAATGTTATATACCATGGGCTGCATGCATCAGTTGTCATATTGTATTATTTGATAAGTTTCATAAATTTCATGATACTTTTGTGTAAAGATCATAAGTTTCCTATGATGGCAAAACCTTGGCATTACTCAATGAAGTTATCATATGAAATTGTGATGTTAATAAATATATTTGATTAATTACGTTATGATTCAGAAGGCATGCATTATATAATGTCTGAGCGGCATCACAATCATTTACCACAAAAGTTTAAGGATAATTTCTTTTATTTGTGTGAGTATATATATATATATATATATATATATATATATATATATATATATATATATATATATATATATGTAATCATCATGTCATATAGGTGCTACAGAGCCTTGATTTAATACGACAGCAGACTAATAACTTTGGAATACCAGTGGATAAATTAGTTAACCTGGCTTTCAAGGTCAAGGCTACAGCAAATGGTGAGCTATAGAGTTAAATTTTATATCATATTAAATTCTGATCATAAATCTTTACTTCCAAAGCTGAAAATTATACCGGGATAACATACTGCTTTGGTTTTGTGATTAAAATTACCTGAATGTTTCTTCAAATAAATGTTTTTCGTATGAAATATTGAAATGGAAGATATTCTTCACCTGGGACAAGTTGTGATGGAAATCTGAGATATTTTCAGGATACAGAAATAGGATTCCTTTGCATTGTAAATGGGCCTCAGTGCCTAAATAAAGTTAAGCAATATTTTTACATTTTAGCAATTTATTCCATAATACTCTGCAGTCATTTTTCCATCAGACTTTTGGAATTTATTCTGTAATACTTTGCATTCAGTTATCATACTTTTCCATCAAACTTTTTAGTGGAGTGTGATTCCCAAGTATCTAAAAAAAATTCAGACAATTAACATTTTCAGTGGAATCAGGATTGAGAATATTCGTATTCATATAAAAATATATTAGGTCACAGAAATGTGTAATTAGGATCTTGTCACTGGCATGAAACTATTTAAAATTTAATAATAAATGAATGTGCTACAAACTACATCGACCCAGATTTGCTGTTGCAGAGTGCACTACAAATCTCGGTCTTTGCACTTTGCTAGGAATATTCAGTGAAGCAAACAACATAGACCATGATTAGCCAGCATATTATGTGATAGGAGATCAGGGTCTTTGTTGTTTGCTGTTTAAACCAACTTATAAGAAAGAATATGCTGTAATAATGGTTGAATATATTTTCCAGTTTGTCAGTTTTTGTGTTATATTTTGTAAAAAGAAGGACATAGGTAGGAGTACTTATATTAGTTGATTTGCCTTTATCAGAGTTAGCATATTTATTGGTATTTAATTACTTGCTTTAATCTCTCCATATACCCAAAATAAGGTATACAAAAGAACATTTTGAACTAGACTATCATCAATATAATCACAAGTCAGATTCATACAAAATACAATCCTTTACCAGATGCAGCCAACCACATTAAACCAAGTGGTTATTGAGGCACAGCTACAATATTTACCTGCTTATATGAGAACTCCAAGTGCAAACTGCACAAACCCTGATCTTCCATTGTATAATTTGTTAGCAGATATGGGTCTGTATAGTTTGTTTGGAGTAATCAGTAGAACAAACAAGATACAACAAAATTTGCAGGTGCATTATACATTAGGATATTTATTGTTTTGCAGTTTGACTTGTAAGCAAGTATATACAGTCAATGATTTGTTATAGCTGTTGATAATGTGGATAAAGTTGTACCACCAGTATAGTCTGATGGTCATGTTAATAATGCACAGTGGCTTGAGAAGGATGAAATACAACTGATGTTGGTAATAACATCATTACATATGTGACACTACATGCTGGATGCAGTCAGCAGGCTGTGTCAATGTTTCATGTTAATAGGGCTATCAAAATGAGACAATGCTAGCTTAAATGAAAAGTCGTTGAAATCACTCCTTTTATGGCACTTCCAGACTTTGTGAAATGGGTTTGTGATAAAAAAGGAAGATGTCATTGAAGGTCATTGCATTTTATCAGTTTACCTTCAAACACTGACACCCAAGATAATTCATGCAAATGGATAATCACAGACCTTGCAAAAATGCCTGATACCTTGGACCTAATTATATAATGTGTAGAAAGCTAGGCTTGTCTAAGTCTGCAATTTTGGGCTTATTTATTTGACAGATGTTTTATGTTTACCTGGAGACTTGATTAATGTGTATTCTGAAGTTTTCTTAGTAACTTGTCAGCTTTGGTACTGTGCTGTAATTAGTTACTAATGCTTAAAGCACAAGTACTAATATGGTACTTAGTAACTAATTAGTACTTGTGCTTCAATCAATAGTTGCAGTATTTGATAGTCTTGTTGTTCTTCTAGACTAAAATTGTGTAGATAAAATGAGCTATGCTTTCAGAAGGATGTAAATTGTGACAGGACAGCTGACAACTCATTATTCAAAGTATAAAATGTTTGCATTTATCTTTGCTGTATGTTGATCATTCATTCAGGTGTTATGTCAATCATTCATTCAGGTGGTATGTAGATCATTCATTCAGGTGGAACATAAATGTAGTTGAATCTTCATTCACAGAGAATTGCATAGATTAAGGTAAGTGCTATTTTTTGATGCAGGTATTCTTTAACAGCCGTTTAACCTGAATGAAGGATCGATGTAATTAAGTATGAATTCTGATTTTCATTGATCATTTCATTATTTGTTCTTTCATTTTTAATGATACATGTACTTACATATTTTATGCTGTTTTTCTTTTCTGTCTATCCTTACTGGCCTCACAGGACATCAATTTATGCAGTGAGTGAAACTGACAATTGCCTGCTACTGTATACATATATGTAGATTGGAACACTATTCAATGCTTTATAATTCTTTTTAGTCAAGGCTTTAAATAAAAACAAATGTTAAAGATAATATTTAATTACAAGTTGAAGTTGAATTAAGAAATAGTTGTTTTCTGCATCACATGTGACTTATTTTTCACTGGATCTTTAAGTTTGTAGTTTGGTAGTTTGGGACCAACACCAAGATACATGAAAATTTGTACCACTCAGATAGTACAATGATGAAAATAAAGGGACATATATGTTACAAATATCTTTACAATCCCAAAACACTGGGTATTCCAAAACCCTAAAATTAGCCCAAGGCTAAAAGATTACATAAATGAAATTACACACTTCATCACCAGTACACACCAGTCAGTATTCCAGGTAGTCACTGATCAGCATTCTATTCCTTGGTCAATCAAGCAATCAGTACTCACCAATTGGTCAAGAATGCCCAATCACCTGCTACTTGACCAGCAACACTGTTCACTCAGCTCTATGGCTGATATGGTTCAGTTTTACAGCTGTTATGGTTAACCTCTATAGTTAGCCCTACAGCTGGCACCACATCGAAACTTATGATCTGAAAATACATCTAATACCACAAACTATGCAAGACGTGGGCATATACGATAAAATGTAATGATGTTATATATGGCAAGCATTACAGATTGCATTATTGGTACAATAATTGCAAAGCAATAAACAGGTTCAGAAATGAACCTACCTATGTCTGATAAGAATCCTATGGTACTAAATGTTTCTTAATAAGATGCAACTTTATTTCTAATATAAATGTCCTGTTAAATCACATACAAGGATAGAAAATATTTGCATTATACTATGCAAACTTGAGTTACATAGAAAATATACAAAAATAACTGACAGTACAATAGTTATAACTTGTACATAAGAAATTAATAAATATCTCACATACCACTACAGCTGATGATGTACAAGTCTTTAAGTAGACTGTTCACTGACAAGACGCTACGTAATGTAAAGATTTTGACTTATGGTTAGGAATTTATACACAATGTAGCCCTACATCATCTGTGTACTAGATGTATCAGTTTTTCCCATCGAAATCACTTCGCATGAATGGCATAGGATGAGCTGACCTCTCTGTTTTGAAATATTTGTACAGTATACATAACTCATCCTTGGGTATCATTGTACACGAGAAATAAAACCTGAGTACATGTATTTAATAAATAAAGGGATTTATACAATACCATGACAGTTGCAGTGTCTTTTAAACAGGACACTTTTTGCTAATAATAATAATAAGGACTTTGTATAGTGCCTAATCATGAGAAGCTCTAAGTATTTTACAACATCTATAATAATTTGACTATAAAAAAAACAAAAAAAACCAAAACAAACACAATGAAATCAGAAAAACAAAAACAAAATGCTGAAAATATTTAAGGTAGGAAACATTATTAGGTCTATAAGTTTGTTCTTGCAGTCGAAAAAGATGAGTTTTAAGAGCACTCTTGAAAGGGATCACTGTGTCTTTGTGTCTAGTTTCAATGGGCAATTCATTCCACAATCCTGGGCCGTGTTATGCAAAAGAATGTTTTCCATATTTCTTCATTTTCATAGTGGTATTAATGAGTATACGATTGTCAAAAGAGTAGTGTAAGTATCTTGCTGGTGTGTACATATGGGTGAGGCCAGATAGGTTTGTTGGATGTGAGTCTGTCAGTGAAACATAGCACAGAGACATTTTTTTGTTTAATTCTGGATCAATTGGATAGCCAGGGTTAGGATACAGATAAGCAGGGAGATGTGCTCTAATCAGCTTAGCTACAGGTATAATTTCACTAGTCTGGTTCAGGTAGAAAAGCAGGACATTTGTTTGCTTATCAGCTTTGTTACAAGTACATTTTCTATAGTCTTGTTTCAAGTAGGAAAAATCCAAGACTGAGGTTTTGAGACCTAGTTCAGTTGCTTTGAAAAGGTCACCAAGTTTCCATTTCCTTGGTATGATATGCCAATGAAATGTTGAAATTATCAATAACATGTACAATCAAAACCAACTGATAAAAAGAAAGCCATTGTTGTGAAAAAAATGTTTGTTTGCCTTTGTTTATTTTTCTTTAATCTTCTGATTATTTATTTTAGGAAAAGTAAATCTAGATCAAAGTTTAATTAATGACTGTATCATCATTTTTTGTGTGTTATGTTATTACCATGATCATTGGACTATACTGATTGAACAACTTTACTAACAGTGTCTGTCCTATTTAACCTTGGGAATGAAAATGGATTTTATTATATTTTGGATCATTTGACATTTGTATCATTATTCAGCTAGAATGCTGTGTATTGCTAATTACCAGAACAGTATCTTGATCAGTTCTTTTGAATGGAGTTATGTGTTTAAATGTCATTCAAAGTTTACACAGATTTTTAAAGTGTAAACCCAACTTACATTGCTCTTTTATTATACCTTAAAGCTGCATATCAGATGCAAAATTCTGACCCCCAGGTAGGAATTTTCTGTCCTGCATCTATGCATGTTACCATATACACATGCATATATGTTGGCTCCAAAAACAATAAACATAGATGCTGGTCTACCATTACAAAATGAGCTGGCAGATCAGGGTCTGTGTTGTTTTTTCTTCTGATTACTACTAACAAACTGTAGAGACCTGGATCTGATGTCTGTATTTAATGGCAGATCAGGGTCTGTGTTCTTCTGATTATTCTTAAACTGTAGAGACCTGAATCTGATGTCTGTATTCAATGATAGATCAGGGTCTGTGTTGTTTGTTTTTCTGATTATTCCTAACAAACTGTAGAGACCTGGATCTGATGTCTGTATTTAATGGCAGATCAGGGTCTGTGTTGTTCTTCTGATTATTCCTAACAAACTGTAGAGACCTGAATCTGATGTCTGTATTCAATGATAGATCAGGGTCTGTGTTGTTTGTTTTTCTGATTATTCCTAACAAACTGTAGAGACCTGGATCTGATGTCTGTATTCAATGATAGATCAAGGTCTGTGTTGTTTGTTTTTCTGATTATTCCTAACAAACTGTAGAGACCTGGATCTGATGTCTGTATTCAATGATAGATCAGGGTCTGTGTTGTTTGTTTTTCTGATTATTCCTAACAAACTGTAGAGACCTGGATCTGATGTCTGTATTCAATGGTAGATCTGGTTCTTTGCAGCTTGCAGATGGATCTGACTTGTGAGTATATACAGTAATCTACTATTAGAGGTAGATGCCTCATGTACAAGTGAAGGTAGTTTAAGACTAAACATTTGGGTGAACCACAATGATTGTGGTGACATTAATGATGGAATATTTGTAATCTTTGATTATGTGGGTTATTTATGATGGGTTTCACACAGATTAAGTTTGAATAGTCAGTCTGACATTTTAATTGGTTCCACATCGGTTTACTTTCGGTACTCTCCTAATACTTTTGCAACTGGAGAATAAATATATTATTGTATATGATTACTTCTTTTATGTGGTCACATCAAAAGTCAGTGTTTTGGCTGAATTGCTACTGACCTCAAGCTGATTTCAGGTCAAAACATCATTCTTGGATAGTAAAGCCTCAAAGAATGACTGGATTCCATTACTAATTTTTTTCTTCTTTTGCTAATTGGTTTTATTATGAATTGGTTTTGCTATTAACTATTTTTGTTTTCACAGCAGAGGAAAAAGGGGTAAATCAGTCTCAGTTCCTGTCGCAAGTTAAAAAATTCTCTGACAATGCAAACATGATTAGGAAGAAGGTGCTTAATGGAATTCAGCTGTCGGCAGAATTAGACAAAAGGTCAGCAGTCAGACAGGGGTTAGACGGTCTTATGACATATTATCCCAAAGTGATAGACATGGCCAGTAAACTAGCAGGTAACAATTTGTCACTTTAATATATATTTTTAGAAAAATCTAGCAGTATAGTCAAAGGATCTCAATGAATTTGTGTGCAACTCAAGTTGAAATCTTAATTTTTCCAAAAATTCAAATTCAGGGATGTAACTGGCCAAAATGTGAGCTCAAGAACTAACAATAAATTAACTTATCCTTAGAGCAGTCTGCTTAAAATTAGATCTCCACTGTCAAGTGTAAAGAATTACCAGTAATTGCTTAGGGGTGACCTTTGAATTAGCCAATGGAAATGCAGCTTTTTAAAAATTTGAAAGTGAGTCAGACTGTTTTGTAAACCTTGATGCATTACAGCCACACTGCTCAGTCTTCCAAATAATAATAATAATAATGAGGACTTTGTATAGCGCCTATTCTTTAGAAGCTCTAAGTGCTTTACAACATCTTTAATTATATGACTACAGAAAAACAAAAAACAAAAAGACAAAAGCCATGAGATTGGAAAACAAAAAATGCTAAAAATAATTAAGGTACAAAACATTATTAGGTCTTTAAGTTTGTTCTTGTAGTCGACAAAGGTGAGTTTTAAGAGCACTCTTAAAAGGGACCACTGTGTCTTTGTGTCTAATTTTGATGGGCAATTTGTTCCACATTGCTGGGCCCTGGTATGCAAAAGAATGTTGGCTATTTGACTTAGTTTTCATAGTGGGAACAATGAGTATACAATTGTCAGAAGAGGAGTGTCAGTATCTTGCTGGTGTGTACAAATGGGGGAGGCCGGATAAGTATGCTGGACTGGAGTCTGTCAGTAAAACGTAGCACAGAGAACAAATGTTGTGTTTGATTTGGAATAGGATGGATTAACAGTGTAGCAGTGGGGTATTTTATTAATACTGTGCATTTGGTGGCTGGGGCATGTTTTTCAAGCAATGAACGCAGGCAGTTATTGAGTTGTTCTGCTGTAGGAGGTAAGCAAGTTGTTAGATTTCTTGGATGTCATGCATTAATTTGGTTCTATTTATCATACAGAGGTTTCTCTTAGTAGCAAACAAAGGTGGAGGGTTAAGGACTGATACATCGAGATGGCATATAATGCAGAGGTGATCTGATGCAAGTTCGTGGAATACAAGGGTGGATTGCAGAACATTATCATCAGGTCTATAATGAAACTAGTCTAAAATGTGACCAAGTTTATTGGTGGGTTGGTTAACTGAGTGTTTCAGGTTGAAAATATGAATGGAATCTAGGAGTTTTGACGTGTATGGGTTTCCTGGACAGTCTAAATGAATGTTGAAATCTCCAAGAATAATTAGGTTGCCACCTATCGAATTTCCATACTCCAGAAGATTAGGAAATGGCTCCAAAAAGAGAGATTCAGTCAGCTTGTTTTTTCTACTAGTAGGAGGGCAGTAGAGACAGAAAAAATGGACTGATCATTGTTCCAGTGTGAGTGTTGTTTGGACTAGTTCAAACATTGTGTGGCAGAAATTGAAGGTTGTGTTGTACTTAAGACATTTAATCATGGAATTCTTTGTGATGACAGCAATTGCACCCCTGCAAGAGTGGCTGGGGAACGAATTGATGGAGTAAGCAGTTGGTGTTAAATCCGCACACTTGGGCTCATCGTCTGATGTTTTTAACCATGTTTCTGTCTGGAAGAAGACATCAATATTCTGGTCATATTTTTTCGGTGGTCCTACTGATTGGGCATTTAATAATTTAATAAGCAATGATATCTCCGGGACTGTTGACACAATGGTTGATGATTTAAGATGAATTTACACCAGGTTATCAAAATTACAGCAAAATTTTTTAATTGTTTATCTGGAAAGAGCAAAAAGGAGATAACTGGAATTCTTCTTCCTGTTCTGCGCCAGCCAGCTTTGAAACATTTCTTTTTTCGCTTCCGTTTACATTTAAGTAATGGTGAATGTAGTTCCAGTTCATTTAGTCTTGAGCACAATGTAGTATGAAGAGCCAAGGTGTGGTCATTTAAAGCAGTTGATGAGGATCCATCATAGCGTAAGCATGTTGACTAGTGATCATTTGATGGTGGTTTATTAAAAAACAAATGACGTCTAAACAGTGGAACAAAACAGCTGAGACAATTCTAATTGTTCTTGTATCCAAAAAAGGTGATGAAGAAACACATACGAACTGAACAGACAGTACATGATGAAACACAATAATGTAGACGAAGATAGACAACAAGCACATATATGATGAAAAAGAGCATAAAAACGGAAGAGCTGCGTCAAGCCAGTTAAGCGATATAGGCCATCTTTTTGGAAATTCAAATGCAAAGACGTAAGACTGAATATTATTGGCTGATAAAATTAGTAATTTTATTAATAACATAGGTCATCAGAATATGACCGCAAGTGGTTGCTGTCAGTCTTCACGTATGACAGTGGAGATCTGATGTTAAGCAGATTAATGATCAGTTATAAACCCATCACCTGTTTTAGAAATGCTGTACAAAGTGTAACCATAGATGACATAATTAAGAAAATAAATACTGATAAGCATTTGTTGCAAAAAATGTTATTGGGTTACAATCACCACTGACATTTCCTTTCATAGTAGAGTCTGTTATAGAAAAGTGGGGTCTGGCTTACAGTTCTGTAAAATATACAGGTCATTCAGGTAGCATTGAACATTACAGACCATACATCCAGACTGAAATTTAGTAGCCATCATTACCAAACCCCATTTGATGAACCATTCTGTCATTAAAATGAACAATATATATATATATATATATATCTCAGGATCTCATATTGTTTCTTTATCTTGGCAAACCCACAATGCCAATAATGTCTTAATGTGATACCTCTTAAAGGGATTTACTGTAGCAAGAAAATACATTGTTTGTCTTGGGAGTTCATCATTTTTGCCTCAGGTGAATAAGGTCTTTCCTTTTGTCTTTAATAAGAAATTACATTTTACAGATATTTTGAAAAATATGTTTTTTGTTGCTCTTTTGATGCTACAGGTATAAAACCCACACACCAAGCCATCATATGTTGACTATAGTGCATCTTTCTACACCTGTTGTTTATTGAGTTTATCTTTTTTTTGTTGTGAGTGATTATATAATTGGGGGAAGGTAGGAGGCTAGGATATTTGTGAGCCAGGATATTTTATCTTTTTACCTCAAGATATTTTGTTTCAATTTATTTACTTATTTAAAACCCCAAACCCCAGACCTCCTGTCAAAACTTAAATGGGCATAGTTTGCCTTTGGCTTTACACTTTTAATATAAAAAAATTATGTCTGGATATGTTAAAGTGCCACAACAGTGTATCAACATTTATTCAGTTCATTTCATGGTGAACGAGATTATATATTCAAAATACGAATGTAAAAAATCCGAGTGAAATATTTTCAGTAATAACAGCGTAGGAGCCTACATAATATCGCGTTTGCACCTGTCTACGAAAATAACCGAGTGCAAATGCCGACCACTTCTGGTATTCAGTGAAACCAAAGCGCTACGTCACATTTTGAACACTTTTTGTAAACAAAGCCCGAGGTGGTATCATCATATTATGGAAAACTCTTTAGAAATTCTACACGAAAGCAGCGATTCTGAGGGAAGTGAGTTATCACTGTCTTGCGGGTCTTCGCCATTTGAAGATGGAGAGGTAATAAGCACGGAAGATTCTGATAATGGTGTAAAAGCGGCTGCCGGCATCCAGATTAATCCGTACCAGTTTGAACCCTATATTTCCAATACCGACGAATCCGAAGTTGCAGATGAAGATGACGAAGAGGAAAGACAAGATAGATTGATAGACAATTCATGGTAATTGTTTTCTGAATATGTATACAGCCAAAGTTACGATAAATTTATTTATCCCACGATATTTATAGTACTGTTCAACACGTTGATAAATAAAAGGTACATCGGATCAGTTGCAAGCTTCAAAAACCTGTGAACAAATTGATACGAGTTAGAAGTACTTAAGATTCCTAGGTCAGGAGGTCCTCTTTGTACGACTGTTGAAATAGGCAGGATATTACCCTCATGACATTAAAATTGAATTCATATTCTATATACTGTATTATAAGTTAAAATGTCGAATTTCTCATATGTATGCTAATAGTTGATTTTTTAAATGAAATATGAAATAAACTCTTTTTTCCCCTGTGGTAAGCATCTACTTGCAACTTCTATTTTCTTTGATATCTAAATGTTTTACCTGTTCCTGACTTTAGTCAGCTTGTAATTGTACTGTGCTATTGATGAGTTCATAAATATGAGATTACATTTGGCAAGCAAAGCACTATCCAATAATGAAGACAACTCTATTTTAGGTGTAATTGTGGACACTGCTTGGTAATGACCACAGCAAGGGAATGTGTATGTTGTTGTGAAGTAGAGAATGTCACAAGTGTCCGCAATGAATACCAGGGGATACAATGTATTACACACCATCCAGGGTTCAGTCCAGTTTGCCTTGACATCCATGTTTTAAAAGTTGCTTACTACCAGTATAGACAACAATTTGGAGAACGTCCAGAACAAGGAAATGAGTAAGTATGAAGTCTGAGAAATTTTAATGTTCTTGTGTTTCCATAACTTTTGTTTTTAGGATCTATGCATGACAATATAGTATTTGTAGTTACAGCAAATAAATAAACCATTTTTTCCAGTCAATTTATGACACCTTCATGACTTGAACTGCTGTTTTGGAGGCCTACACTATCTAACCTTTATACCACAGTTATACTGATAAATCATGCCAAAAACAACACATATACATGTACAAATGTCTTATTTCATTTATTTGTCAGAAAATAAAATGGTTATATATATATATATATATATATATATATATATATATATATATATATATATATATATATATATATATATATATATATATATATACATACATACATGCACAGTTTATATTGGAATCATTTAACTTTATTGATATACAAAATAAAGATAAATCACACTGGGCCACACTAATACTAATCTACTAAAAACTTTTGATTTCCTAATTTGATCTAATGCATAAAGCATGTTTTATTTCAACTTAATTTTCAAATTATTATTTCAGAAGACATCGGTATACAGCATATAGACAATTTGCTCGGTGGTGTTGGCACTTCTTGGGCAAGGAAGTGAGGGTCGTCATTCCAGCATGTGTTGTTCAGAGGATCCGCACCGCCTTTCCTGATCAGAACCTGCACTACACTGGGTTTCATGAGGCTGACAGCGATTAAACCTGCTGAGAAACTTTTGGGTGGCAATATCCTTGTCAGGCCTCTCATACATACTACATAATGGTGGTGGTACATCTACCAGAAGTTTCACTCCTTCCTCATTCATGTGAGACACCTGTCCAATTGTGAATGCTGTGTCCATTAGACATTCAACATAATCTGTAAAGTAAATTTAATATGCATTGTATTATACAAGCCAAAAAATGCAGCCTTTTTGTTGAAGTTAATATTTGAATTAAAAATATTTGTCTTTACAATTGTTTGCATATTTGTATTATTTTACCACAGGGCAAAATCATGATCTTTAAAATTAAAGGAGTGTCAGCATAACAAATATTTTTCCTTTACTGTTTGAATTTTAAATATAGGTACTTTCACTTGGTCATATATTCTTTTCTGTTTATTAATTACTAATGTGTATTCTTACCATATGTTGAATCGACAAGGATTTTCCTGATAGTGTATTCGCCTTTCTTGTACTTTGGATACACTATCTTATATCTGGCTCTCCCATCCTTTGTGCATGCTTGCTCTCTTTGGCTGTTTTCGTTAAAATGCAGTGCAGCTAGCCAAAGCCTATTTTAAAGAAAATAAAAATGCAAAATATATAATTCTATCAAAAACCAGATATTTATTTTTATAGATACTTTATTTACAAACATTCCAAAAGACAAAAAACTGTGATACAATTTTACATTGTAGGATATCAAAAGATATGATCTTGATATCTATGATTTAATTGAAGATGAATAAACTGGACTATAAATAAAACATTGAAATACCTGAATCAGTATTTCTTGTGTGCAATAATTTCAGATTTACCTTGAAAGCATTCCGTGATAGGAGAAACCAATCATCTTTGGTGCAAAATGATTGATCACGGAGTTGTATCCCTCTAGTGCTGAAGTTTGTTGACCAGATGACAGCATTGGTACATCTTTTCTCATTTGTCTACTGGTCACAATTTCGTCAAGCTTTTCAAATACTTTAGATCCTATAAGTTTTAAAATATATTCATCAAAGCTTGGTTTTATGCTATCTTGCATGAAAATTAAAGTGTGCACTAACAAAAATGTATCTAAATTCCAAAAATTACTAGACCAATACAGTTAAGTCAAAATCACATTCATATCTGACATGTACTCCATAAGATGATTTTTCTCACCAAATATCATTGATGAATTAGAAATAGATCTACTAACTGAACAAACTCGATGGACCTAAACAATTGTTGATAAAAATGCAAGTATGTTTTTAAAAATAAAGACAGATTTTAACCATTGTGTACTACCTGGTTTCAACCACTTCTTTTGTCTCTCTCTTCCCTCCAAAGTACCATGTTCACATGATGCAAATAAATCACCATGGCCTGAATGCACATTTGAGATGTGGTTTATGACAGAGTGCCACTTTTCCAGCATTAATTCTTTGTTTTGGTCAGGTGATGATGCTGCAGTCCAATACAGGTGGTTGACCAAACTCTTTATCCATGGAGTTATATCTGAACAGTCTTTTTCTTTTGACAAGGCAAAGAGTTTCTTTTTCAGTCCTGAATATAGAAACAGAAAAAGAGCATCATCAAATATTTGTTTCAACAATACCTTTTGCAAGTAAATTGTAAGTCCTAAAAAAATCCTTTTTGACCAACTGATTGAACAAATTGTTATACATGTACAGTATTATAAATATCTAAAAATTCTGTACTAAATGAAACCACCTTTAGGGTATGATTTTGAGTGTCACATTAAAAACATTAACACTTCTTGCATTGACATTTACTTTAATCTGGTTCTTCTTCACTTCATAACTTAAAAATGAACATCAATGCAAAAACATTTTGAATTTTGTTTGTCTTACCTTTAGCAACATGCCAGACATCAAAGTAGTGTTGAGTGTCTGTCATATTTTCCCTCACCCATTTCACTACTTGGACATGTCTGTCTGTAATTAGGGATTTGATTGGGATCCCATGGTACTTAAAGAATTCTACACTCCTTACAAGACCTTCCTTTTCCATGTGGCAGCTGCTCTTTACCTCATTACTCTGTAACATAATGTTGGCATAATATTAAATCATATGTAATTCTGTATTTGATTTTGAGGTGCTTAATGCTGTGCCCAACACTATTTCACTTACATTATGTAAACCAGTTTTATTACTAATTTTCAAGCATTTAATGGTACTTTTTACAATAATTTAGTTGTTTTGTGTTGGCCAGTTTAATTTATGGAGGAAGCTGTAATATTTGTACAAAACCTCAAACCATGCACAAGCAACAGACAAACTTTATCATATGATTTGAACCTATAACCTTGTGGCAAGCTAGTAATCAAGAGATGTTTAAACAAATGACTATAAGATCAAGGCCATGGAGTTAAGAATAAACATGACACAATTTTAACTGTAAATTATAATAAAATCATCAGAGCCCATTTTGGATTAAAATGTAATTTTTATTTATATATTATTTTATACCTGTACTAGTTCCACATCCACAACAATGCCCTTGTCTAAGTCGAGCATACTGTAGCTGCCATATTTTGCACTGTGTCCTGGAGTGTCAGCTCTGCCATCTCCTCCAAGTGTAACAGATATCTGCTGCTCAATGATCTCTTGCACATAGGTTTTTTGAAAATTGTGCCAAACACTTCCAATAGCAGGATACAGGTAGAATTTCTGATGGTTGATAAATGTTGACATGCTTATGCAGGACACGTTTATGAATTTGTACATGCGTAAGGATTTGCTAGGAATTGAACCAGAAAATAAAATTCCTGCTGATATTAGCAAATTTCCAGCTGGTTTACTTCCAATAAAAGGCTGGCTAAACCAGTGGCGCACATAAAAGCAGTTCTTGCATTCTTGTTTTATTTTTACCAAAGATCCATTCACATAAATAATTTCACCAACTGTGTTTGAACAGCACTTGGTACAACATCTAAATAAATCCATTAGATTTGATTCAAAGACTAAAAATTTAGTTTCCACATCAGCTGGAACATTCCTGAAAAATAAGAGTTTGATCTATATATCGAATAGCCATAGCGAAGCATACTACATGTGAAATGTCCTATATGTTTTGAAACTTTATTTTCTTTACTTTAGCATACTCATACTGTACTTTCATGTAGGTACATTATCATCTTCCATATTCTTCAATAAGCAATTTATAACTTGCCTCTTAAGTTTATCTTAACATTGCAGTAAAGGGCAGAGGGCAGTATCTGTATCAGCTACCTTGGCATTTGTCAGCTTGATTGTGCAAGTGAATTCAGCTAATGGGCACATACTAGAGGAATATGGTTATGTTACCTGTTTTCCTGTTCATCAGTTCTGTTATCTTCATCTGATGACTGAGGGGAAGTTGGTGGCTCATAGTCACTGTCTGACAAGTCATTTTTCACTGGTGATGAGAGTGGTTCTTCAAATCGGCTGGCTGATGCACTTTGGTTGAAAATGTTTTTAGCTGTTGGTCTGGTATCAAACTCAAAGTAATTGGGGCGGACTAGCTGGAATGCATCTCTCATCACTGGTCTGTTATCTATAAAATCAGTCTGCACTCCTAGATAATTTAAAATAGTTTATAAAAGCAGAACAATTTTACATACATGAATACAGATTTTTTAAAAAATGTAATTTCATCTACATTGGGAATTTAAATAGTGTGTTCCATGACAAAGATAGTTTTGATGTACTAGTATTCAGCTTAAGTATCAATTTCCTGGTATACAACACAGTAATTGACAAAAGAAAAAGCCAATCACATTTCATCAAAATTCTTTAAAATAGTAAATGTTTAAAAAGAAAGCATACATTTTAGTTTAACTTACTAATAAATTGGAACAGTATATATGGACATTGTTTAACTGTTGCCTGGAAAAAAATCATAACAAAAAGTGATCATATGAAAGTATGAGTACCTGTGCTTATCATCTCCACTGCAGGTCGTGTTGTTGATTTTGGCACCTTAATATAAGTCTGGCATTTCTTTGACCGCTGTTTTGTCTTTTTGTTGACTTGGCAACCAATGGATGCAGACAGAGGCTTCACTTTATCAATTTCATATTCAACTACCTGAAAAAGGTCAATTGCATCAGTTTTATTACTTTTGAATACTGTACTTTGTTCAAGTTATTTTAGCATTTAGACATTTTAAGAAGATGAAATCATAAATTGGGATAAAGAAAATAGGTCCCAAATTTATTATGATGAATTCAGTAATCCACCATAACAGAATGTGTTTGAAAAGTATAAAAAATGTGTTATTCAAAACCAACATTTTTTCCTTACGATGATCAAACCTATCCTTTTCTCCAAACCTTTAAGCTGTAGTTCTTCCTTTATTTCTAGAAATCTTATATGTAGTTTGTTAAAACATGTTCTTGTCTGAAATGTCACTCTCATTATATATATATATATATATATATATATATATATAAGCTAAATTTTACCTCTTTCATAATGTCAAATGAGTTTTCTAATCCTTGATCCTGATTTGTCTCACTGCCTGTTTGTTGTGAACATTGTTCCTCGTGTGCAGCAATAATCTAAAACAAAATGTACCCTATTAGAGAACATTTATCACTCATGTTTGTAAATATCTATATGTAATCTGATTCAGACATTAGCCCGACAATGAAATATATATGTAGGCCTTCTAAATCTACCGGCAGAACGATTTTTTATATTCACATGGTCAAAGTTGAAGGCAAGATGAAAATGTTGATAATATTTATCAGATGTTTATATCTCAGTTCTTGATTGATTAGATATTTACAGCATTTGTTTTGAAAACTATGCAAGAACGTTCTAGAGGGTACAAATGGAAATGTTGCAGTGACTGGTCTTTTAATATCATAGATATAATATATGGTACTTGTCATCATAAACTCACCCTTGCTGCTTCTCTCTTTGAATAGCCCCTTCTTATTTTCTTTGGTGGTGACACTTGACAAGTTACTTCCTCTGATGGTGACAACATTTCAAGCCTACACAGCTGATGTTTTGGTGTTGAAGGTTCTGATACAGTTGCAGTTACTTGGTTGTCAGTTTCCTTCAAGCATTGTACAGACGGGACGGCATCATCATTGAGTTTGACTTTCTTTGGTGCCCTACCCATATGCTCAACCTCAAATCTATACCTAATGGGAAGCATTCTGGTGTGAAATGAAAGGAGCAGAGGGCAGAAAACTTAGTCGGACCATCCCAGTTTGCTCTTTTGATTTTTACAAAATCTGTCCACCTACGACAAAGTGCTTGGTCTTTCGGAAAGGAATGCATGGAAAACCCATCGGCATTTGTATTCCCACAATTTGCGGCAACACACCTGACACCGCTGCCCTTGCTTGTACCTCCACGATCTCCTCTTGGCATGATTGTGATGATAAAAGCTTTAAAACAAACTAATATGGAACGGAACACGAGCTTTGTTTATGTTTCACTAGAAACGGAAGTACGGCGTGTGTTCATGAAGTGACGTCAGACGGTCTTCACTTGGCGGAAATTACCGAGCGATAAAATCGGTCCCATGTGTATTATTTTCGAAAACACACCTGAGCGTATTTCTCAGTTATTATGCCGAATTTTTCCATCGGGTTTCTTTCTACAGCTTCCAGATTTTATTTTCTATTCAAATAATATTGAATTGTATTTTCGGTTTTTACACTGGTATGGCACTTTAAATCTAGTTTTGTGTGCATGCATGCTTGTGTGCATGTGTGCACGCACACACACACACACACACACACACACACACACACACACACACACAGTGCAATCCATACAAATTCAAATGGAAATATTTTATGATAGATGTAAATATTTATTGCTACATATTTTTTTCAGATGAAATGAATGCAATATTAGAGCTGTGAATAAAGACTACAATCCATGTACATTAATAATGAATTTTGACGTTTAACTGCACAAACCTATTATGATACAACCTGTCTGGAGAAACCGCTTATTTTGGCATGAGGATGGTCTCTGAAGTTTTACTGTACTATCTTTGTGCATTTTAATAGGACATATTTTTAAAAACTTTCATACTTTTTCTGTCACAGAAGCTGATTTATCTGGCAACATGAAGGAAGTGAACATACAGAGACAGAATTGGAGTACCAAAGCACATTACTTGGTCATCTCGCTAAGGTCATTCTCAGACCTTCGACCTTCCCTTCTTCCAGGTTTGTTAGACAGATTTGTTTTCTAGGGTAAACTGCATAGGAATTGTTGCTTAAGGACTTTAACTTTTGAAATGTTTTTGTTTATTTTTAATGATTAAACTAAAATATCTCAAAAAGGAAATTATTTTATATCTGTAATTTATATTGGTTGACTTAAGTCATGTCTGTCAGTGAATTTGTACTTAATTCAGTACATAATAAATTGCAACAGTTGATAATGTATAGCTATTGGGGTAAACATTTCTTCTAAGGATATAAACATTTGTCAGTTATTTTGTGATCAGGATTGCATATATCACTTTTTATTCTTGAAAATGCAAATGTTTCAGTTGGTTGCAGTTTATTTCTGAATTTATTTCATCAATGTATTAAGTTATTTTAGTTTTGCATCATATTTTATCCTGATGTCTGCATGTGTGAGTAATGTTACAGATAAAGACTGGTGGTCTGTAGATTCATCCCTTATAAGTGTGGCTACGAAACATAAATATTGAAGTAGCCCTTGGTTCATAACTTGGAAACTATTGAGATCCACAATGTACACAATGTATAAACATATAAACTTGTATTGAGCATGAAAAGGCAAATTCATGTTTGACAGTTACATTGACCACTGGGTTGATCTTTATTCCCTTGGACTGAGACCATGGTGCACAATGTGCAATATTTACAATTATCATATGCATATACTAGATATGAAGAGACAAAGCATAGTTGCAGTTAGCATTAACCAGATGTTTGGCCGTAGTGATTTGGCTAATAGACTCAAACTTGGTCTGTGGATTAAGAGAGAAGTGTGGTGATTTGTAATTTACAAACACAAATTTCTAATTCAGCTCAAAAAGGTTGTAATCAAAGTTTTACAAGAGTTCCTTTTAAAATTAAGAAATACATGACAGTTTTTAAAAATTGTGTTGCATAATCAGGCCAGTTTATGTAAAAGAAAATGAAAGAAAACATAACCACCCATGTTTCTTTTATTTCACTTTGTAAAGTCAGCCTTAAGATAAATAAAATAAACCATAATTTTGTATCAATTCAAACTCGCATTTTCAGAAGTAATGAAGCTACTTGAAGCAGATGAAAATCTTCAGGTTCCTCTTGTAAGGGAAGAGTTCACTCCCTTGTCATCAGGAATTGTCATGTCATCATTATCCCAGCATGCCTCAGTTACATCTGCCTTCATGCCAACCAGTCAATTCGGACAAAGTTCAGACTTCATGCCAGCCACAGTCGATCTGAGATTTAATTCTGATTTACCAAAAGCTCAAAGGTTATTGAGCTGAATTGTTTTGCAACCAATAGCAAGAATGTGAAAAAATATTCGAAAAAATGCATTTTATGAAATGTCCAGACATTTAGATTTGTTAGACTTGTACACAAGTATAGATTATTGTCTTAAAGTCCAGATATTATTATGACTGTTCATCTTATCACATTTTGTCCTGTAGTATTTTTGTCTATTTAATCATAGTGTAGAATTACAAGTGCTACATTGCTTTGCATCATAATGAACAAGACACAACAGTTACTTATCACTGTATGTCATTGCTTGGCATTAGTTTCATAATTTTTTTCATTATTGTTATGTATTTCTTATATATATATATATATATATATATATATATATATATATATATGAGAGAGAGAGAGAGAGAGAGAGAGAGAGAGAGAGAGAGAGAGATGGATGGTCTGAATAGAATTTCTTACCTTTTCGTTTCAAAGTTTAAATTTGTTTGAACTTTTGGGATTTAGCTTTTTTCTCAATAACTATCTTGAAACCTTTTAGGCAAGATATATCAAAATCTATTGAGTAGAACATATTGGTTATATGGATACTTAGAATGGGTTTTAAGATAGTATTAGGTTCTAAAGACTGTTATGTTTTAAACAAATTTTTAAAAACGTTTTGCACTTGTACTTTCCAATAATGAAAATATTTTACTCTTAAATTGCAAGGAAGAAATCTATAAAACTATTAAGCAAAGCTGCCCAAATCAGTTAAGTGTATACTTTTAGTAGGTATCAAGGTCTAATTGTATTTTGGCAACTTGGCTTTTTTTCAGCAGTTGATTGACCATTTATTTTCAAGTTCATTATTGTATAAAATAAAACAAACTTTGTGCAAACTATATAAAGTGCATCAGTGAACTAAAAAAGATAAAAATTTGTCAGTTCTTAAATGAAAATGTGCATTGTATTTATATTTACAGCACCAGTAAAAATGTGCATTGGTGCTTATGTGTGTGTGTGTGTGTGTGTGTGTGTGTGTGTGTGTGACAGAAAGAGGGGGGATGAAAGGGAGATACAGATGCAGACCCACTAAAATAAAACACAATTTTTGAAACAACTCTTTCAAAGTTCAAAATGTTGATTTAACCAGTATGTTTTACATGTTTGCCATATGAAAGAAACTTTTGATGGAGATGTATGCTAAATTATTAGGAAGATTATAATGAATCAACCTTGATTTTAGCAATAGGTTTGCACCTTCACAGAAGCAGACATTAAATGTTAACCAATACAGTATCCAGAGATCAGAGACACCTAAACAACAGGGAAATGAAGCACTGACCAAATCTTGCACAGCATCCCTCCTTGTAAGTGTATTTCCTTTGAAACTTTATGCATTTACTTTTATTAGAAAATACTTGTACAACATATTAGGTTGGCACTATAATGAACACCACACTCAACACAGAGTTTTTTTCTTCTGGTTTTCTTTGATCATCACCTTTTGGCTATAGAAGCAAGTGACTGAACTTAAAGTTGTTCCATTTGTTTCATGATTTTTCTGATTCACATGTACATCAGCTTTGCTAAGATGCTTGGATATATTTACTTGTGGATTGTGGATTTGAGATCTGTTAGTGTTATTTTATATATTTTTGAAGCACTTACCATTTGGATACCATTGTCTTTCATCTTTCAGCAGTTAATGCTTATTTTTGTTTAAAAGAGTTATCATCAGAAATTTTTGTTAGAGGTAGCATTGCATGTTTAGAGGGGCAGCAGACAACTTACATCCTACTGGGTTCCCATGCTACAGGGAAATTGGGAAAAAGTCTGGAGACATGATAATTTTTTTCCCTACCCTAAAACATCCTTGAATTTTGCAAATATTAACGAAAGTTGGGAAAAACTTGGGAATTTTCTGCCACCATTTGATGCCTGAAATATTTATGTAATTGATTCATAAGTAAACTGATTGCAGATAAATTTATTGAGTTCTAACCAAAATATACTAGAGGTTGTGTTTGCGTTCTTGCCATAGTTGGATCAAACACTCAGTGGATTAGATTCATCTAGTTGTCTTATTTTTACAGTCAACTCAGTATCTGTATCTTTCCTTCCATGAAAGGTTTGAAAACCAGTCTAGCATCACGAAAGGCCAACATAGTAAAGCTGTACCAATGCAATTTTTGCCAATTATGCTGATACCAAGTATAGCTGATTATTAAAATTGCTGATACCGATTATTAGACAGATTATTTCATTATCATAGTACATATACTTACATATAAGCTGAATAATTTAGGAAAAAATAAAGACCTGGAAGAAGGGTGGGGTGGAGTTGGTTTATCCACGGGCCAATGTATAAACTTTAAGGTTTTTAGGCCTTTTTGTTAACTACTGTAATGGCTGTAAATCTTGGGACATGAAACAATAATTGTTTCTGTGTCCTAAGACATAGTCATGTTAAAAAAGTAACTTATTAAACTGTTATAAAGTACTTTGATTGATTTTATTATTTTTTTGCATGTGCATATTTTCTAATTTCTCCCACATGAAATTAAATAAAGGTAAATACAGACTTCATAATTTACAGGCCGGCTGAGTTTACCAGGGAGATAATGTACTATAATGTACAGTACTTACACAGTATAAAGTGTGCATAGTGTCACTTAAATCCTTATTTATTCCCAAACATATTAGATGCAGATTTTGCTTTATTCATTGTTTCGACCAAATTGTATTCTTCTAGTTAACATTTCAGCTAGTCCTTAATAGCTGTTTCATTTACAATGAATCACCTCTCACAAGTTACTCATTTTCAATGATATAAATGATCCTACAAATTGAGGTAATATTTTTTCAAAGGTATGCACATTTGATTATACAAGGCACATAACCATCATAATTTACATGTTCACGAAGAGTGGTAATAATAAAGGCTAAAATTATCATATAGATCAACATCAATCAATTTTAGTTTTGTCTTTTTGGCTTAAAAAACATCATAACTTTTCACACAATGGAAGGCTTGATGTTTTGGCATCACCTTTGTTGATAGTCGGTGAATTTTTTTTATCGTTGTGTGACAGCAGTACAGGCCAGTTAATCATTAAAATGCCTGAAACTGGCTTGTGATAAGAAGAATTTTGAATGGTAACTATACCAGTACATTGAGGTGTAATTGCCTTTTATTCCATAATATTAGCACGATTAAAAAACAGTAAGCATAGTAAGGCATTGATAATTTATTGTGTGCAAACGATCAGCAATAGTTTACAGCAAGTGTGTTAAAAAGTATTTACTTTTAAAGAATATATTGTCTTAATCAATTCCCAAATCAAATGTTTATTTCTTAATTTCCACTGTTTAATTCTGATTTAAAATTTAAGCCATGTCAAGATGAATGTTATGATTGATATTATATTTTGGAAATGCGTTATTTTAAAAATTTATTTACATCAGCACCAATTATTTCTGCTGATGCCAATTATACCGATTGTTCTAACAATCAGCTTGATTATGAGTACGGCTGATTAATCGGTACAGCTTTACAACATAGTGGTGCCAAAGTGTAGGCATTTACTGGATGGCCTAGCAAACTTAAACATTGGTTAATTGAGTCATACATGAACGAAATTGATATGACAACTTCTTATTTTCTCAGAAATTGTGATTATTAAATTTGTATGTCTTTATTCTGCCAAAAGACAAGATAAAACTACGGTGTTGATGAATTGTGTAATTGTGATTTGCATTGCTAGTCACATGAGTACACAAAATTCATAACTCACATTTTCAAATGTTGAAAAAAATAAAAAAGCATTAAATGAAAGTTGTAGACTGGTTGTATACAAATACAAACATGAACTAATACAAAATTCTCATATTTATTCTGAGAACAACTTCTGGAGTAAAAATAATTTGTATGATGTGACTTTGTTGACAAGTGCTCTCTGATGAATCAGACTGGACAGATTGATGTGACATTGACAAGCTTCTTGTTGTTCTCAAAATAAATATGTTGAGAATTATATGTTCTTTCTGATTTTTACAAAAGGTATCTGCTTTCATTTATTATAATTGAATTTCTGTACAACAACATTAGAACGGAGTTTGTTGTTGATATTGCATAACTATTTGACTTCCAATGTCATCGTTTGAGATTTGTGAAGTCATGTAACTAGTAATGCAAATGTCAAGTACTAGGTCAGGTTTCATCTGTCATAGTTTCGTCTAGTCTGTTAGTGGAATAAAGACATAATGATTATAATACTTGACATTCCTGAACAAAGAAATTATATTCCCATTGATTTCATGCAGGTATGAGTAGATTTAACATAAGTTTAAATTTGCTAGGTCATATGGTAAGTGACTACCATATGCCACTACCACACAGTGGCATCAAATTCCAAATTTTCAATATGCAGTTACTATGACACTACACCCCAACATAAATGTCCAAATGTGAAAAATGGGGAGGGAATATTCAGAGGAAACCCTGATTGGAAAATGGACTGCTCTTCATTTTTTCGCAAAATTTGTTGTTGAAAATGGTAAATCTCAGATATGAACTTTGGTGCTATATACTACTACACAGGAGAAATGAGAAATTGTTGTACTTTGCTTCCTATAACATGCATATATATATATATATATATATATATATATATATATATATATATATATATATATATATATATATATATATATATATATAAATCTATTGCCTTAGGTATGTGAGAAAGTCATTGGCCAATTTGGCCAATGGGTATGTGAGAAAGCTTACTGGTAGCTTTCTGTTCATTGGTAATTCATCCCGGGTTACTTGTCCAGTATATATACTGGCTACCATGTATAGCCTATCCTGTGCTGAGCTATTGTATTAAACAACAACTACATTTTTATGACAATTTTGAATTCAGACTTTTTAACCAAATTGTTGATTTGCCATGAAACCCAATGCATAAATATCATTATTATCATACATACATACAAATTGTGTCCAATTGCAAACAATGGCAGACTTTATCTGCCATTGCATAATAAATTTGCAGATTAGGGTCTGTGTTTCTTCTACTAAGTAGTCCAAACTAAATCTGCTGGCATATTATGTGACTATGCAGATGTGGGTTTGTGCAGTTTGTAGTGGGACTTTACTTTTAATCAACTATTCATACATGCACCCATCCATATGTATGATGCACTGATAGTCATATTGTGCATTTATTTTCATGTGTCTGTTTTTATGATTTTGCAAAACATGTAATTTTCATTGAAACTTAAATTTGTAAGTTGGTGAAATTGTTCTATTGCTTCCACAGAATGATCTTTGCTCATTGTGTCTTTAAATTTGTAATTTGTAGTAAATGCCAAATTCATGACTTTTTTTTATCCCCATGAAAAATAATAAATAAACAATATGGGTAATCTCAGTTCATATTAGAGAAAATACTGTTTGCATACGAGTCATTGCAAAGCTGGATATGATGTTGACCTTAAATTAGATGATGCAGATGATGAAATGTGGTGTTTATGCATATAGAACAAAGTGTATTATTTAGAGAAAACAACCAACTATGAATTTGTAATTTCTAATTATATCCCGTGATAGAACTATTTGTTTATTTTATTATGGATATAACAGTGTATATTATGTATATGTGTATGCAGAGAGAATTGTATCTTGCAACATCTACTGGTAACAATTTTTGGAAGTATTATAATCTCCTATATTCCCCTTTATATATCATTGTAAGATTAACAGGAATTGAATTATACTTTGAAAATGGTTCTAACTATTGCTTCTATAGTAATAAGTTGTGCTTAAAATTCATTGTTCCTTTTAAAAATAATTAAATGTAGACCACACCATTTTCATAACTTGCATTGGATGGTAACATGTTTCTTTATGATCAACATGTTTGATTAATTTGGTGATATTGAGCATGTTAATATGTGGTCCAAGGTCATTGGGGGGGATTGAGTGTGATCAGTGGCATTTACGGTAGTTTGGATTATAGATTTTTAATTCTGTCATTGTTATCCTTTTTTTAGGAATCTGTGGAGTATTTGCAGAGGGAGACAGAAAGATGGGAGGATGAAAACAATCCAATAGTGCAAGTGGCAAAGCTTCTTTCCCAACAAATCCACCAGATGGCACACTTTGTCCAGGGCAAAGGACCAATCACTGTAAGAGTTGTAGTTAATTATTTTGATGACTATTTTTATGCATTGAATAAATAGTCTTGAAGCATGAGAAAAAGAGTATCATCTGAATTGTTTAGAAATGGCATGTTGCTTATACTGGTGATTTGTTGCTAATATCAGCCATTTGTTGCTTATACTGTCCATTTCTTTTACATATACAGTAGTCCCCCTCTTGTACGGCCCCCTTGACCAGTGGCCACCCGCTCCAAACGGCCAGAATTTGTTGGCACCGACGAGTTTCTGTTCAAAAGTACCCCTCACGAGAGGCCACCCGGCTAACGCGGCCAGCATTTTTGTGCAATATTATAAAATTTTCCCCCTCACGAGCGGCCTCATTTTATTTTTAAATATATCCAGAACCAATAATTAATTCAAATCTTGACGTAAAGTAAGTAATTTTGATTATCTCTATTGTAGATACACGTCTCTGAGTGTCAAGTCGCCGTTAAAAGTGTCGACTAAAGATTTAAAGTATATCGTTATCTATGAAAGTCTATGTTTACAGGAAATGGGCTCAATAATGTTTTGATAGAGTTTGGGGTTTAACACCTACGTTGAGTTCTTCTCGTTGATGATTATAACCAGACGTAATTGTTATAATCATAACACGGTCAGCATAGGCTAAAAATAGATTTTGTACATAGGCACACACAGAGAACCTTAAAAAAAAAGAAATATAGGGTACCAGACAAAGACCGGAAAAATTACGTGACCAAACAATATGGCTTCCTTTATGAAGGCTGCATTTCGTAGACTCGACACAAGTTTTGTCTGCATAATTAAATCGCATACAGTCAGCAATAACCGAATAAATCATTACCAAACACTAAAATGTCATCACGTTAACGGATACATTATTTTCGAAGAAAGTCGGTTATTCTACTCGACGACATCGGGGGGGGGGGGGGGGAGGATGCCGTCAGTACAAAAGACTCGTAAAAACAAGTTTATGTTGAAATAATTTGAATAAACAAAGTAATAACCGATAAGAAGGTTATTCAGCAGCAGTGGGAAAATGGAGCAAATGGAAAGATAATTATGTATGTACCAAGATGTAAATGACGTTTTTGAATCCATTTGCAATGTGCTTGACAACAATACCCGCTCGCATATCAAACTTACGCCAAGAAAGCAAAAATAGTAACGTATATTCAGTTGAAATAAATTTGTTATTATGACAAAAAAAAACTTTTATTGATTAATGTTTCATTTAGACGAAGATATTTAATGTTTTGAAGTATGTAGCTTTCTTACTACCTACATTACATATACATGTACTTCTCATAATAAATTTAGCCCCCCTCTGGAACGGCCACCCGCCTTATAAGGCCACTTTCCCGGTGCAACAGGGGTGGCTGTATAAGAGGGGGACTACTGTAGTGGCTATTTGTTGCTTATAGTGGCTATTTGTTGCTTATGCTGGCTATTTGTTGCATATACTGACCATTATGTTACTTATAGTGGCAATGTGTCCATTATACAGTCCATGTGTTATTATTGTTGCAATTTTTCATCATGCTGGCCATTTTGTACTTATGCTGGCCAATTTTTACTTAAACATGCCATTTTCTACTTAAACATGCCATTTTCTAATCATACTGGCAATTTTCTAATCATACAGGCAATTTTCTAATCATACTGGCAATTTTCTAATCATAGTGGCAATTTTCTAATCATACTGGCAATTTTCTAATCATAGTGGCAATTTTCTAATCATACAGGCAAATTTTCTAATCATAGTGGCAATTTTCTAATCATAGTGGCAATTTTCTAATCATACTGGCAATTTTCTAATCATAGTGGCAATTTTCTAATCATACAGGCAAATTTTTAATCATACAGGCAATTTTCTAATCATACAGGCAAATTTTTAATTATACAGGCAATTTTTTAATCATACATGCAATTTTTTAATTATACAGGCAATTTTTGAATTATACAGGCAATTTTTTAATCATACAGGCAATTTTTGAATTATACAGGCAATTTTTTAATCATACAGGCAATTGTTTAATTATACAGGCATTTTTTTAGTCATGCTGGCAATTTTTTAATCATACTGGCATACTGCCAGTTTTTACTTATACTGGCCAACTTTTATCTATACTGGCCATTTTTTCAACTTATACTGCCATTTTTTACTTATACTGGCCAACTTTTAATCATGCTTCCATTTTTTTAACATGTACTGGGCATTTTGTACTTACACTGGCAATTTTTTTTACTTATATTGGCTATGTGGTGCTTATACTGATCATTTGTTGCTTACAATAGGCATTTTTTGCTTATACGGGCTATTTGCTACTTATACTGGCCATTTATTGTTCATACTGATTACTTGGTGCTTATACTGTTACATATAGTTGCTATTTGTTACAAATACTGGCTATTTTTTGTTACTTATACTGGCTATTTTGTTACTTATACTGGTCATACTGGAGACTTCTGGAAAGATGTCTGCTATTGCTTAACTGTTTGACACAGCTGTTCCATTCTTGTGCTGTTTTTCATGACATATGTGCTTGTTGTGTGCCTTTGTCTACATTATTGTGTTTCATCATGCATTGGCTGTTCAGTTTGTATGTGTTTCTTCATCTCCTTGTTTTGGAAACAAAAACAATTATAATTTCTCTCAGCTGTATTGTTCCACTGTTAAGACGTCCTTTGTTTTTTAATAAACCGCCATCACTTGATCGCCAGTCAACACGCTTACACTATGATGAACCTTCATTAATTGCATTAAATGACCACACCTTGGCTTTTAAAACTACATTGTGCTCAAGACTAAATGAACTGGAACTACATTCATCATTACTTAAATGTAAATGGAATTGAAAAAAGAAACGTTTCAAAGCTGGCTGGCAAAGAACAGGAAGAAGATTTCTAGTTATCTCCCTTTCGGCCATAACAGATAAATAAGTTAAAAATTCAGCCATTATATTTGATAACCTGGTGCAAATTCATCTTAAATCATTAACTGTTGTGTCAACTGTCCCAGATATACCACTACGTATTGCATTATTCAATGCCCAGTCAGTAGCATCACTTGAAAAGCACACAGAATTGGTTAATTTTATCAATGACCAGAATATCAAAGTCTTCTTCCTGACAGAAACATGGTTAAAAACATCAGGTGATGGGCCCATGTGCATGGATTTAACACCCACTGCATACTCCATCAAATTGTTTCCCCGCAACTCTCGTGGAGGTGGATCAGCTGTCATCAAAAAGAATTCCATGATAAAATGCCTTAAGTACAACTTAACCTTCAATTTCTGCCACACATTGTTTGAATTAGTCCAAACAACACTCACACTGTGTTACGGCTATTGGATTTAAATTATTTATTTTTTAATTGTTAAATCCAAATTTGTCATTTAGGGTTTAATATTCATTAATTGGGAGATTTTTTGGGGTAAATTCAGGCTGACCTACACTCTAATTGTAAACAAGTTTTGACCTTGGCTTGTTGATCTAATTCCTGACCTTGCTTTGGACATTGTCAACAAGCTTCTAAAACTATTGGTTAATTTCAAGGACAACTTTTTATTTTTAGTAATTCGTGGCTTATTTTCTTCTGGATCATTTTATTATTATGTGACTAGGTGAAGGTAGACTCTTCCTCTGACTTTCTATCAATTTCTAGAAAATCACGTGATCACTTGTTTACTTCAGAAAAACAGTTATATATAGCTGTGTTTTGGAAGCTAACATTAGTAGAATTTTGGGCTTTAAAGATAGTAGTTGTGTATTTTCTGTTTGAGTTTAATTTTAATTATCTTGTTCTGGACTTTGTGTCAATTCATTGAAGAAAGAAGAATTATCTGGAAAAGGACATGTGTTTATGATTTTCATTTGGATGATAACAAAACAAGAACTGCTTCACGTGACATTGTCAGCCATTTTGGATTACAGCATCAAGATTCGAACCTGGAATTATTAGAACATTTATTTATCAGGACTCTAGCAATTCCATTAGTGAATTATTATTGTGAATTCTATATTGGATTAATGTTGGATTTGATTTTCTAAAACCATAAGTTTATTTATTTTATGAAAATAATTGTACTTAATAAATTCATTGTTCAAGTTATACAAGCTTGTTAGTTTTCACTCTTTCTGTGTTGCTGCTTATTCGAGCCTAAGCACGTAACATAGAATTGGTGGCTAGCGTCCGGGATTGAGATTGAGATTGAGATTTAAATAAATTGGAATTTAAATTTGAATTTCCCCTAGTTTTTGAAAATTTTAAATCATTAGTGAGACTGACATGCTTGTATCAAAATGACATCTAAGGTAGAAATATTTCTTTCTAATCCTACCCAGGAGCAATTAGATCTTTTCAAAAAAGATGAGTTGGATCAACTTGCCAAAAAATACGATCTTTCCGAAGTGAAGGCTTCTTTAACGAAACAAGATATCAAAAAGATTTTGGTCCAGTATTTGGTAGAACAGGATCTTTTGGAACAAAGTGCTTTGATTCCAGTCAGTAAGTCTGCATCAGACTCTGACATTAAACTAAAGGAATTAGAATTAAAATTCCAGATGGAATTAGAGTTGAAGAAGCTAGAATTTCAGGAAAGGGAGCAAGAAAAGCAATTACAATATAAAAAAGAGGAGAAAGAGAAACAAATTGAATTACAAAAAGAGCAAATGCGAATTGAGAGAGAGAAGAAAGAGAAACAAATTGAATTACAAAAAGAGCAAATGCGAATTGAGAGAGAGGAGAAAGAGAAACAAATTGAATTACAAAAAGAGCAGATGCAGATTGATAGAGAGAGAGAGGAGAGAGAGAGAGAATTAGAGTTGAAGAAGCTGGAATTTCAGGAAAGGGAGAAGGAAAAACAATTACAATATGAAATTAGAATGAATGAAATGGAGCTGGCAAGTGAGAATCACCACCATACTTCAAATCAAAATTTTGATATAGCAAGGAATATTAGATTAGTGCCCCCTTTCAAAGAAAAAGAAGTAGACAAATATTTTATTCTTTTTGAAAAAGTTGCAGAAAATTTAAAGTGGCCAAGAGAGAATTGAACTCAGTTACTACAATGTGTAATTACTGGTAAGGCTAGTGAGATTTACACTTCACTGTCTGTTCAGCAAAGCAGTGATTATGACGTAGTTAAAGAATGCATTTTAAGAGGTTATGAGTTAGTTCCTGAAGCTTATAGGCAAAAATTTAGAAATTATAGAAAAGAAGCTGGACAAACTCGTGTCGAATTTGCTAGACAAAAAGAGCAGTTGTTTGATAATATGGTGTTTAGCCAAGAAAGTCGAGCAAGATTATCAAAATCTCAAGCAAATTATATTAATTGAAGAGTTCAAAAACTGTGTCCATATTGATGTTAAAACCTATCTTGATGAGCATCAGATTGAAACCTTGGAAAATGCTGCTCGAGCTGCTGACAAATATTCTTTGACACATAAAGTTCCTTTTGTTAACAAGACTTCTACTCAACAATTTAATGGCAGAAAAGTATTTCCACTTAATTTAAGCCCTTCTAAAATTCAAACTAACACAACTTTCGAAAATCAGACTTCAGAGAAGTTTGATTCTAAATCCTTGTCTCTTCCAATGTGTAACTTTTGCAAGAAAAAAGGACACGTTATTTCTGATTGCTACAAATTAAAAAAATAGGCATCAGAATCAAGACAGACCTGTTCCAAATGCTCTTATTTCCAAGATGTCAAGGTCACAGTCATGTATTGAAAGCAATACATTTGTTGGGTCTAATAAATCCCAGTCTGATTTTGATATGGAGAATTATGAACCATTCATATCGAAGGGTTCTATATCACTCTTGGATGATTCAGCCAATCCCACCCCTATTAAAATTTTAAGGGACACAGGAGCTTCTCAGAGTCTTTTATTATCAGGTAATTTGCCTTTTTCTGAGAAGTCTTCTTCTAATGAAAGTGTTCTTATTCAGGGAGTAGAGTGCGGCGTTGTTAATGTTCCTCTCCATTGTGTAAATTTGTCATCAGACTTAGTGTCAGGACCTGTGACAATCGGAACAGTCTCAGTTTTACCCGTAGAGGGGATTGATTTATTGCTAGGCAACGACTTAGCTGGGGACAAGGTTGTGGTTAATCCACTTGTAACTGACAAGCCTTATTTGGATCAGAAAGTTGATCCAATTGAAAAAGAAATCCCTGATATATGTCAAGCTTGTACGGTTACCAGAGCTATGGCAAAGAAAGCTCTTGAGAATGAAGTTGAAATGGGCAGTATTCCCTTGGCTGACATATGTATAGGTCAGGCTTTTGATGAGGTCACATTTACTTCTTGTTTAGATCAATCAGAAGGTATTGATCATAGTGATCCTCTATTAACAACTCATTCTCTTTATTTTAATCAGGGTGATGATTTTGAGAATGATGTTACAGAAGGCAGCATTCCTTCAACTGACCCTTGTATAGGTTAGGTTTTTGATGAGGTCACTTTTATTCTTGGTTTAGATCAATCAGAAGGTATTGATCATAGTGATCCTCTTTTAACAACTCATTCTCTTAATCAAGGTGATAAACGACAGTCACTTGTCGTCGAACAGGAAAAAGATCCTGAGATCTCCTGTTTGTTTCAAAGGGTCATAAATGAGACTGAAGTCACTGAAGTTCCTGTCTGTTATTTCATTAAAAATGGAATTCTTATGAGAAAATGGAGACCTTCCGAGGTACCTGTTGGTGATGAGTGGTCAGTGAACTTTCAAATAGTAGTTCCAAAACCTTACAGACAGGAAATACTTAATTTGGCCCATGAAACTCTTTTGGCTGGTCATTTAGGGATTAATAAAATGTATCACAAAATCTTAACTCACTTCTATTGGCCAAAAATCAAAAGTGATGTTGCCAAATACTGTAGATCTTGTCATACTTGTCAAATGGTAGGAAAAACCAATCAGAAGATACTTAAGGCTTATCTGCAACCTATTCCTGCCTTTGACGAATCATTTGGTAGAATTATGGCAGATTGTGTAGATCCCTTACCTAAGACCAAGTCAAATAACCAATACCTGTTGACCATTATGTGTGCGTCAACAAGGTTTCCAGAGGCTATTCCGTTGAGGAATATAAAATATAAAACAGTAAAAGCTTTGATAAAGTTTTTTACTCAGTATGGCCTTCCCAAATCTATTCAGTTTGATCAAGGTTCAAACTTCATGTCTGGAATTTTCCAGCAAGTTATGAATGAATGCCCAATTCAGCAATTCAAGTTAAAAATGAAACTATGGGTTGAAAGAACTACAAGGGAGAGAACTTTTGAGTCTGATAATGGAGTTGTGTTACTCTTGTTCATTCTTCTTACTTTACTTCAAATTAGATATTACGGCCCTTACAAAGTTAAGAAGAAAATGAATTAGTTAAATTATAGTATTAGTGCTCCTCGGATCTAAATTCATTATAGGAGTACCAGTGTATTGAAAGAAATAGCCATGTTAAATATGTAATTAATTTAGTTGTACCTGTCCCACTCGGTGAAGAAATATCATCGGATTCTACTGATATTGGAGCGCCGAATTGTTGGAATTCAGAAATTATAAAAAAATCTAGACCAGAAACTTTCACAGTTGCATGTGCAAGAAAGAAATGAACTGAAAGTTATTATTATATGAGCACTTATGTCCAGATATTCTTACAAGGATAAACAAAAGTTTCATGACGTTGAAATTGAAAATTCCAAACAGCATCTATGCAGGATGAGTCCACTCAAACAGGAATACTTGAAAAAGGAAATTCAATATTTGCTGGAGAATGATTTTATCAAGCCCAGTAAAAGTGATTGGAGTTCACCATACATACTTGTTCAAAAACCAGATACAACTTTCCATATGTGTACTGATTAACGGAAGGTGAAAAGAGTGACAAAAACAGATTAATTCCCATTAACAAGAATTGACTATTCTATTGATAAAATTGGGAATGCCAAGTATGTCACCAAATTCTGACCTTCGGAAAGGATTTTGGCAGATTCCACTATGGAAAGAGCAAAGGAAAACTCAACATTATGACTCCAAAATGGACTCTACCAATATAAAGAAAGTCCATTTCAACATTTCATAAAAATGTTCATCTCTGGTCTAGAGATTTGTGACGTCATCATCTACAACAACACCTGGAGGGAACATCTAGCAACAATTAGAAAATTCTTTGACAGACTCACTAATGCGTGTCTGACTGTTAATTTATTTAAAAGTGAGTTCTGCCCTGCTAGAGTGGCTTTCTTTGGACATTTAGTGGAACATGGACAAGTTAAAAGGTTGAAGCTATTTCTTGATAATATAATTGTAGACACTCTTTCCCGTGTATAATAATTCATTATATTGTGTAATTTATGCTAGTTCTTTTAACCTCAGATGTAAATTGGTTTGTGATAAAAAGAAAGTTTTATCATATAAACCTTTCTTTTTATTTTATGGGGGAAGGTGTTACGGCTATTGGATTTAAATTATTTATTTTTTAATTGTTAAATCGAAAGTTGTCATTTAGGGTTTAATATTCATTAATTGGGAGATTTTTTTGGGTAAATTCTGGCTGACCTACACTCTAATTGTAAACAAGTTTTGACCTTGGCTTGTTGATCTAATTCCTGACCTTGCTTTGGACATTGTCAACAAGCTTCTAAAACTATTGGTTAATTTCAAGGACAACTTTTTAGTTTTAGTAATTCGTGGCTTATTTTCTTCTGGATCATTTTATTATTACGTGACTAGGTGAAGGTAGACTCTTCCTCTGACTTTCTATCAATTTCTAGAAAATCACGTGATCACTTGTTTACTTCAGAAAAACAGTTATATATAGCTGTGTTTTGGAAGCTAACATTAGTAGAATTTTGGGCTTTAAAGATAGTAGTTGTGTATTTTCTGTTTGAGTTTAATTTTAATTATCTTGTTCTGGACTTTGTGTCAATTCATTGAAGAAAGAAGAATTATCTGGAAAAGGACATGTGTTTATGATTTTCATTGGATGATAACAAAACAAGAACTGCATCACGTGACATTGTCAGCCATTTTGGATTACAGCATCAAGATTCGAACCTGGAACTATTAGAACATTTATTTATCAGGACTCTAGCAATTCCATTAGTGAATTATTATTGTGAATTCTATATTGGATTAATGTTGGATTTGATTCTCTAAAACCGTAAGTTTATTTATTTTATGAAAATAATTGTACTTAATAAATTTCAAGTTATACAAGCTTGTTAGTTTTCACTCTTTCTGTGTTGCTGCTTATTCGAGCCTAAGCACGTAGCACACTGGAACAATGGTCAGTACATTTTTTCTGTTTCTGCCGCCCTCCTCCTAGTAGAAAAACAAGATGACTGAATCTCTCTTTTCGGAGCAGTTTCTGAATCTTCTGGAGTATGGAAATTTGATAGGTGGCAACCTAATTATTCTTGGAGATTTCAACTTTCATTTTGACTGTCCTGGAAACCCATACACGTCAAAACTCCAAGATTCCATTCATGTTTTCAACCTTAAACAGTTAACCAACCCACCCATAGACTTGGTCACATTTTAGACTGGTTTCTTTATAGACCTGTTGGTAATATTCTGCAATTAAACCTTGTATCCCACGAAGTTGCATCAGATCACCTCTGCATTATATGCCATCTCAACGTATCAGTCCCTAAACCCTCCACCTTTATTTGCTACTAAGAGAAACCTCCGTATGATAAATAGAACCAAATTAATGCATGACAGTCCAGAAAACCTAACAATTTACTTACATCTTACAGCGGAACAACTCAATAACTGCCTGTGTTCATTGCTTGAAAAACATGCCCCAGCCACCAAATGCAGAGTATTAATAAAAAAGTGTTCTCCATGGTATAGCAGTGTTAGGGACCAGCTTCACTCTGCTAAAAGACATCACTGGAAAGCAGAGAGGCTTTGGCTTTCCACCAGACTCACTATTCATAAACAGATCGATGAAGCCGCTAAGAAGGACGTCACACACATAGTCCATTTATCCAAACTATCCCACTACAGTACTAAGATCATGGAGAGTTCCAGCTGCAAAGAGCTCTTCAAGATAACTAACAAACTAATGTCAAGGAACAAATGTACACCACTTCCAACTACTTTCTCTCCAGTAGACTTTCCAGACCTATTTGCAAATTTCTTCCATGACAAAGTACAAACCATTAGAGATTTGCTTGACAACACAATTTCAGTTGACTCATTGTCACCATACAGTTTTTTTAATTTCAATGACAACCATTAGGAGCATTTGAATCTGTCTCTATGGAATTAGTATGGACAGTCGTGATGAAGAGTGCACCAAAGACGTGAACTTGATCCAATTCCAACATTACTGCTGCTTGAGTGCTTAAACCCAATATTGTCTTCACTAACTGATGTTATTAATATCTCTCTCTCATCGGGGGAATTCCCATCATTTTTCAAAACTGCCATCATATAGCCTCTGCTGAATAAACCAACACTTGACCATAACGATTTAAAGAACTACAGTCCAATTTCTAATCTCCCATTCATATAAAAAATCTTAGAAAAAGTTGTTCTAACCCAACTTGTATCTCATTTGAATTTAAACAGTCTTATTAGCAATGTATATTCTGCATATCGTCCTTGCCACAGTACTGAAACTACTCCTCTGAAAATATTTAATGACATTCTCTCTGCTTTGGATAGTGGAAAGATTACAGTCCTCACCCTCCTTGATTTGTCTGCAGCATTTGACACAATAGACCATGATATATTACTTCACCTTCTCCAGCATGTATTTGGCATTCGCAATATAGCCTTACAGTGGTTCAAGTCCTACCTAGTCAACAGGGCACAAATTGTATCTGCAAATGGAATACAATGCAGCCCAGTTGATCTATGTTGTGGTGTTCCACAGGGGTTTGTTCTTGGACCTGTTCTCTTCATTCTCTATTCTCAGCTGCTCTCAAGTGTCATAGATCATCACCCAGTGTCTCACCAATTGTATGCTGATGACACCCAAATATACAAGTCTAGCTACCCAACTGAAGTTGACGCTACCATCCATGGAGTAGAGAGGTGCATTTCTGATGTGAAATCATGGATGGCATGTAACAAGCTGCAGATGAATGATGATAAAACTGAGGCCATTCTAATCACAACACAAAGACTTTCTCATTCACATCCTTTACCTCAGACAATAAATATCAGCAACATCAACATTAAACTCACACAGTCAGTACAAAACCTAGGTGTTACTCTAGACAGTACTCTCACACTGCGCCAACATGTCATGAACAAGGCTGCATATCTTTAGATGAGATGCATCAGTTCCATTCGCAAATATCTTTCAGTTGATGCCACTAAAACATTTGTGTATTCATTAGTACTTTCAAGACTGGACTATTGTAACTTAATTCTGTCTGGTTCGTCACAGTATATACTCCTGAAACTTTAAAAAGTTCAAAACACAGCTGCTTGGATCATCTTTAGAGTACCTCGATCAGAAAACACCTTACCACTGCTCTGTACCCTATATGGCTATCCATTCGATAAAGAATCAAATACAAAATTTGTTCTCTGTGCTATGTTTCACTGACAGACTCCAGTCCAACATACCTATCTGGCCTCAACCATGTGTATAAAGCAGCAAGATACTTATGCTTCTTTTATGACAATCATATACTCATTGTTCTCACTATGAAAACGAAGTCATATGGCCAACGTTCTTTTGCATATCAGGGCCTGGCGATGTGGATCTAATTGCCTATTGAAATTAGACACAAAGACACAGTGGTCCCTTTTAAGAGTGCTCTTGAAACTCACCTGTTTCGACTGCAGGAACAAACATAGAGACCTAATAATGTTTTGTACCTTATATGTTTTCAGCATGTTTTTATGTTTTCCAATATCATGTTTTTTTTTTTTGTTTTTCTGTAGTGTAGTCATATCATTATAGATGTTGTAAAGTGCATAGAGCTTCTAAAGATTAGGTGCTATACAAAGTCCTCATTATTATTATTATTATTATTATTATTTGTTACTTATTGTAACCTTTTTATTACTCTCACTGTCCATTTATTACTTATTGTGGTAAATTGTTATTTATACTACCCATTTGTTTTTACAGGCTAGGTGTTGCTTATACTGTCCATTTGCTACTTGTAGTGGCAGCTTGTTACCTATATTGGCAATTTGTAACTTATTCTGGCAATATTTTACTTATACTGGTGACTTGTTATTATGAGATTTGTAGGTGTTATTCACTGTATCAATATATCTTACTAAGGAACCTTTATTATTTTACAAGACGTTAAAGGAAAAGCAAACCAAAGTGCCATATATGTGGAAATTGCATGTATTGTCACTTCACTCAGTCCATCTAGCTCTTGGTTATGTTTTGCATTTGATTGGACAGTGGAATTCATGTTCATTGAACACAATTCTAATTGTGCAATTATTTGGCTTCATTATTCAATAATAGTATTTCATATTTTTCTCTGTAATCAAAACTATTCTTTGAAAAACATTTAAAATACACTTTTTAGAATTTGACTGAATTTTACAGAAGGTATTGTGGCATGAAGGACTTTTCAGTTCATATAAATGATGCTGATGTACCTCAGAGATGTCTTTTGTTACTTAAATCAGAAAATCCTTTTTTATAACTTCTCTAAAACTGCTTAGAAGACTTGGATGAAATTTGCCTGAAAGTAAATCCTTCAAATATGTTAACTGGTGCCAATCCTTCAAGTATATCCACTCTTAATAATAAAAAAAGATATTTAAAAATTATAAGAAAATCTTTATCTAATATTAACTTCTTAACAAAGTTTGAACAATTTAGACAGATTTGCAAGCTGGAATTGAGGCCTTTATAATCTGGATAATTGGTTCATCCATGTTTGATTGAATCAGGGTTTCATACTAGAATTAGTGCAGTTAGTCAGGGAACGAGACTAATATTATAGCAGCACCTCAGACACTTTAAACTGCACATATGTTTTCATGTAAAGTGTCTGCGTGATCAAACTGTTGATTATATAATTTTTTTCAAATGGTGAATAAAAGCAGGAAGGGTCACAATTATGTTTATTGGACATCACTTGTCAATTTAAGTCTGTCTTGTAGCAGGAGAAATGTTTACTATTGTCATGTGAAATGGAAACAATTCCAAGAGTTACGTGAAGTTGAGAGATAGCAACAAGTCATTTAGCTGCATAGGGTTTTGAAATAAAGTTTGTGCAACTGTACTAGTGATAATTATGGTCTAAATGGTGTTTACTGTTGCTGCATGTTTCAAATACTTTAATTAAATTTTTCAGCATTACAGTAGCAGTTTATGATATGTTTTTACAGCTTACTGTAAACTAGTAAACTAATCAAACTTACAGAAAAAAATCAACTGCCCTACTGAGATGGTCTTGTCATTGTTGGCAATTCTGTCTGTATTGTTTAAGGCAGGGTTTAGTGGGTAAACAGATGTCATTACCAGTGATAGTGATGCTGATGAAGTTCCCACTGATCTGATGTGCAATACCTACTTGGGTCTGGTAACGAATATGTTGTTTTCTTGGATTATATTAATTATAATAATGACACTGTCACATCTGTGATACCAACAATTGAAATGTAAATTTGTTGTACCTTGGGAATATTGTTAGTGAAATGAGTCATCACCAGGAAGCAACCATGTTATGGAACAATAATGATTTCTCATAAAAGTGATTTTTATGAATCTTTGGCTGCAACATCTACTTGTATGTTGCCACTTTCATCAGATCGGAGAATTTACTAGTTTTTCTCTCATAATAACCTGCATTTATACAATGTACACTGCTTACTCGATAAATCCCGATTTTTCCCCAAAGAAAAAATATATTTTCAAAATCTTTCGAAATATGCTAAACGTGAAAAAGTACATATATATATAAAATTAAAGAGATTTGATGCATAGAGTTCGTTTCTGTAGATTATCAGAAATAGGGCCATCAACCAGTACTATAAATCATTGATAGTAACAATGTCTGTATGTGTGTTTTTTTTCTTCTTTTTTTCTGCTTCTTGGTACATTTTTGTGAGATTTGGTGCTAATATATGCAATATTGGGGTGGTCTTGGGGGTGGTTTTGGACTGTTTAGAGAGACCATCATTTCTCAAGGGTATCACAACTGGCATTTTTATTATCGTGTGCTAACTTATATTGTTTTAAATTTGTATACCCACTAAATTCATGTTGGTAATGATTAACCCTTGTTTTTCATTTTATTTCTAATGCAATCAAATACATAAATATCTATCAATCGATTGATCAACATTGTTTCTCAAAAAGAGAGTTGATCATTTGAATTAGACAAATATGTCTAATTTGGATCTAGCAATGAAATTAGAATGTATCCAATTCAGCACAAAAATTAGTGACATGATACAAAATGTGTGAAGCTGTACATGTGTTAAGCGAATAGAAACTATGTGGATTAATGTTTTTGATTAACTCCTCAATATACAGTAATTTATCCTGAAATTAATGTTACTCTATGAGTAAAAAATAAACTCACTGTTATTAAGAGATATTTATTCACAGTTAATCACCACACAATTATAAAGTGAGATTTAACACTATAAAATCTGCCACCCACCAACCATTTTGTCTTTGTATTGATCCTTTTATTATTATAGGTTCCTCGATAACTCATGCCTCACTTATAGTGCGGTCAATGTTTTTGGACCCCGATTTGCGTGAGTTATTGAGGGAGTGGTTTATGTTCTTTGAAAATTATATTACCATTCCATATGAGCTCAACAGTAATCAGTAAATCGTTTAGTGAAATTATTATCCCATGTCATCAACATGGACAAGTACATAAACATTTTTAAAAACCAACCCCAGAATGATAAATTTGGATGTAACATTTCTTGGTTATTATGTTCTAATATCTCAGTCTCCTGTGAAATGTTATAAACAATCTTTAATTTAAATTATATTACATATTCATGCTGTAATATTGTTTTTATTATGCTCATTGGAATATGCTGTAATGATCAGACTTCTCATAATTTTTGAGTAGCAGGCTAAATTTCAAATATGTGTAGCAAGTTCATAAAATGAGATAGCATTAAATGTTAGTTTTGTCAAAGTCGGCAGGGACATATCAAAAGTAGTTTGAAGCTTGCTGCAATATGCGGATGAGATGTTTGAATGATGGGTGACATAATTTCTGATTTTTTTAAACTGCAAACATTCATTGTAATCACCACATTAGCAAACAGAGATTAAAATATATCATTACACAATCAATAATTTTTAAAGAATGCATGTTCAAATTTATGAAATAGTATACTCTTCAGAGTTGAAAATTGGTGCTCCATGAGATCTTTATATAAATTTTTTTTTATGTTAATTAATGCAATTCATTTATATAATCTTTTACGTTTATGTCCAGTATTGTTTCCTGTTCATTTCAGTCTCATGCAGAATTGATTCAGATGGCTAAAGCAGTGCTAGAGAATGGCAACAAAATGCTGAAGTTTGCCAGGATCCTAGCAACTCACTGTGTTGATCAGGGGTAAATAAGAGTTATTGACTGGTTACATTTGTCATCATAAATTGTATGCACTTGCCATAAGGTGGAAAATTTTCTGTTATGTTATCCATCCATTCTTCAAACTGTTATCAATTTTGTTTGTGCACAGTAACTTGAATTCTTCACCATTTTTTTAGCTACCACGTTTGTGGATGAATTGCAGTTGTTGATTTCTGGATCAAAAAGTAAAAAGTTTGCTTATTTTGACTGAAAGAAAAATAAATGTTGTGGATGGCTTGCATCCGAGGTTAGGAGGAAGCCAGTTTGGGGTTAAAGGTTAGTATCACTGAATGAAGAAATGTGATTTCTTTTAAACAAATTTAAGTTTTCGGCTGTATACCTTTACCAAGTATTTTTGAATGACTGAATGTGCATATTGGGTAAGAAAGAATCCTATTGATGTTATGGTTAGAAAGTCAGAGATCAAGGTTACTGTCACTGAAAAATGGTTTCTCCTTTGAACACATTCCCCACTCACATTAAATTTAGGAAGAACAGTCTATATTTTCGTAAATCCAGCAATTGTGAAAAATTACATAAGGAGCCCTGAGTGAAGAGTGGTTTTGAGCATTCAACGTTATGGATCACTGCCATCTCACCTCCGTCTGCATGGGTTTGAGTCTCAGGCTCAGCCAATATGGGAATGAGAGAAAGCTTGCTAGTATTTTGTGTTTGTGGGTCAATGGTTCTTTCACCACCATTAATACTGGCTGCCATTTATAGCCTATCAAGTGCTGAAAAATGGCGTTAATCCTATAACAACAACAAATATTGAAATAATTCACATTTTCATCTATTTAACACAAAGGGACAAAACTCTAAGCAGTTACTTCCCCTGACTAGCCCTAGATTGTAGTTAATTATTGAGGTAGTGGACTGACAACATCACAGAATGGATCAAGAAAAGTTTTTTGGAGACACAGGCATTGCCATATGATCGAGACATCTGGAGGGAACTGGTCAGATGTTCAGCAGCACAGTGCCTCAATGACCACACTAGGTCAAGAAATGATGATGATGATGATTCAAGTTTTAGCTTTAGTTGGACATGATCAACATTATATATTGAGGTTGGCGCAGTCAGCTCACTCTGTCCATGTGATCTAACTTAGCAGAGACAAGAGTGAATGTGGTATGTCCAGTGGTTGGAGTCAGTATTATCATCAGGTCATTTGAGGTTAGTACAACTTAATTATGAGTGTAAAATAGTGCTTTCACTGGCTCTGCATGGAATTGTTTATTCTGTAAGAATAGTCATTCATTTTTTTCTGTGCACTAGGTATGGTGATGATGGCTTACTTGACCTTCAGTGGTGCTGGTTGCATGTTCAGAGTGCAGTTTACTCGCATAGAGGGGATTATTATTTTTTAAATTTGTTTTGAAGTGTGACCTTAGTAGAGGTAGGATTGTCTTCATTGCCTTCTTTTATCTATGTTAATGTGATCAGGGAGTGTATTCAGTGAGAAAGCAATATTTCTTATCGAAGAATATGCACCTGATTACACTGCTGTTCACTTGCCTCCCTCAACCACCACATACATCCTTGTAAAAGCAAGCATCCTTGTAGATTCATCATTGAAGGTAAACCAAAGCTAACCATCATAGCCATCATGTGCTGTGGTTTGCGGAGGTAATGGGTAAGAGTTTCTTCTCTTTGCCTGTTAAAGGCCATCATTATGGTCATGAGACTTGATGCAAGGTGGGTTTGAAAAAACTTATTTCAGATACTGTGGAAATCATCACATTTTTATGACACAAGCTTCTTGAAATGGTTTAGAAATGGCGGCAATACATAAATCATAAAAAATATTATATGGGTCAGACTTTGTTGGATATGCAAGGTTCAGCATTTGCAATGTCAGGCTAGAAATCATTTAAGCCACTAGATTTTATCTTAGTAGACAAATATCACCCTTTTTAGACCATTATTTTGTCATGATCAGTCATTTGATTATTTAATTATCAATCAATAATTCATTACACAAATCCTACCAAAAATTGTGTTTCTGCCCACGCAATAGTAACCTTCTGTAGAGGGGGTATATAGTATTACCTGTTAGTTTTCAACCCATCCATCTGTTGTAAAATTTTTCTCCTTTGAATACGTTCCCCAATCACATTAACATTAGGGATATAAGCCTGTTACCTCGCGAATCCAGCCCTACCAAAAGACGAAAATTCGTCTTTCTGTCTATGTCCTATAGACAAAGGGCAATAACTCTTGCCTCTTACCTCCCCTTGCTACCACTAGGTGTCGCCAATTTTTAAGCTTCGCTTGTACTGTGCAACCACGTACAATTTAGACCTCCATGAATCCAAGCCATCTGAGTGTAAATTCGGACCATCTAAAGTTAAATTTGGAATTATTGTGTTGGATAATCATTCTTATACAGGCTGTATATATTATTTTACAATATTTTCAAATTTTGAGTGACTTTGTCATCTTTATGGACTTCGTCTTTGGACGACCACGTTGCAACATGGACAGAGCACGCTAATGGCGTTACTCGTGTTGTCATTTACGAGATCACGCGGCACTCAATAATTTCTCTTACTCCGTTAGTAATGGTTATGGTATTATTTAATTAATAACGAGCTGAATTACTAATTTGTGCTTTGTTTTATCTTCTTTGTCATTTCAGTAGACTTCATCTTTGGACGACCAAGTTGCGACACGCTACTGGCGGTACTCATGTTGTCATTTACGAGTTAATGCGGCACTGAATAATTTTGCTTACTCCGTTAGTAACAGTTATGATATTAGCGAATTAATAACATGCTGAATTGCTAATTTGTGCTTTGTTTTATCTTCTTTTGTCGTTTCTGTAGAAATTTCAACAACAAATGCATGAACGGCAAAAAGGATGTTGGCAATGTGGCAATGGAGGAAAATAATGTTGACATGGTACAGCAGTCCACCTTTGAACAGATGCGTCGTTGGGTCCAGGAAACTACAGCGTAGCTATTAACATCTTTTGTGGGAGTGTTCCCCCAATTTTAGGCTGCCCAGTGGGCGTAAGTCCTCCCGCATGTCCGAGCATGGCCTTCGGGCCTGTTAGTCAGGACGCATGGGATTTTTACCGGATCTATTTCATTATACAACCTCTACGTCACTGGCCGTCCAGCCGTCCCATCATATTGCTAAAACGGTCCAACCAACTATGATTTATGGGGATTTTAGTGACAAATCCGTCCGTCAAGCTGTACCTCCGGCAACATGCCAATAGTATGACGGAGATTTTAGTGAGAAATCTATCCATCCAGCCAAGCCATGGCAGCGGCCGGTACCGGTGATAGCTGGACCATCGCCGACATTCCGGCTGATCACACGCCAGACAAACCAGCCGGCAGTACCGTCCCAGCATGGGGAACTTATTGCTAAAACGGTCCGACCAGCTATGATTTACGGGGATTTTAGTGACAAATCCATCCGTCAAGCTGTACCGCCGGCAACATGCCAATACTATGATGGAGATTTTAGTGAGAAATCTGTCTGTCCAGCCAGGCTATTGGAGCAGTCAGTACTGGTGATAGCTGGACCATCACTGACATTCTGGCTGACCATTCGGCAGACAAACCAGCTGTCAGTGCCGTCCGTCCATATGTTTACGGCTTCTCCACAAGGGAGAATTAGTGAAATTGTCAAGGATGACAGAATTGTGTCATCTATGTTACCTGGTATGCTATACAGAGATGCAAGATGTACCAGAACCAACGTTCCCTCTGAGTGAATGGTAGATGTGTGCACAGTGCTCACTGCACTGCACAAGCATTATGGACATGAGGAAAAAAAATTTTAAGTTAGATTTAACAAAAAATAATAAAAAAATCAATCAGACGCCTTCAGTACTGATCTCCAATACCACGTCAAAGCTAGTCCGAAACGTAGTCACTATGTCTTCAATGTTAGACTTGGCTTCACTAGTTATTAACAGGGCAGCTCAACATTCCATGGCCAATGTGTTCACTGCTTCTACCAACTTCGACCTGATACAACATGATGCATGTCGGCGGTCCACGTCGCTCAAGCCCCATCCTACTCTGGCAGCTCAGGAATTGCCCCTCCAACTCGCTGCCCAACTTTCACAGGCGTTTCGAAACAATCATCCCCAGCCACAGTGGAGGGATGATAGGCAGACCAGGGAAAAAGGGATCCTTACAATCAAATGTGCAGTATAGATCCCAACCCAATGCTGGGAACCAACAGTCTAATCAAGCTAGAAGGCAACCATACAGAGGCGGCAAGAACCCAAGTTTCTCCGCCTTCAAGCCTCCTAACTCTAGACTTTGACATACCCTGCCCACCGCCAGCGGACTGCCTGCCTGTGGGCGGCCGCCTCCTGCAATTTCAGGACCACTGGATCACTTTATTACCTCAGAACATTTGGGTGATTCAGGTCATTTCGGAGGGACTTTGGACTTCATTTATCCATCCCCTCCCCAGTCCTCATCTCCCCTCATCATGGCTGTACCGTCAGATCGGGAGAAGGATGCCTTTCTAAAAAAAATTAAACCCTGCAATAACCAGGGTTTTATTCATGGCTGTTTCTTATCCAGAGGCCGTTCATCAACCTGAGTCGCCTCAACCAATACATTTTATTCCTGAAATTCAACGTGGCGATGTCGAGATCAATCCATCTTTCCATCCGACGTGACGGGTATGCCATCGCCATCAGTCTAGATATGACTGATGCATATTTTTACGTCCCTATCCACCGAGTCATGGACATTTCCCTGCTGTGCTTATCGGGACTCGGTTTATCAGTTCCAGGTCATACCTTTTGGCCTCAACATCAGCCCTTGGGATTTTACCAAGGTTATGGATTGTGTCGTAACCCAGTTCCGCTCAACTTCATCTATAGTGACGGCAGTATACTTGGACGACATCCTCCAGAAACCTATGTTAAGTTCTACTCTGCTCAGAGGCAGAAATGATCTTATATCACTTTTACATCATCTAGGCTTTCTCGTGAACTGGATAAAGTCCAATCTCTGTCCATCCCAGAGTTTTGGTCCATCTGGGTATGGAGTTTCTCACCGATCTGAATCTGGTAAGGCTTCCTTGCATTCAAGATCATATGGATAGTCGAACTCGTAGAGTCTGTTTCCAACAGGATGGGCATTTCAGCGAGAGAGTTCTTGCAACTCCTCGGATTATTCAAGGTGGCGGTGGACTTGATCCCGCTTGGCCGTCTGTTTATGCGCCCCTTACAAAGGACGTTACTAGCATAATGGCGCCCTTTTCAAGTCCCCTCAATCAAAACAATAATGATCATGCTCGAGATAAGATCATTCTTGCATCAGTGGCACAACCCCTGTATGCAGTCCACAGGGATTTCTCAGCAGATACCCCAAGCGGAGATAACAGTATGTTCCACGGCCAGTACCTACAGTTGGGGTGCCCACCTGTTGCCGAACTTCGATACCGTCAGTGACACGTGGGTGCCAGGGGAGAGCCCTCTCCACATCAACCTTTCAGAAATAAAGGCTGTCATCAATGCCTTTCATTTCTGGAATGATCAACTCTTATGCAAAACTGTCCTCCTTATGTCAGACAATTTTGTGGTGTTGACTTGCTGTGGATGCTCTGTCAATCAGCTGGGAGGGGTTGTGGGCATTCTTCTACCCTCCTGCAGTCTTGGTACTGAAAATAATCCAGAGGTTAAGGGGTCATAACTGTCAGATGATTCTGATTGCCCCTCCCAGATGGAACAACTCCTGGGTCTCCAATCTCCTCGATCTGGTGATAGATCTACCTAGGAAGATTACAGTCAGCCCAAATCTTCTCAAGCAACCATGGTCACGGGTGTTCCACCCCTGTCTGGACCATCTTTATCTTCACGCTTGGCACTTGTCCAGACGGCTTGCGAGACAAATAATTTAAATCTTCGATTGTGGAGAGAATCTTGAGAGCAAGAAGGCCCTCTACTCTGAAGGCTTACGAGGGAAAGTGGCATGTTTTCAGGGACTGGTACCATGTCAATAACATCATTCCTTTCAGTGTCTCAATCCCTCAACTGGCTGACTTTTTCTCTGGCTTTTCGAGGAGAAACAGTTGGCCCCAATTACTATCAAATGCTACCGCTCCATGATATCAGACACAGTCCGCCATCATGGTAAATGTGATATCAGCCATGACAAAGATCTGTCAGATCTTTTAGCCACTTTAGAGTTCAGTCGACTAATATCCCTCACCCTGTTTTTCCAAATGGAATCTGTCCTGGGTTTTAACATGGCTCAATTCAGACAGTATTGTGTCTTTAGCCCACAATTCGTTAAAGCTACTATTATACAAAACGGATTTCTTGATAGTCTTAGCTTCAGCATGCAGGGTGAGTGAGTTATATGCCCTTTCCAGTGACCCGAACTATCTTCAGTTCAGATCAGATGGTTCGGTGGTCCTCTTGACGCAGCCAGGCTTCGTAGCCAAAAATAGGTTACCATCCATTGGCAATCAAAGAGTCGTCATTAGCTCATTTTCTTTTATAGATAAGTCAGGAGCAGCAGTCATGCAAGATCCTGTTTGTGCACTCTAGCACCATTTAAATGCACAGAGGTGAGTCTGGTCACATGCAAGCACCTCTTTCTTCTGGTGATAGCTGGGAAATGGGACATCACCATTCAAGCCCTTGCTTCATGGCTGAAGTGGGTTATACACTCTGTGGTTTCACAAGATCAGAGTTGCCTCATGTAGATTACCGCTCATGAGTATAGAGCCATCTCAGCGAGCCTTGCATTCAAATGCAATGTCTATCCGACATATAATAGAAGCTGTTGGCTGGCATGCGGATCCAACCTTCTCCAGTTTTATCTAAAAGATTTATCCTCACAGAGGCAAACCTTGAATCTAGTAGGTCTGGTGTTGACAGCCCAGATGTCCACCAGACCCATTTGCAACAATCAGCACAGCCTATCAGCTTCGCTGGATTCGCCAGAATTTTTTTTTTGTAGGTAAGAAGATTTCAATAACTATCTTCTTAACCGTATAAAGGGGTCACATATTACGTGACCCTGGGCTGTGTTGCTGATTAAATTAGGAGAACGGGTTATCGTTCAAATGGGGAATCCAGCTATCATTCCCTAGAGGATACCGGGGATAGAGGTAGGATGTTCAGCATTCCCTCCTGCTATTACCCATTTTCCTAATGTTAATGTGATTGGGGAACGTATTCAAAGGAGAAAGCAAATATTTAAGTAAATTATGTTTCTCGGAGAATACTTACCCAATCACATTACTTAAAACCCTCCCAACCACCCCGCCATGCGAGCATTCTCATATGGTATTTATCGCTCAGCTTAAAAACTGGTGACACCTAGTGGTAGCAAGGGGAGGTAAGGGGCAAGAGTTATTGCCCTTTGTCTATAGGACATAGATACAAATTTTCGTCTTTTGGTAGGTCTGGATTTGTGAGGTAGCAGGCTTATATCCCTAATGTTAATGTGATTGGGTAAGTATTCTTGGAGAAACATAATTTACTTAAAAATTTGCTTTCCACTTAATAACTGTTAAAAGATCTTCGTAGATTTCAACTAAATTTGGTGAAAGGTGTTATTTGTGCATAAATATGTGTGTCCTTAGATATAATCAAATATAATTTCAATATATGCCCCAGTTTGATCGATATTGATATCTATTGCCAAATTAGGAAATTTAATGATTATTTATGAATTCTCCTTTAATTTATTTACTGTCATGTTCTTGGTTGAGAATTATGCATATTTTCCATTCTTTCTTGCAGATTTGCCAAAGACCTTTACTTCTATGCCAATCAGATTCCTACAGTGCTTCACCAACTGAAAATCATCTCAACAGTCCAGATGGCCACAGCTAATGCCAACATAGTGAGTGCTTTTTGATTACATAATTATTGGTTTTGGTATTCAAATCACAGCTTGCTCGGATAATCCTTAGAGTACCATGATCAAAGCACACCTCCCCACTGCTCTGTACCCTACACTGGCTATCCATTCAATCCAAAATCAAACACAAAGTTTGTTATATGTGCTTTGTTTCATTTATGGACTCCAGTTCAACATACATATCTGGCCTCACCCATGTGTATACACCAGCAAGATACCTATGCTCCTCTTCTGACATTTTTATAGTCGATATTCCCACTATGGAAACGAAGTCATAATGACAATGTTCTTTTGCATGCAAGCACACAGCATTGTTGCCCATTGAAATTAGACACAAAGACAAAGTGATCCCTTTCAAGTGTGCTCTTAAAACTCACCTTTTTCAACTGAAAGAACAAACTTAAAGACCTAATAATGTTTCCTACCTTCAATATTTGCAGCATATTTTATGTTTTCTAATTTCATGCTGTTTTGTTTGCAGTCATATCATTCTATATGTTGTAATACATTTAAAGCTTCTAATTATTAAGCACTATTCAAAGTCCTTATTGTTATTAATATTATTATTATGATTATTATTATTATTATTGGCAAATTGGTGACTGTTGGAAATTATTAAAGGATCAGATGATTTGATGTATTTATTATTAAATAAATTCATCACTGTAACACGAATTTGGAAGTTTATGAAAATAAGTCATTATAATGAGGTTTTCATAAGGGATTTTCAATATTTGGTTACTAGAGAAATTGCTTATTATATAATGGAAAGTATGGCATATATTCAGTGAAAAGTTGCATCAAATATTGCAAATATCACAGATCATGATCTGCAGTATCATATTGAGCCTGCAGATTAGGGATTAGGGCCTTGTTAGTTCTACTGATTTATCTAACAAAATGTACAGAACCAGATTTGTTGGTGCATTATGCAACATCAAATAAGGGTCTGTGAAGTTTTGGATACATCTTATAAGCAGGTATATAAATATATGGTACTGCCTGAAGGAATGTGAAAGCATTCCCTCTAATCTGTTTGGGTTTTTCAGTTACCATTAGTCCCTGACTGTTTTTTGTTATCCTTGTATCTCATCAGAAGGAAACGTTCTTGTTGATTCATTGCCTGAACCAGTCACCATATCTTGTCATTATAAGGTTTACATACCCCTCACTGCAGGCTTATTTACATTTCATCATGTGATAGGCATCCCCAATTTATGTTTAACTATAATATTATAACCTAAGGTTGACAGCCAGTACAGTCTGTTCAGATAACATTGATGTTTAAAGCAGCTGGTTTTGCAGTTATATCATTGTGTAATTCAGCTTGGATTTTACTTAAATAGTGCTTGAACCCAAGGAGAAAATTAAGCTTTATATGTTGTTGATGTTGTTGTAGGGTTTAACGCCATTTTTCAGCACAAGATAGGCTATAAATGGTGGCCAGTATTAATGGTGGAGGAAGAACTCAGGAAAACCCCGGAATGAACCACCGACCAATGAGAAGCTACTGGCAAGCTTTCTCACATACCCACATTAGCTGAGCCTGAGACTCGAACCCATGCAGACAGAGGTGAGATGGAAGTGATCCGTAATGTTGAGCGCTTTAGACCACTCGGTAAGCTTTATATATAGAAATGGGGTTAAAGAAAGCTGTGGCAAAGTAACTCCCTGAATTTTTTTAATTTCTTAAATAACTTAGAAAAATTATTATCCTGTTTTGTGTAAATAAAAAAATAGCTAATGTTTGAATTAAAAAGCATAAACCTGCCATAATGCAGAAATCTTATTGATATATATTTTTTTTATTACTTTGGCATCCACTGGTGCATCATCTTGTTGATATCAAATGGTACCTGATATGATTGTATGTTTGTCCATATGATTAATGAATGAGTTTTCTGCTTCCCAGAATTAACTGGGGGTAAATCACACCCAATCAATGAATTTGTCTTAATTGGTGTCCTTGGGTGATAGATTGAATGCTAAATAATTTTAAGAATTAGACAAGATTAGAAGACATTTAAATGGATTTACTGTATTTGTTTTAAAAACGCTGTTCAAGTTCCCAACAATCTGATCTTGAGATCCATTGGTGGATGCATTTTTTAAATATCTATCCACCTTCTCTTTGTGCGTTTTTAACACTACTGGCAAGACACTTTTAAGCTAACATGGACTCTTATTTATATGTCACTCTTTTGGTTGGAATTGTTTATATTGTGCTTCATATATGACACCACAGTGGGAAGCTGCCATTATGGAAAAGAGTAATGTCATGGTATATGATGTAAGCTCTCGTGTAGCAACTTTATTGGAAAAGATAGAGAACATTAATGGATACACTAATTACATACATTTATTAGGATCAATATCTTTGTTGTAACAGGAGCCCAAGCATTTTAATTGTAAGCGTGTATATTTTGAAGAAATCAATTTACAGTTGCCAAGATTTTTGTAAGTAATTAAAGGAAACAAAAATTACATTTTAGAGCTTGCTTGTGAATTTCTTTGTAAAATCGCATATAAATGGTATGAATTGGACTACATCTCAGTCTATGCAGTTTATTTGGAGAAATCATAAGAACAAACCACAGAGACCCAGATCTGCCAGTGCATTATGGGATGGCAGACCAGAATCAGTTTTGTTTGTAAATAGACATGACTTGTGTGAGTGTATATCACACTAATATATATATGAATACACATGGTGCTAATATATATGTGAATATATATGGCACTAATATATATATATATATATATATATATATATATATATGAATACACATGGCACTAATGTATATGTGAGTATACATGGCACTAATGTATATATGAATTCAAATGGCACTAATGTATATATGAATACACAGGACACTAATGTATATGTGCGTATACATGGCACTAATGTATATATGAATACACATGGCACTAATGTATATGCGAGTATAAATGGCATTTAATGTATATGTGAGTATACATGGCACTAATGTATATATGAATACACATGGCACTAATGTATGTATGAATGCACATGGCACTAATGTATATATGAATGCACATGGTACTGATGTATATGTGAGTATACATGGCACTAATGTATGAATACACATGGCACTAATGTATATACGAATACACATGGCACCGATGTGTATGTGAGTATACATGGCACTAATGTATATATGAATAAACATGGCACAAATGTATGTATGAATACACATGGCACTAATATATATATATATATGAATTCACATGGCACTAATGTATATATGAATACACATTGCCCTAATGTGTATGTGAGTATACATGGCACTAATGTATATATGAATACACATGGCACTAATGTATATGTGAGTATACATGGCACTAATGTATATGTGAGTATACATGGCACTAATGTATATGTGAATATACATGGCACTAATGTATATATGAATTCAAATGGCACTAATGTATATATGAATACACAGGACACTAATGTATATGTGTGTATACATGGCACTAATGTATATATGAATACACATGGCACTGATGTTGATGTGAGTATACATGGCACTAATGTATATATGAATAAACATGGCACTAATGTATGTATGAATACACATGGCACTAATGTATATGTGAGTATACATGGCACTAATATATATATGAATTCAAATGGCACTAATGTATATATGAATACACAGGACACTAATGTATATGTGAGTATACATGGCACTAATGTATGAATACACATGGCACTAATGTATATACGAATACACATGGCACCGATGTATATGTGAGTATACATGGCACTAATGTATATATGAATAAACATGGCACAAATGTATGTATGAATACACATGGCACTAATATATATATATATATGAATTCACATGGCACTAATGTATATATGAATAAACATGGCACTAATGTATGTATGAATACACATGGCACTAATGTATATGTGAGTATATATGGCACTAATATATATATGAATTCAAATGGCACTAATGTATATATGAATACACAGGACACTAATGTATATGTGAGTATACATGGCACTAATGTATATGTGAGTATACATGGCACTAATGTATATGTGAATATACATGGCACTAATGTATATATGAATTCAAATGGCACTAATGTATATATGAATACACAGGACACTAATGTATATGTGTGTATACATGGCACTAATGTATATATGAATACACATGGCACTGATGTTGATGTGAGTATACATGGCACTAATGTATATATGAATAAACATGGCACTAATGTATGTATGAATACACATGGCACTAATGTATATGTGAGTATACATGGCACTAATATATATATGAATTCAAATGGCACTAATGTAGATATGAATACACAGGACACTAATGTATATGTGAGTATACATGGCACTAATGTATGAATACACATGGCACTAATGTATATACGAATACACATGGCACCGATGTATATGTGAGTATACATGGCACTAATGTATATATGAATAAACATGGCACTAATGTATGTATGAATACACATGGCACTAATATATATATATGAATTCACATGGCACTAATGTATATATGAATACACATTGCACTAATGTGTATGTGAGTATACATGGCACTAATGTATATATGAATACACATGGCACTAATGTATATGTGAGTATACATGGCACTAATGTATATGTGAGTATACATGGCACTAATGTATATGTGAATATACATGGCACTAATGTATATATGAATACACATGGCACTAATGTATGTATGAATACACATGACACTAATGCATATATGAATACACATGGCACTAATATATGTGAGTATACATGGCACTAATGTATATATGAATACACATGGCACTAATGTATATGTGAATGCACATGGCACTAGTGTATATGTGAGTATACATGGCACTAATGTATATATGAATTACACATGGCACCAATGTATTTATGAATACACATGGCACTAATGTATATACGAATTCACATGTCACTAATGTATACATGAATACACATGGCACTGATGCATATATGAATACACATGGCACTGATGTATATGTGAGTATACATGGCACTAATGTATATATGAATACACATGGCACTGATGTATATGTGAGTATACATTGCACTAATGTATATATGAATAAACATGGCACTAATGTATGTATGAATACACATGGCACTAATGTATATGTGAGTATACATGGCACTAATGTATATATGAATTCAAATGGCACTAATGTATATATGAATACACAGGACACTAATGTATATGTGAGTATACATGGCACTAATGTATATATGAATACACATGGCACTAATGTATGTATGAATGCACATGGCACTAATGTATATATGAATGAACATGGTACTAATGTATATATGAATGCACATGGTACTGATGTATATGTGAGTATACATGGCACTAATGTATGAATACACATGGCACTAATGTATATACAAATACACCTGGCACCGATGTATATGTGAGTATACATGGCACTAATGTATATATGAATAAACATGGCACTAATGTATGTATGAATACACATGGCACTAATATATATATATATGAATTCACATGGCACTAATGTATATATGAGTACACATTGCACTAATGTGTATGTGAGTATACATGGCACTAATGTATATATGAATACACATGGCACTAATGTATATGTGAGTATACATGGCACTAATGTATATGTGAATATACATGGCACTAATGTATATATGAATACACATGGCACTAATGTATATATGAATACACATGGCACTAATATATGAGTATACATGGCACTAATGTATATATGAATACACATGGCACTAATGTATATATGAATTACACATGGCACTAATGTATTTATGAATACACATGGCACTAATGTATATACGAATTCACATGTCACTAATGTATACATGAATACACATGGCACTGATGCATATATGAATACACATGGCACTGATGTATATGTGAGTATACATGGCACTAATGTACATATGAATACACATGGCACTGATGTATATGTGAGTATACATGGCACTAATGTATATATGAATAAACATGGCACTAATGTATGTATGAATACACATGGCACTAATGTATATATGAATTCACATGGCACTAATGTATATATGAATTCAAATGGCACTAATGTATATATGAATACACAGGACACTAATGTATATGTGAGTATACATGGTACTAATGTATATATGAATACACATGGCACTAATGTATATGTGAATATACATGACATTTAATGTATATGTGAGTATACATGGCACTAATGTATATATGAATATACATGGCACTAATGTATATGTGAATACACTTGGCACTAAAGTTTGAATACACATGGCACTAATGTATATATGAATTCACATGGCACTAATGTATATATGAATACACAGGACACTAATGTATATGTGAGTATACATGGCACTAATGTATATATGAATACACATGGCACTAATGTATATGTGAGTATACATGGCATTTAATGTATATGTGAGTATACATGGCAGTAATGTATATATGAATACACATGGCACTAATGTATGTATGAATACACACGACACTAATGTATATATGAATACACATGGCACTGATGTATATGTGAGTATACATGGCACTAATATATGAATACACATGGCACTAATGTATATACGAATACACATGAAACCGATGTATATGTGAGTATACATGACACTAATGTATATATGAATAAACATGGCACTAATGTATGTATGAATACACATGGCACTAATGTATATATGAATTCACATGGCACAAATGTATATATGAATACACATGGCACTAATGCATATATGAATACACATGGCACTGATGTATATGTGAGTATACATGGCACTAATGTATATATGAATACACATGGCACTGATGTATATGTGAGTATACATGACACTAATGTATATATGAAAAAACATGGCACTAATGTATGTATGAATACACATGGCACTAATGTATATATGAATTCACATGGCACTAATGTATATATGAATACACATTGCACTAATGTATGTGAGTATACATGGCACTAATGTATATATGAATACACATGGCACTGATGTATATGTGAGTATACATGGCACTAATGTATATATGAATAAACATGGCACTAATGTATGTATGAATACACATGTCACTAATGTATATATGAATTCACATGGCACTAATGTGTATATGAATACACTTGGCACTGATGTATCTATGAATACACATGGCACTAATGTGTATGTGAATATACATGGCACTAATGTATATGTGAATACACTTGGCACTAAAGTTTGAATACACATGGCACTAATGTATATATGAATTCACATGGCACTAATGTATATATGAATACACATTGCACTAATGTATGTGAGTATACATGGCACTAATGTATATATGAATACACATGGCACTAATGTATGTATGAATACACATGTCACTAATGTATATATGAATACACATGGCACTGATGTATATGTGAGTATACATGGCACTAACGTATATATGACAAAACATGGCACTAATGTATGTATGAATACACATGTCACTAATGTATATATGAATTCACATGGCACTAATATATATGTGAGTATACATGGCACTAATGTATATGTGTGTATATATTGCTTTAATGTATATGAGTATAAATAAATGGCAGTAATGTATATGTGAATATATATGGCACTGATGCATATAGCATTAATATTCATATCTAGCATTTATTTATATATATATATATATATATATATATATATATATATATATATATATATATATATATGTCACACTAATGTATTTGTTAGTATATATGGCCTCCTCCTAGTAGAAAAAAACAAGCTGACTGAATCTCTCTTTTTGGAACAGTTTCCTAATCTTCTGGAATATGGATATTAGATAGGTGGCAACCTAATTATTCTTGGATATTTCAACTTTCACTTTGACTGTCCTGGAAACCCATACACATCAAAACTCCTAGATTCCATTCATGTTTTCAATCTTAAACAGTCAGTTAACCAACCCACCCATAAACATGGTCACATTTTAGACTGGTTTCTTTATAGACCTGATGATAATATTCTGCAATCCACCCTTGTATTCCACGAACTTGCATCAGATCACCTGAGCATTATATGCCATCTCGACGTATCAGTTCCTAACCCTCCACCATTATTTGCTGCTTAGAGAAACCTCCGTATGATAAATAGAACCAAATTCATGCATGACATCCAAGAAAACCTAACAATTTACTTAACGTCCTACAGCGGAACAACTTGATAACTGCCTGCATTCATTGCTTGAAAAACATGCCCCAGTCACCAAATGCAGCGTATCAATAAAAAAAAGTGTTCTCCATGGTAAAGCAGTGTTAGGGACCAGCTTCGCACTGCTAAAAGACATTGCCAAAAAGCAGAGAGGCTTTGGCTTTCCACCAGACTCACTCTTCATAAACAAATCTATGAAGCCGCTAGGAACGTCACAAACATAGTCCATTTAGCCAAATTATCCCACTACAGTACTAAGATCACAGAGAGTTCCAGCTGCAAAGAGCTCTTCGAGATAACTAACAAACTAATGTCAAAGAACAAATGTACACCACTTCCAACTACCTTTTCTCCAGTAGACCTTCTGGACTAATTTGCAGATTTCTTCTGTGACAAAGTACAAACCATTAGAGATTTGCTTGACATCATTTCAATTGACTCATCACCATACAGTTATGATACAGAATTTCAGCGACAACCATTAGGAGCATTTGAACCTGTCTGTATTGATTTAGTATGGACAGTCGTGATGAAGAGTGCACCAAAGTCTTGTGCACTTGATCCAATTCCGACATCACTGCTACTTGAGTGCTTAGACCCAATATTGCTTTCACTAACTGATGTTATTAATATCTCTCTCTCATCGGGGGAATTCCCATCTTTTTTCAAAACTGCCATCATAGAGCCTCTGCTGAATGAACCAACACTTGACCATAATGATTTAAAGAACTACCTACCGCCCAGTTTCTAATCTCCCATTCATATCACAAATCTTAGAAAAGGTTGTTCTAACTCATCTTGTATCTCATTTAAATTCAAAGTCTTTTTAGCAATGTACAGTCTGCATATCGTCCTTGCCACAGTACTGAAAATACTCTTCTGAAAGTATTTAATGACATTCTCTCTGCTTTGGATAGTGGAAAGATTACAGTCCTCATCCACCTTGATTTGTCTGAAGCATTTGACGAAATAGACCATGATATATTACTTCACTGTCTCCATCATGTACTTGGCATTCACAATATAGCCTTACAGTGGTTCAAGTCCTACTTAGTCAACAGGACACAAATTGTATCTGCAAATGGAATACACTCCAGCCCAGTTGATTTATGTTGTGGTGTTCCACAGGGATTCTGTACACTCAGCCACTCTCAAGTGTCATATATCATCACCCAGTGTCTCACCAATTGTACGCTGATGACACCCAAATATACAAGTCTAGCCATCCAACTGAAGTTGATGCTACCATCCATGGAGTAGAGAGGTACATTTCTGATGTGAAATCATGGATGATATGTAACAAGCTGCAGATGAATGATGATAAAACTGAGCCCATTCTGATCATAACACAAAGACTTTCACATTCACATCCTTTACCTCAGACAATAAATATCAGCAAGTGAACACCAACATTAAATTCACAGTCAGTATGAGACCTAGGTGTTACTCTAGACAGTACTCTCACATTGCACCAACATGTCATGAACATATGCAAGGCTGCATATCTTGAACTGAGTCGCATCAGTTCCATTCGTAAATATCTTTCAGTTGATGCCACTAAAATACTTGTGTGTTAATTAGTACTTTCAAGACTGGACTATTGTAACTCAGTTCTGTCTGGTTCGTCTCCACATCTACTCCAGAAACTTCAAAAAGTTCAAAACACAGCTGCACGGATCATCTTTAAAGTACCTCGATCAGAGCACACCTCACCACTGCTCTGTACCCTGCACTCGCTATCAATTCGGTCCAGAATCAAACACAAAATTTGTTCTCTGTGCTATGTTTCACTGACAGACTCCAGTCCAGCATACCTATCAGGCCTCTCCCCATGTGTATACACCAGCAAGATACTTATGCTCTTCTTCTGACTCATTCTCCCACTATAAAAATGAAGTCATATGGACAACATTCTTTTGCATACCAGGGCCCGGCAATGTGGAACAAATTGCATACTGAAATTAGACACAAAGACAGAGTGGTCTCTTTTAAAAGGGCTATTAAAACTCACCTTTTTCGACTGCAGGAACAAACTTGGAGACTAAATAATGTTTTGTTTCTGATATGTTTTCAGCATGATTTTATATTTTCCAATTTTATATTTTTGTGTCATTTTTTTAATATAATGTAGTCATATCATTATAGATGGTATAAAGTGCTTAGAGCTTATAAAGGTTAGGCGCTATACAAAGTCCTCATTATTATTATTATTATATAATGTGAGCCCTAGGTGGCTGGATGGTCTTAAGCACTTGCCTTTACCGATCACTGCCAACTCACTTCTGTTTGGATGGGTTTGAGTCTTAGGCTTGGCTTATGTGGGTATGTAAGAAAACTTGCTAGTAGTTTCCGGTGGGTCAGTCATTCATATTGGGGCATCAAATGGTTCTTCCTTTACCAGTTAAATTGGCAGCTTATATTGCGCTGAGGATTGGCATTAAACCCAAAACAACAACATATATGGCATATGTTGTTGTTTTGGGTTTAATGCCAATCCTCAGTGCAATATAAGCTGCCAATTTAACTGGAAATATATACTAATGGCTAGTATATGTTTGTAAATATGGCACTAATATATATGTGATTTTAAATGGCACTTTATGAGGTAGTCAATATTATAATAATAAGTATGGGATGCATAAGAGAGTTGCCTTCCCACAATAACATACCACACCTTTGTCATGCAAATAAGTATATGTTTATGTAGTTCATGAGGAATATATGATGTCACTATTTACCTAACCATAATATACCCCAGTGAAATCTGGTAGACTTGTCTCTTATTAAATAAGAAACAAAAATGATGAAATCAACAAAACATATATGAGAGCATTGCAAATCATTAATGATTCATGACTTCTCATTAATGGCCACACAGGTTTCCTGTTGAAGAAACTCATGTGATCTCAATAATTGTATCATGCTAAAGAAATAATCATATTTCATTTGCATCTGATAGCATTCGTACCTATGTAAAAGTATCAGTTTCAACAAGCTAAACACTCCACATTTCACGGGCAATACTCCTTAATTTTTAAGTTAATATTTATTTTCCTGCCTTACCAGAATTATATTAAAAAAATTTCAGTTTTAGTTGGTTTTATATGAACCATGATTAGGCATTTTCATTGATGGTTTTATATGAATAATGATTATACATTTTCATTTTCAGTTTTATATGAATTGTGATTATGCATTTTTCATAATCAGTTTTATACAAATTGTGATTATGCATTTTTCATAGTTAGTTTTATACAAATCGGGATTATGCATTTTTCATTGTCGGTTCTATATGAATCATGATTATTCATTTTCATTGACAGTTTTATATGAATCATGATTATGAATTTTTATTGTTGGTTTATATGAATCATGATTATGCATTTTCATTGATGTTTTTTTATGAATCATGATTATGAATTTTCATTGATGGTTTTATATGAATCATAATTATACTTTTTTTTATTGATGGTTTATATGAATCATGATTATTCATTTTCATTGATGGTTTTATATGAATCATGATTATGCATTTTCATTGATGGTTTATATGAATCATGATTATGCATTTTCATTGATGGTTTATATGAATCATAATTATGCATTTTCATTTTCAGTTTTATATGAATCATGATTATGCATTTTCATTCTCAGTTTTATATGAATTATGATTATGCATTTTCATTGTTGGTTTATATGAATTGTGATTATGCATTTTCATTGTTGGTTTTATATCAGTCATGATTATGCATTTTCATTGTTGGTTTATATAAATCATGATTATGCATTTTCATTGTCATTTTTATATGAATTGTGATTATGCATTTTCATTATCAGTTTGATATATGAATTATTACATTTTCATTGTTGGTTTATATGAATCATGATTATGCATTTTCATTGATTTATTTATATGAATCATGATTATGCATTTTGATTGATGGTTTTATATGAATCATGATTATGCATTTTGATTGATAGTTTATACAAATAATGATTATGCATTTTCATTGATGGTTTTATATGAATCATGATTATGAATTTTTGTTGTTGGTTTATATGAATCATGATTATGCATTGTCATTGTTGTTTTATATGAATCATGATTATGCATTTTCATTGTTATTTTATATGAATCATGATTATGCATTTTCATTGTTGGTTTATATGAATTGTGATTATGCATTTTCATTGTTTATATGAATCATGATGATCCATTTTCATTCTCAGTTTTATATGAATTGTGATTATGCATTTTCATTGTTGGTTTTTATGAATCATGATTATGCATTTTCATTCTCAGTTTTATATGAATTGTGATTATGAATTTTCATTGTTGTTTTATATGAATCATGATTATGCATTTTCATTGTTGATTTATATGAATCATGATTATGCATTTTCATTGTTATTTTATATGAATCATAATTATGCATTTTCATTGTTGGTTTATATGAATTGTGATTGCGCATTTTCATTCTCAGTTTTATATGAATTGTGATTATTCATTTTCAATGTTGGTTTATTAGAAACATGGTTATGCATTTTCATTGTCAGTTTTATATAAATTGTGATTATGTATTTTTATTCTCACTTTTATATGAATTGTGATTATGCATTTTCATTGTTGGTTTAATAGAAACATGGTTATGCATTTTCATTGTCAGTTTTGTATGAATTGTGATTATGCATTTTCATTGTTGGTTTATATGAATTGTGATTATGCATTTTCATTGTTTTGAAAGCATTGCATTAAGCATGAGGAAATTATTGTAAGTCAAGTTTTCATCCATATCAAAAAATTTGAACCATAATTCCTGTTTACAAATGATAGATGTAGAGCAGAGAATTAGTTTCTCATCCCTTATTTGTATGGGATAGGTGTTCTTATCAAACCATGCTTTTCTCATCACTTATTTGTATGGGATAGTTGTTCTTATCAAACCATGCTTTTCTCATCCCTTGTTTGTATGGGATAGGTGTTCTTATCAAACCATGCTTTTCTCATCCCTTGTTTGTATGGGATAGGTGTTCTTATCAAACTATACTTTTCTCATCTCTTATTTGTATGGGGTAGGTTTTATGAAACCACACCTTTCTCATTCAATTTCAGTAAATAAATACAGTGAAGATTGTTTGTAACATTTCACAAAAATAGTGCGATTTTAGAATGATATAGCTGAGAAACATGGTATCCAAATTCATAATTACATTTTTTAAAGAAAATGCTTACGTGCCAGACCATGTCAGTGACAATTTATAGTTATAATTACTGTCAAAATATGCATGTAATGGTAATGCAGTTTTGAAATGGCATACATTTGTTTAAATACATATCATTGTGAGTGAATAAAAATAAAGATAAGCCAGTAAATTCTGCCATCTGTTAAAAGTGGCAACATACATGTACCAGCCACTGAATTCCAAATATATCACTTTCATGTGGGAAAACCATCAACCCAGGCAAGTTTTCTCAAATACCCACATATGTCTATCATTAGACTTGAATCTATGTAGACAGAGGTGAGATGAGAACAATCAATAAAAGGTGAATGCATTAGACCACTTGGCTACTCAGGGGCCATGATGTAAATGTCGCCATTTAGATCATTTTCCAGACTTTATGTTGAAATACCATCATATGAAAAGGGTACTTGTTCAAACATGTAGAATTATGTCTTCATACATTCAATATTCATGCATCATTAAATTTAGGGATAACAGTTTTGTATTTATGATGGCAGTGAACGGATATTTGTGATAGTGAACATTATTAACATCTCCCAGATTATAATTCCCAGTTAGATGTGTTAGAAAGTTTTGTCCAAAACGTGTAAGAAAATCATTCCATGGCACATTGTTATCCGGTTATAACAATCATACAAATTTTTCCTTGTATTATACAATGGGTTTTATGGCAGCAAATTATAATGTTCGTTTTATCAGAGACATACATGCCAACCATTACGCTTTTGGCGTAATCATTACGCTTTTTCCCACTAAATTCCGCGTTACGCGTTAACGTTTATAGATTACGCTTTTTCGATATATCCATCTTGCAAAAAAAAAAATTTTTTTCGTTTTTATTAGCATTATTTATTTTTTACATACTGTTTTATTTTTAATTAAAAAATACCCCGCTTCTACATAACTACGATATACGAGTATACTTGTCCGTGGACTTTCCTAATATTCATGTTCTATTTATAGCAACTATCATGTTACTAAGATACTTTCAAACTTTCGACCTCATATTCTATTTATAGCGGCTTAGTGAGGAGAGAACAGACTGGTTTCTATTTTGTTTAAATCATTATGCACATACTCTTTGTTCTAATTTTGTATAGTGCAGAACCAGTCTAAAAGTTTTTTTGCGCTAAAAAGTATTAAAAAATTCTCGATGCGTTTATGAGTGCAAAAAATATCTCTTAAATAATTTCACAGATGGGTTAGAAAAAGTCAATAATAAACAAAGCAAAATGTAATCAATCCTCCAAACACGACGAGGGCATCATCACGTGACGTCTAATCGTTGGCGCTAAATGGCTTCAGATGTTAAGATGGATTCTAGTCTTTGTGTATGTTAGAGCACATTTTTTCCCCCAAAAATTTCGCAGATGGATCAGAAAAAAAGCAAAACAACGAGTCCTCCAAAAATTCAAAGATGAATATATGAATGGCATAATACAGGGTTCCATTCTAGGACAGCATAATGCTCATTGCAGACTGCGGAAACGATTTTAGCATTGGTCATGGTGGTAAATTTGATGTGGAAAAACACGTGAAAACAAGGAAACACATCGAATTAGCTCGCCTTACGAACTCTAATACTAAGGTAACTTCTTATTTACCGAGGTTTTAATAGAACACGGACTACCATTAGCGGTAGCAGACGACGTTGGTCCCTTGTTGAAGCGGATGTTTCCTGATTCGAAAATTGCGGGAAAATATGCTTGTGCAAGAACAAAATCATCTCATATTGTTCGGTGCCTAGCAGAAGATACTTCACTTAAAATTGCAGAAGCAATGAAAATTGGGCCGTTTAGTATTGCCACAGACGGGAGTTGTGATTATGATGTTAAAAAGTTGTACCCAGTACAGTAGAACCTCGTTTATCCGAATCAATTGGGACCGGACACCGTTCGGATACGCGATTGTTCGGATAACCGAAAATCGAATGCGATCCATGCAGTATATGAAACCGGACACTATGCGAATATTGAAAATCATCACATGCGGGAAACGTGCTTGAAGAAAGAGCAAAACAGGTGCAAAATGTCACAATTTTACCTTTATTGTGGAAAATAATCACTTATTTTTCGCTGTACCAGTGTACACCGTTTTTTCGCTGCAAGGTCTCTGATTCTCTTGAGCAGCAGTAGTTGAGTAGGACAGCACTCAGATTGTTGTTCGTACCACTCCATAGCTGTCTCTAACGCAGCAAACGCGTCAGCATTTGATGGACCCTTGCTACTTTCGTTGTTGTTGTTGTCCTCGTCTTCATCCGTTTCATCGTCGACAGGGTCGGATTCTTCTTGCACGGAAGTCACAATCTCGTCATCATTTAGCATTTAAAATCCACAGTCTTCTGCATCGCATGCCATCCAGGTTTCTACATCTTCTTCATCGCATTCTTTAAATCCTGGGATCGATTGGACAAAGTCGGTAATCTCCTCCCTGTGGTCATCATTGGAGTCTTTTTCGCCTTGTAGTTGATAAAAAAAAACTGGTCCGGATATAAAAACTGGTCCGGATATTTGACGCTCCGGATAATTAACGTTCGGATAAACGAGGTTCTACTGTATGTGTTAGATACTTTGACAGTGAAAAAGGCAAAGTCATGAGTGTTCTTCTTTCTTTACCAGAATTAACAGTAGATTCCACTGGACAAAACATTTTTGATTTGCTTGACAATGTTTTGAAGAAACATGACATAAGTTGGCAGAACTGTATGGGGTTTGCAGCTGATAATGCATCAGTGATGACTGGAATTCATAAAGGAGTTGCATCCTATATTTTGAAAATGTCTCCATCAGTGTTCATAACAGGTTGCCCCTGTCATTTGATGCACCTTGCTGCTGGTAAGGCTGCTGATAAATTAGAAGTAGATATTGGCCATTTATTAATAGATATCTACTATTATTTGGAGAAAAATAGTAAAAGGAAACAGGCTCTAAAGTTGTTACAAGATCAGTTTGATCTTGAAGACTATAAAGTTATAAAGCATGTGTGTACAAGATGGTTATCCCTTGGCAAATGTGTTAGCCATTTACTTGAGCTTTGGGATGCATTACAAGCATTCTTTCAAACTGAAAGTGAATCTGCACAGAGAAAACATGGTGGAAAAGTGAAGAAGAGTGGTACAAAAGCAGAATCTGTTATTGCAAGTCAGAAGAGAACAAGAGATGAAAGTATAGACAGACATACTAACAATAAAGAGATTGGTGTAGCAGAAAGAAAGAAATTTAAATCCATGGAATTTTTATTTGAGAGACCTCTATCTATCCAGCTAGAGGGCCTCCAGGCTCAGACCATGACTGTGAAAGATAAATCTTTTGACATAAAATTTCATCAGCCATCTGGATCAGGTTCTTCAGAGTATGAATCTGTTAAAAAGCATACTGGATCTTCTCATACTTCCAAGGGCAAAACTAGCATGTGAGATGGTTTACAAAAAGCTTAATGATCCAGTTACAAAACTGTACTGCTTGTTTATGAAGAGTGCCATTCCATTGTTTGATGCAGCAAATGTCTTGCAGAAAGAAGAACCATGCATTCATATTATGCACAAGATTCTGTCAAACCAGTTGTCAGATTTGCTAATAAGGTTTATTAAGCCAGAAATCATCGCATCAGCCAAACTTTTAACTGATATTGACTTTCATGACCATGCAAACCAGAAAGATAATGAAGATCTAGCTATTGGTGCAGAAGCAAGAGAATTCATAGAACACAATTCTACTCTTCCTGTGATTACATGCTCCATAAATTCCCATATGGAGATGAACTGCTTTTAAATGCTTCAGTTGCTTATGTAAATGAGAGACAGTCAAAAAGCTTCAAAAGTGTTAGATTCTTTGTCAAGAGATATCCCTTTCTATTGCCACCCTTGTCTAACTTGGATCATCTGGAAGAAGAATTCCTGAAGTATCAAGTTGGGATTCTACCTGACAATATACTTAATGCAGATAGAGTTGATGTGCAATGGCACCTTATTTCCCAGCTAAAAGACTCTATCACTGGAAGAAATAAATTTCCTCTTCTTTGTCAGGTTATGAAAGGAATATTGGTTCTTTACCATTCTAATGCTGACTGTGAGAGATTGTTCAGTGTTGTTAACAAAAATAAAACTGAATTCAGGTCCAGGCTAAGTAACCCAGTAATGAGTGCTCTACTGGTATGCAAAACATTCATGGCCTCAGCTGGTACAAAATGTTTTGAAATGCAACATGACAATCTGTTGCTTTCTAAAGCTAAAGTGCTACATATGAACACTTGAACCATTAATGAATGATAAAAGAAGAGAAAAGCAAATAAATCATTGTTAATTGTAATTGTAGTATGTTATATGTGGATTACTCTTTTTCTGCTTGGATTCCTCTTTTTGACCACTTGGATTACACTTTTTCCTTGTCAGGGGTTGGCATGTATGCAGAGATTGTATGAAATTTGTGTGATATGATAAACTACATGTGTTAGTAGCTAAATATTATAAAAGGTTTTATTTTAGAAAAATATTATCTCTATGAAGAATAAATAAATAAGTTAATAAATGATGCTAATGTAGAATTTACTTACTGTAAATATCATTATAAATCAGATCTAACTACAAATTTAATTGACCTAGATTAGGCATCACGTGATGTTTAAAGAGATCTGGTTTTGCATATTGGTGTTGAATCCAATGTTCAAGTCATTATATATAGTAACAGTAAGGGTGTAAAAATATTGCATTAAAATTATGATATGTGAATAATTCATGCTTCACTATAGAAGAACGTATATTTCATTTTATATTTATCCTGTTATCAATGGTCGATATGCAAACATTATTTAAAATCTCATTGTTATTAATGGAAAAGATTTTTAATGAAGTGTTTTATAGTCTAATATAGATTAATTGGAAATTCATGTTTTTGCAAACGAGACCAATTATGCATGTTTGTTTTTTAAAACTGAGTGACTTACATTGTGGCATGCATTGTGGCACATTATCAATAATATTTATTTTCATACACTAATATACTCACATATGTTTTTCTTCAGGCTGATCGAATATTAGTGACAAATTCCCAGAACCTGATGAAGGTCATCTTACGGACTGTAAGGGCAGCAGAGGCAGTGTGTGTCAAGGTAAATGTGTTGTATAGAGATGGTTTGTTTAAAGATAAATATATTGTACATATGTGGTTTTTGTGTCAAACTACAGATGCAGTGTGTGTATGAAAGTTTCAAACATGCTGTATTATTAATAGTTATTTAATTTTTAATTTTTTTAATTATATGACACTTCTTTCTTTCACAATTGCACACGAATAGTCTGTACTAATCATAATAAAACCAAATCATTTATAGCACTGTCACCTAAGTATTCAAACATCCAAGCACTGCACATCATAAATTTTCTTGTTACAAGCCAGGGGTCTTTATTTGACCGAGCAGTTGTCTAGCCCTGGTGCGATTTATGCTAGAAGCTATAAGCTTACCCCAAAGACTTCTATACAATTTCGTTTGTAAATTGGAAAGCCCAATGTGTCCATGCTGTACATAAATTTTACTCTAATCAATGGAAGACCACAGATCCACAACCTGCCAAATATCTATGCACCACATATCTGCATAATTTCTCTTCATCAGGTTTCCATACCACCAGCATATCATGCCATAGAAACTATACAGCTCTCCTCTAAAGAGGGAACTATTTTAACTCCACTCCCTCCCTCAATGTATGCATTCCAGACACATTTTGCCAATATAACTGCACCACATTTGCCACCATAGTGACATAAACGGTATCTGCCAAGTCCTTTCTTATTTATTCCTTTGTGTAATTTACTGGTTTCCTACCATAAATACTGCCATTGCAGTCACACAACCAATGTACATTATATTTTAATATGTACTATGTTACTCCAGGGACATTCATTTGGTTTTGGCCTGAATTCACTACTAGTGCACCATGACATCATGGAAACTCACTAACACTTCACTCCATAATGTTTGAGCCAAGTTATTAGCTAATTATTTCAGGTTAAGTGTATTTCTATTGCACCGAATTCCAATATTTACACAAGTAATCACACAAAGAATTCCTTAAAATGGGCACTATAAAATGCGCATACACCATATTTATTACAATATTTATAATGAAAATGTTCATTCCTGTCTTGCTTTCATCTTAATGATATGAAGTCGCTTTGGCATTTAAAGAGAGCACATACAAATGTTTATCAGGAAAATTTTAAGACACTCAGCAGGCATCACTAGATGACAAAATGAGAATCAACATTAATATGAAATGTTTATTGCCATCTCATTAATACAAAATTTTTATCTTTCTTTGTCACAGGGTTTGATTCCACCATCTAAAGAAGAATCTGATGAGACATGTGCGATAGTTCTTGCAACTAAATGGCGACAAAAGGTTTTTCAACACCGACAAGAGGAGATGAAGACAGCGGTTGATGATGAGCTGGGACTAAAAAGAATTGAACAATTCAGGCCCCCAAAATTAACACAGATCTTTGATAGTTGATCAAATTAAAAGGATTAATATTCTGAAAAGTGGTTTATTCCGAGGTGCTAATATTTTAAGCTTTTCATAATAATCCTTTTTATTGGGGATGTGTATTTAACATCACTGGTTTTTGTATTATAAAGATTTAAGAAGTTTATCTCATTTACTTCATAGACATATGCAATATTTAATTATGGCGCTAATTATGAGAATTTTTATCAACATAATACAATAGTTTTATTCTTATCAAGACAATACCTAAATTTGAATTCTTGCATTTATACTTGTTTCTGTTATCATTGGATGCAATAGTTGCTTTCTGATGGGTGGTTGACTCTTATTATTATAAATCTAGTCCTTGCCGTCATGCAGCCAACATTCATGTACTCTGCGATTTGAAACCACTCTTTTACATACGAATGCATTATGAATAATACATTTTAAATTTTACTAGTGAAAATTATATGCAGAAACAAAACCATGGAATCTTGCCTCAACGAGATGATTGTTATGCTTTTAATGATGTACTCTTGTCCTTCCCATCTCCATATTGAATGTATTTATTGATTGCTCTTTAAATGATTTTTTTTAAAAGTTGGTTTAGTAACACTTGTAACAATTTATTGGCAATATCATGTTGAGAAAACTAAAATTAGGTGTTGCAAGGACACAGTGATTTACTTGACTTGGGCAGGCCGTGGGTTGGTATTTAACCACAAATCCATGGATTACACTCTACAGGCTGAACTACTGTGGCTTAATAAATGACCCATTGAAAATTGTCTATGTTTTTTTATAATATATTGTTATGTCTCAATCTATTGCACAACATTCCATCCAATGCAATTTTTACATTTTGTTTCATGCTTCCTTTATGCCTTAGTTTTAAGTGCTGCTTATTAAATTTTCAGGGTGATTCTATTTGTTGTTTTGAACTTGGACATCCAATCAAATCACTTGGAATATATGCAAAAATGAAAGAGCTTTTTATTATCTAAAACATATCACCTATACTTGTCATGTTTACATATCTACTTTTAATGTAATTGATCTGATTTAACATTATTTTAACTGTTGAATTTATTTGTTTTAAATATTACCATATGGTATTGTTTGTTTTTCTTATATAATAATATGAATTCTATTATATTTTGTTCTTTTGTTCAAAAGTAACAATTATGGAGTGTTTACATTTAGAATTTTTGTGAATTGTTAGTTATTCATTCATATTAATGCACCAAAAGATCTTGGTCTATGCTATTTTTTAAGACTATCTGGTCTAATCAGAAGGAAACAAGATGGAACCTGATCTGTTGTCTGGATCAGTGTTGTTTGCTGTTGTACCCTACTTATAAGCAAGTTTGTTGGGTAAAGACTAGAAATTAAACATGTATCTGAGGGATAGATGGTAAAGACTAGAAATTAAACATGTATCTGAGGGATAGATGGTAAAGACTAGAAATTAAACATGTTACTGAGGGATAGATGGTAAAGACTAGAAATTAAACATGTATCTGAGGGATAGATGGTAAAGACTAGAAATTAAACATGTTACTGAGGGATAGATGGTAAAGACTAGAAATTAAACATGTATCTGAGGGATAGATGGTAAAGACTAGAATGTAAACATTTATCTGAGGGATAGATGGTAAAGACTAGAAAGTAAACATTTATCTGAGGGATAGATGGTAAAGACTAGAAATTAAACATGTATCTGAGGGATAGATGGTAAAGACTAGAAATTAAACATGTATCTGAGGGATAGATGGTAAAGACTAGAAATTAAACATTTATCTGAGGGATAGATGGTAAAGACTAGAAAGTAAACATTTATCTGAGGGATAGATGGTAAAGACTAGAAATTAAACATGTATCTGAGGGATAGATGGTAAAGACTAGAAATTAAACATGTTACTGAGGGATAGATGGTAAAGACTAGAAATTAAACATGTATCTGAGGGATAGATGGTAAAGACTAGAAATTAAACATGTATCTGAGGGATAGATGGTAAAGACTAGAAAGTAAACATTTATCTGAGGGATAGATGGAAGAGAGGACCACGGCTATCAAAATAGGTAAATGATGGCAGATCAGTGAAAATCCAATAATTAACCTTTTATTTTGATGGGTTTCCCATGAACCAGAATAATAAAAATTACACCACTATCTTGCCTTCTTTCCATTCTTTGTCTCTGGAAAATTTTATTATTTTCCCCTTACAAATAGAATAATTAGGATGAGTTTTAAATAGGTACTCAGCTGTTTTGTTTTCAGTCACAGTGACTGTCCATTGCGGCCGGGTCAGTGACCCGCTAATGCATGGTATTGATGATTCGCATTTCTTTAACAATGGACAATTTGATTCGCTCTGTGCGTGGAGGTGTGTTAATTTTAACCAATCAAATTTGGTTCAATGTATAGCTGATGTTATGACCTTTCTCCCAGTATTCGCACTACAAAAAACTAGCAAGAACAAAGGAATGGGTAAGTTTTTTTTCTTTTAACTCCCGTATTTCTGAATATTTTAAGGAGTGCGCTGTCAGATAGATAAAACTCTTCTTTCTGCTTTGAATGACCCCAAAATCATGTTTTTTGCAATCATTAATATGCTGCACTTCGAATTATACATTTCAAAATTATTGGGTGCCCGGAGTAAAATGGCCGCTATGGCTCATCACATGTTTATGGTAGGTCAGTAATAATAGATTGCTACCTTACTCATTCTCCCCGAGTATTTAATTCAGCATGTATTCAATTGAAACAATAATAAGAAATCATACAAAGTATGTTAATAATAACGTTGTTGTTTCTAAACTTTAATTGGAGATGCGACATTATGGGAAAATGTAATACATGTTTCACAATAAATTGCTATATAGTCATAACCATGAATAATCAATCTGAACGAAGGTTCTTCTCTTTTTATTATGATATTTACTGTCAAGTTAATGAATATAACCAATGAATTTTCAGTGAATATGATGTAAATGAAATTAAAAATGTCCTTGTATTTATAGCATTTGCAATTATAATAATTATAAGGACTTTGGCAATTGTCCCCAACCCAGGCCATAAATTTTACTTAAGGGGCTAAATTAATGTTTAAGCCTTTAGAAATTGAAGAAAAATATGAATATTTACATCAGTTTCTAAGTACCACAGTGCAGGTAAAGTTGGTAAGAAAATTTAAAAGGATGAGGTGAAATTTTAATTATTCTAGCAAATTATCTTTCTTTTTTGGGTCCATCTTTTTTGGAATTAAAATGTTGAGAAAGTTGAATTTTTTTCAAGTTAATTATGTTAAAAATTTAGATATTTATGAACCATATTTTGAGTGTTTTATTATTTATGCCACATGTAGATCACTTTAAAACAGTGTTTACTTTGATTAACAGAGTCTTTCTATTTTCTGGTGATGGACACATGGACTTCACATTTTTGATCGAATGAAAATTGCATAATGTGGCATTTTTAACGCCATCTTGTATATTTGTTTGCAATGTTGTATATCAAAAAGGTAGTATTTCCTTTAGCATTGTATGCATAGATGAACCTGTTTAAAGATAACCTACAAAGGTGAGATAATTAGTGAACTATTTTGGTTGATGAACATGAGAAAAAGCTGTATGTTTTTAAAAAAATTGTAATTTTTCTGATTTTTAACACAGATTTTAAATAAAATTGAACTTTCCAAAGTTCTTATTCTTTCTTAGATATATAGTACTCCATATCAAGATCAAACTAAGAGAAATTTATAGACTTTGGATAAAGTGCAAAGCTCTTACAAAGCAGCAAACATAGCAAAAAAAGCTAAATTTTCCATTTTCCTGACATGTTTTGTACTGACATATGTCATTTTTAGGAAGTATTATCTCAAAAAGTACAAAAGATAATGCTGTGATATTTTCACATGAGTTTATGAATGTTGCATAGTTTGTAGTACTTTATACTATTTGAAAATACTTCATCAAATAAAAAAATATATATAACAGAAATGTGCTTTGTATGCTGTTTTGACGAGTGAGGATGGGCCTCCCTATGGTAAAGACTAGAAAGTAAACATTTATCTGAGGGATAGATGGTAAAGACTAGAAATTAAACATGTATCTGAGGGATAGATGGTAAAGACTAGAAAGTAAACATTTATCTGAGGGATAGATGGTAAAGACTAGAAAGTAAACATTTATCTGAGGGAAAGATGGTAAAGACTAGAAAGTAAACATTTATCTGATGGATAGATGGTAAAGACAGAAATTAAACATGTATCTGAGGGATAGATGGTAAAGACTAGAAAGTAAACATTTATCTGAGGGATAGATGGTAAAGACTAGAAATTAAACATGTATCTGAGGGATAGATGGTAAAGACTAGAAATTAAACATGTATCTGAGGGATAGATGGTAAAGACTAGAAAGTAAACATTTATCTGAGGGATAGATGGTAAAGACTAGAATGTAAACATTTATCTGAGGGATAGATGGTAAAGACTAGAAATTAAACATGTATCTGAGGGATAGATGGTAAAGACTAGAAATTAAACATGCATCTGAGGGATAGATGGTAAAGACTAGAAAGTAAACATTTATCTGAGGGATAGATGGTAAAGACTAGAAAGTAAACATTTATCTGAGGGATAGATGGTAAAGACTAGAAAGTAAACATTTATCTGAGGGAAAGATGGTAAAGACTAGAAAGTAAACATTTATCTGATGGATAGATGGTAAAGACAGAAATTAAACATGTATCTGAGGGATAGATGGTAAAGACTAGAAAGTAAACATTTATCTGAAGGAAAGATGGTAAAGACTAGAAAGTAAACATTTATCTGAGGGAAAGATGGTAAAGACTAGAAAGTAAACATTTATCTGAGGGATAGTTGATTAAAGATTAGAAAGTAAGCATGTTTCTTAGGGATAGATGTTAAAGACTAGAAAGTAAACATATATCTGAGGGATATATGGTTAAGAGCTAAATTAAGTAATGCTGTATACAGGAATAGTTTGTAGCTCATTTTACCTGTTTGGCAAATTGATCATGTTGGGAATTTCTACTTCTTACATGTATGGTTATGATGATTATAAAAACTATGACCTTTCATTCAAGATGGGTGAGTATAATGTTTTACAGAAATATCACTAAATATTATTGAAAAAGTTTGTAGAAATGTGTTTTATTAGGATTAGGATGTTCAAAAGCTAAAACTTTAAAGTAAGATATGATAAGATTTTAAATGACAATCAAAGTGACCCTTACCTATATTCAGGAATGTTGCATCTGAAAGGGATCTGATTGGTTTGTTAACCTTGTCAACTTCATATATATATCTGTCAGGAGAGGTCACTCATGGGAAAAAACAAAATTGCCTTTTGTACACAAGTGGCCTTCTTACATCATCACCTTGCATAATTGTTTTTTGAACAGATATCATCCACCTGATATTATTACCATTACTGTTATTTTTATTTGTTTGCACATCAGTTCTTTTGTTATTCCTGTATAGAAACAATGCATTGTGGTCAAAAGTATAGTTTGAAATAACTGTGTGGTCACTAGATACATTTCATTAAGCACTTACAGCAGTGAGAAACCATTGTATGGTTAGAAAACACCTGGCTGCTGACCATGGAATGCTCGTGACCTTTGCATACATAAACATTTTTATAGAAAAAATGCTGTGGTGAAATTAGAATTGTTGAGATCAGGCAACACAATATAATGATTTTCATTCTGAGGGCTGTTCCATTTAAACATACATGGTACCCAGGGAAGGCAGTTAACAAAAATATCTTTTGGTACTTTGATTTAACAGAGTTTATATTAAAAAGATAAGAAAATTCTAAATTTTCTTTTAAAGTGTCTTTTAAAAATGTAGCTTGAAGATAGAGTGTAATATGATTATTGCTTCTGATTTGCTATTGACCTTTACTTTTAAACACAATGCATAATTGGATTAATCATTAGGTGGTGGGCTCTTGAGTCTTGGTATCAGGGGATATGTTGTTTGTTCTCCTGATTTCTACTTAAACCCAGATCTGCTGATGTAGAATGGAATGGTAGATCAGGATCTGTGAAGCTTGCAGTTGGTCTCGACCTAGAAGTGAGTCTATATGGCAGATAACAACTAGCCAGAATTGTACCTACCATTACTAATCACAGCTGATGTGCAATCTAAAATACTTAACCCTTCTTGTTTAATAATAATAATGAGAACTTTATACAGTTCCTAATCTCTAAAAGCTCTAAGTGCTTTGCAACATTAGAAAACACCTATTACATAAAAAACATATTCAGTAGTCCAACTCTTGAACAGCGCCCTTGACCAGTGGCCACCCACTTCATACGGCCAGAATCCTTTGGCATTGATGAGTTTGTATTCAAAAGTACCTTTACTGAGCAGCCAATTTTGTTTCAAATGTGTCCAGAACCAATAATTAATTCATATTGTGATGTAAGGTAAGTAATCCGATTATCTGTATCATAAATACATGCCTCCCAATGTCAAGTTTCCATTGCTGAAAGATGTACATGTAACACTAAGATTAATATTATATCATTTGTCAAAAAAAAGCCGATGTTTGCAAGAAATGGGTTCAACAATGTTATGGGCTTCACACATCAGTTGAGTTCTTATCTTTGATGGTTATAACTGGATGTAATTGTTAAGATCATAACAGGGTCAACATAGGCTAAAAATAGATTTGTAAATTAACACATACATAGAACCATGAACAAAACAGGGTACCAGACAAAGGCAGAAAAATCATGTGACAACACATTTATCGCTTCCTTTATGAAAGAAGTGTTCGTCCACTCGACAGCAGTTTTGCATATCTAAAGAGCGTAAGGTTAGCAACAATCTAATAAATCATTACCAAACATCAACATGGCATAAAGTAAACAGAAATGTATTATTTCAGAAGAAAGTTCGTTATTTTACTTGACAATGGGTGAAGAGGGGGGAACTTGCCAAAAATATTTATGTAGAAAAGACTTGAATATACCAATTTAATGTTGAAAATACTTGAATGAATGTCATAACCAATAAGGCTTTTAGCAGCAGTGGGAAAATGGAGCAAATGGAAAGAGAATTATGTATGTACCAAGATTTAAATGACGGTTTTGAATGGTTTTACAATGTGCATGACAACAGTACCTACTCGCATAGCATGCTCACATCAAGAATAAGAACTATTGATGTACATTTAGGTGAAATAAGTTTATTATTATAACAAGAAGAACCATTTAATAAATTAATGTTACTTTTAAATGAAGATAATAAATGAAGATATGAAATGCTATGAAGTATGTAGCTTTCTTACTATGTACATTACATATACTTCTCAGAAAGAATTTAATTCCCCTTTGGAAATGCCACCCATCTATTTAGGACATATTTTCCAGCTGTAGAAGAAGGGGACCACTATTTAATGGTAAGATTTCCATATGACTTCATTTTCATAGTGGGAATAATGAGTTTACGATTGTCAGAAGAGTAGCATATGTATCTTGCTGGTGTGTACACATGCATGAGGTTGAATAGGTATGTTGGACTGGAGTATGTCATTGAAACATAGCAGAGAACTAATTTTGTGTTTGATTCTGGATCAAATGGATTGCATGTATAGGGTACAGAGCAGTGGGGAGGTGTGCTCTGATTGTGACAATCTAAATTTAAACTAGGATAAAAAAAGGAAAGAAAATGGGTAGCCATTTTAGTTTTCAGGTCCTTTTCTTACTTGCTAACAGCTAAACATCACCAGTTCTCAGTAACAGGGAAATATTACGGCAAATTTAATAACAGGAAGTGGTTAGATGTCGCGATTTAGATCGGAAAATGTATAATAAAATGTTTAAATCTTCACCCGACCCAATATTTGATATAGACGTACGTTCTCAAAGATGAATCTGTACGCGATTATCAGTTTTATTCTTATAATGTAATACAGCCAAATAGCCAATCAAGGATTGAACTTCAAGTTCAGGATACACGTAGATATTTCTTACCCACTGAAGCATTTATTAATGAAGTAGAAGGAGATCTCGTAACAAATGTTGCAGCTAATACACCATATGATTTAAATATATGAGTTGCAGGGCGGATTTTACAATGAGGTGAAAGTGGATGATTCCACATTGGAGGTAGTAGACTCCTTCTGCTACCTGGGTAATATGTTGAGTGCTGGAGGTGGATGTGAACTCATTTCAACCATAAAGGTAAAGTCAGCATGGGATAAGTTTCGTGAACTATTACCTGTACTAACATCAAGAGTTGTCCCCCTCACCACCGGGGGAAAGGTGTATAGCAGCTGTGTTAGGAGTGTGATGCTATATGGCAGTGAGTGTTGGGCACTCATCCAGTCCTCACTCGCCCGTTTACAATGCAATGACAGAGCCATGTTCAGATGGATTTGTAATGTCAAGCCAGACCAGACCCAGCATATCAGGTCAGATACCCTACTGGATCAGCTGCACCAATCAAAGATTGAGGAACTCCGAAGGGCCAACCGGTTACGCTGGTTCGGCCATGTAGAGAGAAGCAATGCTTGGATTAACAAGTGTTGAAATGTGGAGGTGGAAAGCCGAAGGAAAGCTGGCTGACCCAAGAAAACTTGGAAGCAAACAATCGATCATGACCATGAGACATGGAAGATGACCAAAATCGATCCTCAAAACCGTGATGCCTGGAGATTGGGCTTGCTGACTGCCAGAAAACGTCGGACCCCTGACCAAGGGAACTAAGACAATAAAATTGGAGAGAGAGAGAGAGAGAGAGAGAGAGAGAGAGAGAGAGAGAGAGAGAGAGAGAGAGAGAGATTATGGCGTTATTTAGTAGTGATTCATATATTATTGATGGAAGAGAAATTGAATATATTCAGAAAGATGCTGATGTTGCTACAACAATAATAGGGTTAATAAGATTTTCTGATGATTATACAAAATCAGCTGGCCCATCAATGATGTTTTTCAAGAATGTTAATGATCATGCTGAAGCTATTCTATATACTAGGGTAAAGGCTACACGAGATACCACGGTTGATCCAGTACCAGTTGGATATACGAGGCCACCAGCTGACTTTGATGTAGTAAATGTTAATCCTAATTTCAACTTAGGATTTGCAACACATGTATTAATGTTACAAGGTGATCGTAGATTATTTTCATGTGCGATTCCGTTGTCTTGTATTTTTGTATTTTGCAGAAAGGTTATCTTTAGAGCAAATAACAATAGTCTTGATGCGAAAAGGTGATAACAATGATGCAATCTGGCATGGTGCTGGTGTTGCTCATAGTAAAGTAAATTTAACAAAACTCTCACTGTGGATGCCAGTAATGACTCCATCAATCACCGCAGTGGAAATATTACCATTGTTTATGGATACAGGTAGTAAATCATTGTTATCTTGGTTAACAACAGCCACAGATAGTATACACAGTACCATTAACGGTATATTTTCATGGCACATGGCATCACAGCAAGGTGTTTCTGTACCTCGACATATCTATTTGTGTCGTTACAGGATGTTAGGTGATTAAATTCACAAACGCGGAGTCATATGATATTTAATTAACTGGGTGTTTCTGAAGTCTTGTTAAGAATAAACAGTCAACATGAACCATTTGATGATATTTTACTTAATTACGAACAAAACCAGATAGTACCCGCGTATTATCGTTTGCTGACATTTATGGGATGTGATCTTAATATGGATACTAGTCTGCAAATTAGATTTTTAAAAACTATCCAATTTATTACTTTTCACTCAAACATCTTGATTTAACAAGACAGACCGTCTTTGACATACACTTTCAAGCTCATGTAACACGACTTCCCGTTGTTGCGGTAGGTCCACCAATTGTTTACGGTTCTTAAAGAGCAATTGCCGTTATTCTCAGCGACAAATCAATGTTACTTGAGGGGGTTAATGGATGACTGAGGGTTATTGATGCACCAGTTGAAAATATGTAAATGTTTTCCAAATTTATAAAACAATTATATCACTCGTATTAATATAAATGTCATATAGTCACGTTAGTGTTACTCTGACTCCTGGTCAGATTAAAAAACTTCAGCTAAAGGAGAGTGAACTGCAATGTCGTTAAAACACAATCAGATCACACATGGACATAATAAATTATCACTGACTGCATGTCAGATTAAGCATATCAATGATGAAAAAAATAAAACAAAACGGGTGTTCAACTTAGTCTTTCTGTGAGAGCGATCAAAGGCACAATTAAATCAGGTGGTATATTTCCACTTCACGCGGCTATACCAGCATTGATCGCCCTTGCAGTCACGAAAGCTGCGGCGTTAGGAGCAATTTGAACAGCAGCAGGAATGGCACTAAAGAAAGCAACAGGACGAGGATACAAAAGGTTACCAGGGACTCCGTATTCATAGTACAGCGGATGTGGCCTGAGGTTGCCAGGGACAATTTAATAAAACCATTGTCAAATTTTGATTTATTCGATGCTGCTAGAAAATTAAGAATAACTTGAGAGCTGTTTTTATGTGAGATCAATTACCAAAATACCCGAACAACATTGAAACTGGTATTATTAATCTCGATAACAGCACCAGACCTGGAACTCATTGGGTTGCATACGTGATTGATCCGTGTGAAATTGTTTATTTCGATTCATATGGGTTAGCACCACCAAAGGAATTTATGTATTATATACACCAATTAAAAATCACTTACAAAGTGAGGCTTTGGTATTCAATGCTACTAATGCAGACAATAACAGACCCACCAATATTCGGCCAGCAAGTAATTAATGTCCTTGATGTTACCGGTATATCAAAATCAACAAAACCACCCCATACAACTGTGCACGAATGTACAAGTAATCACTGTTTAGAGAGGTCTTAAGAGTATAATGATTGATATTTACGGGAGATCCCTCTCGACAAACAAACCCCCCGGAGAAATATCGGCAACAAAATATATTTAAAAAATTATCGAGGATGAAATATCCGAATTGTTAAATCTTGCAAGTGTGGATCCAAATGAAATAGTCATATTGCAAGACAACCGGGAAATTAAAAACGATTAATCTTTCTTTGAACGATATTATAGTTAAAATTAATGGAGTAACCAAAAGCTCTATAGCAGTGCCTGATTCCAGTGGTATGATTAAACCAGAAGTTCTTTTTTCAACTGTGCTAGAATAATATTCACTCGCGGATAAGAAATGCAGTGATGCAATGATAGGCCCCCTCGACATGAACTTAAATAACATCACTTGGTGATCCAACATCTGACACCGACACGGTAACAAAATGTTATGTAGATACAACAAATAAAAGACTATCAACGTTGCGAACCCAGTATAATGCTCATGTATCCGTGCCTTTTGCAAATCTCCGTAGAAATTTTAGAAAAATTTATGAAACCGCGGATAATTTCTTTGTTAAAGGCATACAAACTAAGTAAAAACAAATGAAATTATATATTTATTTTTTCAGTTCACGATTACTTAAAGACATACAACCTAAGTAAAAACGAATGAAATTATATATTTATTTTTTCAGTTCAGGATTTACTTAATTAGATGAATAATTACGATTCAGGCTGTTTCTGTGGCCGAAATCAGGCTTGTATCGGGAATTTTGTGATAAAAAACGCGATTCTGAATTATTGTCTGCCAGACAAACATTTGCTGTTTGCCACGCCTATATTCATGTAATCTCTTATTTGACCTCTCCCGAAGGGTAAGAATTTTAACCATGTGTTAACGTGTTTACAAAAATAATGGCAGATGATATTAGATCCAAAGCTGGTAGAGAGCGCAAACTTACAGATTCAGAAAGAAAAAAGAAGAAAAAGCTCTAAGGGCAAATTATGGCAGCACACACATTAATATTGGTGACCAGCATGAACGATGGAATGAACTGAAGTCCACTTTGAGCCTGAAAACTAATCCAGAAGTCGCCAAATTCTTGCTGGATAGGTGAGTCTCAATTTTGTAATGAACAGCAAAGTTTTGACATCGCCATTTTATTTCTGTATAGTTAATTCTTTATTAAATGTCTTAAATTAACATATTTTATATAAACTGTGATTATTTCATTTATCTTTTAATAAAATGTCAACCCTGCAACGGACATGCGTGTAAACAATGACATGTACTGATGCTGTTTTTGAGGCTACCAAATAGGGATTAAGGATCGTTATTTTTACAGCAAACATTAAACTTTATTTAGAGGCAAGCAGTCACTACTAGTTTATATATATATATATAATGGTGATGACTGTAAAGGAAAGTAATGCAATATTTTATGCATACTATTAATTTTAAAGTATATATAAATATACTTAAATATTGTGTCTAATGAAACATTTATTTTTCTGGGTAAATTAGTTATGAATTGATCGGCAGTGCCAGGAAAAGATCAGAAACAGTGAGGAATGTCATAGAAGACATGGCCACAACTTCTACACCTGGGCCAACAATTCATAGGATAAAAATTCCTGCCGTGTTTGATATAACCACATCAGAATCAGATATGGCATCTGTGTAAGTATTAAATTTTATGTGTATTTACTTGTTTAAAAATGTTTTGGTAGATGCATATCTAAGGAATGTATTTATTACCTGGAAATGTGTCATTCTTTATTAGTGAAATATTTAGCAGTTGGTAAAAATTGTAAATTTTAAATAAAATATTGTTTGTTTTCTTTAGAATAGAATTGTTGTTGTAAATTATTTGCTTGATTTGTGTCCAATGCAGTTTTTATTTTAGTTAAAGGGCCTTGAAGGAGAATAGTCCTGGACTAAATGAGTCACCCTCAGTAAATAAATTATGATTAATAATATTATTTTTTTGTTGTTGAAGCATTATATCATAAAAACCATGATAAATGATAATAATTTAATAATACTTTGTTCAGGTTGAATGATTAAAAAAACTAAAGATTTCCAAGTTCAACATTAGTATTTACAAATTTAAAATTGTTTTTTTTAGTGCTTCAACCTTGTCTGGAGTTGAACTACTTAAGGAGAAGAAAAGTGTTAGAATGGAAAAGTCTATAAGTTTTATCAACCCATTTGAGTAAGTATACTAACAACAATAATTGTGATACATAAAAGGGGAGTATTTTTGTAAGCATACTAAAAAAACAACCATTATGATACATGCATATAGAACTAAACTAAAAGTAATGGAATTTTATATATACATGTGGATGGTATTTGTGTATGAACCAGAAATGCTCCAACAAAAGCTTTCTTTTATGTGTATGAACATACAAGTTAAAAATGTGTAATTACAATATGTCTTAAATATATTATAGATGCATAATTGAAATAATGAATATATACTGGCTGTCATAGAAAGAAAATGAATATATTGTATACAATACAATACAAACCACACTAAGGACATAGTTAGGGTTTGTCCATTTAGTACATACACATAGAGGGGGGAAATGGGGTTTACCCAAATGCATATGCTTGCGTATGGGGGTGAGTGGTCTACTGATAATGTATGTACACATATACCTCTATAATAACTTGTCTAATATGTAACCTGCTTTACTGGGTTCAGTTGGTGTTTGAATTGTAGTGGATACTAGACAAACTTTTTAAAATGATGCAGCTTATTTCTTTGATGCAGCCAGACATTCAACATTGGTGGACTATCTGTTTTATTAAACACATAATTTTATTAATCCTTGATCTTTTCTGTGTGGACTAAATATAGGCTGTTCTATAGAATGGGGATGGTTGCAGCAAACGCATGTACGCAGGTGGGGCGTGTGTAATAAAAAAAAAAGTATGCATTTGTTCTGGGAGGGAGGGTCATGTTTTGCCAGATTTTTGCGTACATACTAAATGGATGGCAATTTTGTTTTTACTTACCTGTTCAACAGAGCTCAAAACTGACATACTAAAAATTATATTTTTCTGACTTTTGTATCATATTTTTTCTTTTGAAAGTAACAACTTTACTTTCCCATATCTGATATACTTTCCCACAAACGCAAAAAGTTATGAAAATGTCCTGCCAACCTACCAAAATTAGAATGCTTGGTATGAGAGAGAGGGTAATTAATATATGTAACATGATCCTACGCTATTGTTTTTCTTTCTTCTCGTCTTACAATGGAAATTTCTGAGAGTAACTTTGAAGCTGATGACCATATGTCAGATGAAGACTATGAGCCAAGTTTAAATCTTTCATTAAGGTAATGCAAATTATATCTTTTCAATAAAGAATTTTTATGTGATTAGAAAGTTAGCATGTATATAACTGTGTAATAGATAGTGAAAAGATAATGAAGCTACTATCATACTGCCCGTTAATATCATTGGCTGTTTTTCATCAAAATCTGACGTATGTGAAAACCAACAAATATAGATATGTATTCTAAATTTTTATAAGATATAACCTTCTCTTCTTAAAGCATTTAATTAAATTTCATAAATATTAATTTTTTAATCTTTTAAGACCAGACAGTAACATTTGTTTGGAAGACGCTAAAGAAGAAGATGACACAAATGATGAGGATGATGGTAGTGATCAACTAGAAATAGAAGAACCTGATATTTGGCGTATCCGTACTGTTGACGATACCTTTAACTTTGTTGGTGACAGTCCATTTTTAGTTTATTACAGTGCACTTCTAAGTCTTGCAAAAACAAATGTGCCGCTTACTTGCAGATCCAAGGGATGTGGGACAGAAATATCAGTATGCAGACAAGTTGTTGGATCAGCATTATATTTAACATTGGTAAGATTGCAGCTAAATTACATTCCAGTGTAATATTAATTCTTAAGCATTATATTTAAAATGGGTAAGATTGCAGTTAAGTTATATTCCTTTGTAATATGAATTCTTAAGCATTATTTATATTGCAATTATCAAAAGATTTATAAATATTTCTTTTGCATTAATAAAGATACATTTACTCCATTACCAGCAAAACTGTTAGACATGCTCTTTAAGGTATCAGAGTTTTGCAGATTAAGATGTTGTTGAAGTTATGTTGCTCAACATGTCACCATATCAGACTAGATATAAACTAATGTTACGGAATTGTTTGAGTTGTTTATGCATACTGTACTGGTGGTCATACATATATGTAAGCTGTAAATGTCAATGGGTTCACATTAAGTAAATGGCGGAATAAACAAACATAGAAATCCTTATTTATTAAACAAAATTGTCACTCTAAATATAAAGCAGAACTCTTTATGGTATGTATAATAAATCAGATTTTATATTTATCTGTAGGTTTGTGAAAATTGACATTGTGCCAAGAAATGGTGTTCACATCTTCTGCTGAATCTGCAACTACATGGTGGTGATTTACTTTTGTCATCTACCATACTATTGTCTGGCAGTAACTTTCAAAATTTCTGAATCTACCTATTTTAAGTTCTACAACCTTTCATAAAATTCAAAGGACGTATTTAATTCCATCCATTGACCAATATTGGATTGACCATCAGGAACACGTTTTGCAATCATTACAGGGAAAGGAAGTTGTAATTCTTGGTAAGTCAAATTCTAGTTACAGGGTAATATATATATAATCTTCAAAGTTATCTGAAGCCTAAATGTATATCTAAAATATACATGTCCTTTTAAATTCCAAATATCATGAAAACACCACTAACATTAATAAGAAAACATAGCAATTGCTGTTGTTTCTTCATCATGCTCAGCACTTGGTTTTGATATAAATTGTAACCATTATTGTTCTTGAAAGATGAACGAAGATAAATCCAGGTGATCAATGTGCTTACCTTAATACATTATACAAAATATTTTTTATCTTATCAGATCTTAACATGTTGACTTGAAATTTGTCAGTCAGCTTTTAAACATATTTTGAAAATTAGGCGCACAAAGCTGGATTTCAGCATTTAGTCATTAATTTCATGCTACATCACAGCTCTGATCATGTAATAAGTTACTAAAAAAATGTGGCAGTTGTTATTATAAGATCTCTATTATTATTAATGATTTCAAATGCTTGTATGAAATTTCGAGCCAATACCTACTGCTTTTTAGGGGATGGTAGAATGGACAGCCCTGGACATTCAGCCCAGTATTGCACATACACATTCATGGAAAATTCCAGCAAGAAAATTGTGTGCATCATAACAATGGACAAAAGAGTGACAGACAGAAAAAGCACAAACTTAGAAAAGGCATGCTTTGTAAAAGGGCTGAATTTCCTAAAGGAAAAGAAAATAAAAATTGTAGAAGTCGTCACGGATTCACATTTACAGATTACTGCTCTGATGAGTAAGTTGGCTTTTGCTAATTACTCTGAATTTTCTTAAAAAACAAGAAATATAAATTATGATAACTTTTTTAATATAAAAAACTTGATGTAAACATGCACTGAATGTTGACTAGAAATATACATCATCCTGAGTAATAACTAATGTCGAAATTCAATCTAATGCCATTTCATGAAAATAATTGTCACGGAATTGTTTACGACTATGTTCAATATATATATGTGGTCAAAAATCTAGTCTCGATTTCGTTACTGCATACTGCCTTACCGAGGGTAGTTTATTATTTTTTGGGCTTTTTAGTTATATCGGCATAATGAGCGAACACTCAGCTCATGCTGCATGTGCGAAATTGCCTGCAGTTTAAAGTACCTAGCTGCGCATTCTGTCACAGCTAGGGGTATATAAGGACGAAATTATAAGACAGAAATCACATTACAATGTAGTCTTGTCGGAAACGCTTCCATCGTAAACAGATCAATCTATCAGCTAAAAGAGGTAACAATAGATTTAACTTTGTTCTCATTGCTATTTGTATTATGATATAATTCATTGTTTTACATATTAGATGTTTAGTATTTATTATAAAATCTATAGAATAAATACATAGGTTAGGCAGCGCCATTTTATCAGAAGTACTATATTTTGTTTCATTAGTTCTTTTGTATCTGAACATAATTGAGTTCAATTGTACGCTGCATGCTTAACGTTAAATGTACATGGATAATTATTTCATGTGCGCGCATGCGCTACATATATGTGAGAATACTTGACCGTGTCATATGTATTACACGGTTCGGTTGTTTTAATTTTAGCTGAGTGGGGTCCGGTGGTGCCAGTGTGCGGTGCTATGTTGGAGTGACCGTAGGGTCATGGAGTGACCGTGGGGCTTCTCTATGCTGCCCGTGTGTAGTGCCATGTTGTGGTGACTACATGTGTGGGCTTGTCTATGCTGACCGTGTAATGCCCGTGTGTGGTGCCTGTGTATGGTGCTTACGTATGCTGCATTTATGTATGCTGTGTTTAGATGTATAGATATATGGTATTTATATATGATTGCATGAGGTGAAGGTCACAACTGTTAGGTTTGACTCTGTGTAACCGGATGTACTTCCTGACGTCAAACGGACGCCAGGCTAGTAGCAAAATACCTCAGCAAGTAGTTTACATTTATTCATTCCAGTCTCGTCATATGGACGACGTATTATTTATTTAATATCTTCTTTGCAGTCTCGTTATATGAACGACACCTGCATAATTTCATTTTACACAAATCTCTCATGAACGAGAACTTCAGAATTTAGGGTTCACAATTGCATATGTCTCATCATATGGACGACGTATTATTTATTTAATATCTTCTTTGCAGTCTTGTTATATGAACGACACCTGCATATTTTCATTCTACACAAATCTCGTCCCATGAACGAGAACTTAAGAATTTAGGGTTCACAATTGCATATGTCTCGTCATATGGACGACGTATTAATTATTTAATATCTTCATTCTAGTCTCGTCATATTGACGACGCATTATCTTTTCATATTTACATCTATCTCGTTATACGAGTCTTTTATATATATATTCATATTTGTAAATTCATTCATATACTTCTTTTTTGTCATTACGTTACTGAAATTCATAGTTCCATGTTAGGAACATTTATTTAAATAGATTTTTCTTATACTTTGTAAAATATTGTGTCAGAGTTGATTTTTAAAATTGCGTTTATAAAAAAAACATCTTATTAACGCAGTTGCGTTCCGTGTCTTCACTAATCCAGTCCTGACTCGGTCTATCTTGTGACAATAATGTGTATTCCTCTTTCATTATGTATATGATATTGGAGTGATAATGAACTGAAATATATATATATATATATATATATATATATATATATATATATATATATATATATATATATATATATTATACCATATTACTCATAACAGGTTATATATTGTATTGGTAAATATGGTATGGGGCCATTCATTTAGTACATACGCAAACATCCAGCAAATCTTGACCCTTCCCCCTGTAAACATGAATATTTTTCTTACCCACACACCCTCCTGCATATGTATGTTTGACGCATACCCTGAATTCTATAGAACGGCCTATATTTAATCCACGTAAAAACGGATTAATAATAATGTGTTTAATAAAACAGATATTCCACTAACTTTGAATATCTGGCTGCATCTAAGAAATAAGCTGAGTAACATTAAAAAGTTTGTCTAGTGTCTGCAAAAGTTCAAACGCTGACTGAACCGAGTGGAACTGGTTACATATTATACAAATTATTATTGAAGTTTCACCCCTCATCATTTCCAATGCGTATGTACATTATCAGTAGCCCACCCCCATATGTTAATGTATGTATTTGTGTTACCACCTCCCACCTACGTACTAAATGGATGGCCCTTACACAAGCTTATTTAATTTTGTGATCATTGATTTGTGATGTTTTGTTAGTTCTGAAGCATTGAAGATAAAATCAGAAACTTTTTTTCCTAATGATAAGTGTATTTAAATTTGACAGTTTATTATAGTGATATTTTTTGGTACTTACAAGTGTATGCCACTGATGTCTTTCTTTTAATCCTCAGAAAAAGACTTTCCAGAAATCAAGCATTCACATGATGTATGGCATGGAGCAAAGAATTTAGGCAACAAAATAATTAAAGTAAGTCACGAGACAATTTTAATATGAAATATGAAAAATTGTAGTAATTACCAGCTGATATAGAACTTGCACAAAAGTAATCTAATATTTAACATAAAAGTGAAGTTTCATATGTATCAAAGATCAAATGTTTGAATGAGAACTAATAATTTGTGCTTTGATTTGTAGGCTGGTCAAGAGAAACAAAACCGAAAAGTGTTGGAGTGGACCAAAGATGTTGTTAATCATTTTTGGCACTGTGCTCAAATTTCTGACACCAGGGAGGATTTTACTGTAAGTACATATACAACACTCTTGCTGCTTTATAATGATGTAAGGATGATTTTTTTCAGTAAAATGTTTCCATTCTTTTTTTTTTTTGTGTACAACATTTAAAGCTTAAAATACATTGTATATATTGTCTCATATTTATAGGGTGTATGGAGGGGTATTTTGCACCATGTTGTAAACGAACATGAATGGTTATTACCACATGGTCCAAATGGAACAAATGAATGTAATCATGGACCTCTTCCCAGTGAAAGAAGTAAAGAATGGCTCAAAAAGGACAGTCCACCTCGTGTTGCACTGTGCAGAATTGTTCTGGATAAAAGGCTCTTGAACCGGATTCCGTACTACCTTAACTTTCGGTAAGTGTCCAACAATGTTTTGATGTTTTACTGCTGTTATTTTAGCTGCAACAATCATTACTAAAATATATTAGTTTCTAAACTTATGTACTGCATTTTTTTTATCTTGACTCATTCAACCCCAATCCCGCCTGAAGGCATGATGAGGCTACTTGCATTAAACCCGATTTGTTTTACACCCACAATTTACCCATTGTTGGAATCAGATTTTGTGACTCGATTTTTTACTTTTTTGCTTGCAATCTAATTCAGACTGGTATGAGCTATACACAGACAGGTGAACCTTTGCAAAAGTAGGATAAATTGTGGATTGGTAGTAAAAAGTGGCCAGGAAAGGAAAATGATGGGTAAGAAAAAAATCTTTTACCCTCCTGCAGATGCCAAACGATGTTTCTAGCACACTGAGGCATATATCTAAGCAAAAAACTCTTGGAACCAGATGTATTTCAATATATTCAAAATAAGCCCCCAAATGTGTTACCCTACCCCCATTTCAGGTGAAAAGGTAAAACAATTGTAGTGGTGGAATGAGTCTATTTATTTCTGTCTATATAATACTACTGTACATTTGTATTTTCATCAAAACAGATTTATTTATGGGGATTTATAAATTTAAAATAGTTTTCTGCATCTGAATCAATTGATTTATTTAGTCATCTTACTTTGTTTTAGAAGTACAGCAGAACTGGAGAATTTCCAGAATTTGATTTTATTGTATGCTTCCAAAAGGTATTCATATAAGCTACCAGCTTTCAGAGCTAGGAATTTGTTGGCAGCTCTTGATCATAACAATCATGTTGACAGAGACGTGATTGTTAACAGAGATTGAACAACAAGGTAATAAACTTTATTCTTCTGTTTTTTAATAATAATAATTCATTTTTGTTAAAATATGAATGCTTTACCAGAAAGTTTATAGCCCTTTATGTGTGGTAATCTTTTACAGAAGAAACTTTTTATAACTTAATTTCAGAAAAATAATTTTTGTTAGAATTAGTCTAACGTAATTATAAAATTCTGTAAATAATCTTAATATTTTTAGGATATCTTGGTAAGATACAGGTTTGCTATATTCACATTTTCATCAGGAGCAAAATGATTTGTAACATATATTTGTATGCAGTATATATTTAACCTTTTTGCGAATTTAAATAATATGAAATGACATTGTCAGTGAAATGTTTGCATTTTCTTGTCAGATACCAAAGGTCATTCAACAAAAAAAGTGGGAGATGGTCTGCAAACCCAAACTAAGCTGATAAACAGTACCTGCATATTCCAGAAATAATTATGAAAATATTGAAAATGAGGTTAAATGATAGAGTTGATATGAATCAGCCATTTGTTTTGGAAAAGAATGATCCTAGAAGGATATCTGCTGTACTCCAATACCACCACCGCCTACAGAAGAGATTGTTACAAAACAAAAATCTCGTTTTAAGTTGAAATGATTTAGGCCTTTTAGTCATGTAACACCTATTGATATCAAATTGTTATGGAAAGACTATTCTGGTGATTATTTATTGAAACATGATCCCACTGCTCCGCTGGCCTAGTGGTTAGAGCGTTTGCTGTGGAAGCGGGAGGTCGTGGGTTCGATCCCCGGGCCGAGTCATACCAAAGACTTACAAAAATGGTACTAATAGCTGCCTCGCTTGACGCTCAGCATTAAGAGGTTAGTGTTAGGACTGGTCGGCCTGGTGTCAGGATAATGTGACTGGGTGGGACATCATGCTACATGTCTGCGGCATGATGCCTCAGTGCTAGACATCACTATAAACTGCATCACAGCAGACATCGTAGTGATATGACTGAAAAATTGTTAAAGCTACGTTAAAAATCCTAATCAAACAAACAAACATGATCCCAACATTAGACCTATATAGACTTTGACTAAGTATTTCTTGAAGTGCCTACCATGAGCCAAAGTCCAGCATCTGTTTGACTTCCAATTAGCAATTTATTTTCAGACCATTGTTGGTTATGTTCTTAAAGCTTTTAAAGACATAAAAATGATACTTTCTTAGAAATGCATTTTAACAAAAAGGTGTAAGACCTTTTCTAACTTTTCATACCCATTGTATTTATACTTGTCTTATATGTATGTTCGGATTGAGGTAAATGCAGTGTATTTTGGCCATATGATTTAAAAACAAAGCACAGCAGAAACTATACATTGTAATTTATTTAATCTTATAGTAGTAACAAGATCAAAATCATGTAATTGCAAGTCGGTATTATTGCATAATAAAATACCCAATTTTGAAAAAATACAATCTAATAAATGGTATACCACATATGCGGCGATGTCTTCCATTACAGGTTCATGTACAGTTTCAAACTGATTTTATAAAGAAAATAATGCTGTTAAATTCTCCCTTTTTTTTGAAAAGAAATACATTATCAACAAATTATTATTTACATACTGGTGTTGACCGCTCCAGTGACAGTGATAATAGCATCCGCTTCGGATGCAAGAGGTAGTGGAGGCCTTAATCCCTGGCTGAGTCATACCAAAAACATAAAAATGGTACTAACAGCTGCCTCACTTGGTGCGCAGCATTAAGAGGTTAGTATTAAGACTGGTCAGCCTGCTGTCAGGATAAGGTAACTGGGTGGGATGTCATACTACATGACACCTCAGTGCTAAACATCACTATTAACTGCCACACTGCAAATATCATAGCGATATGACTGTATGTTTTTTTAAAGGAGTGTTAAAAATCCAAATTAAACACTGATGTTACAATTTTGAAACAGAATTTGGTATATTTTCATCAGAGTACCGTAGTCCAAATTACATGAAATTGAGCAGTGATATATTGCTGCAAACAGGGTTAATGGTCAGTTGGCAGTTAAATCATGCCTGTGAATGTGCAAAAATTTGTTTGTCTGTGTAGGCTAATTGGTATCAACACTGCATAAATACATTTTGCATTGTGTTACAACACTTCCAGAACTTAATGGCTACATCAAGGAAGGTTTAAACTACAAGCAGTCATTTTACGTCTTAAAAATCAGGATGAAGTCGTCTTCACCTGGTAGCATGACTCCTGCATTCCTGAATTATATATATATATATATATATATATGAACCAGTTTTGCCTTGTACTTATCATAGAAAGCAAACACAGGATAATAAAACATAAATGTAATTTCTATAGAGCTTGCTAGTAGTTTGGACTGGGATGTCTGTAATCAATCTTTTTATAGTAATGGTACACTAGTTTATCATATAAAAGTCATTTTTATTAAACAATGATCTTATCACAAACTGTGGTAAAATAACTCCATTGATGTAAACATGGAGATTGATGGACAAGTCACTTCTGGATACATTGACAATGAATGACTTCAGCTGATAGGTCCATCTTTATATTTGAAACAAACTGCTGAGAAATATATAATATAGCAGCAATACTGTAGTTATAATGTGGAGAGAGAAAGTGTTTTCTGTGTATGCTATACTTATTCTCAGATGATATTGTTCAGTTTTTAATGCCTGGCTATACTCTTTAATTAAAGTTATGTCTGTACATGCACAGTTGTACTTCTGTAAGTTTAGTAAATTTCATAATATATAATAGTGTATGCAGTTGTGTACATTCATCTGGGATTTCATATAAAGGGTATTCTTACTTGTGTGGTGAATGATCACATTTGAAAAAATGAAAATTTGATGCTTTTTTAATTAAGTATATTTGATTTAGTTGTAATAAGATGGCTGATGATGCACATATGTGATATAGCATTCAAGGTTGCTTTTGATGAACTAGTATTTTAGTCTTAAAATCTTTATTGAAGTTTCCAGAGCCAATTTTGTTTGAATTGAAATTAATGAGCAGTATCTGGATGGAATAGTATCCTAGTGTTTGTAGTTCTGTTGATATTTACAAACCAATCTGTATTCATAATACACTGAATAAGTTTTGCTTTCTGAACTCAATATGACTGTCATTTATAATTGGACTTAATGTGTATATGCACGATTAAAATCGTGTTCACCCATGTACTTTTGTTGCTTACATCCTTTTCATCCCAAGACATTGCTAGTCAACTTCCTATGTTTATAATAAATTTTCTGAATAATACCAGTAGTATTATACCAATAAATAGTCTCTTTACAGTTGCTTTTAAAACATAGCCATACATGTACTCATTTTTTAGTGGGTAGGTAGCTATAAAAAATGTTTAAAAAAACTTGTTCAAGCAAATAAAAATTGCATAATACAAAATAAATGCTTTATACAACTTAAAATCAACAGATTATATTATTCATATATCATTGGAATGATCACCCAAGTCTTCCCTGAATAAAGCCATGGTACTGGCCAAAACTATCTGGGTATTTATCCCTAATACGCCATACACAACAGCTTGGAATAATGTCTGTTGCCTGCACCAAGGTATCCAAAAGTCCATAAAATAAACTGCCTATAAGCAGTATGCCTTTTCCCCCGGTTGTAATCGTCATCTTCTTCTGTTGCCAGGATATCTTGTCTATATCTCTATGCAACAAGGAGCACGACTTCATCTAATACAACCAAATCAAAGTCCTGCAGAAATTTAAAAAAATTGTCAGTAAAAAGTATTCCAAAGATGTTTGTTTGTTTGTTTGTTTTCTAATGGCGCACCAGCACACTTGGGCTATTTAGCGCCATACAGTACGTTGTACTTACACATGTTTCAAATACTAAAAGGTTTATGTCGACCAGCGACACACACAAGAAACAGCCCACTGTAAAATGGTAAAATGTTTGTATCATAAAAATATATTGATAGTAAGTATTCCAAAGAACTAAAAGCATTAAAAGTACTGTGGGAAAATATTGATTTTTGCTTTATGCAATGAAGCAAACGTGTTTATATATATATATATATATATATATATATATATATATATATATATATATATATATATATATATATATATATACACACGTGTGTATATGTATATGTATATATATATATATGTATATATATGTATATACAAGTGTTTCAACAAGCTGCTTAATTCACAAATACTAAATAATAAGTAACAAAAATATTAACTCTGGATGATCAATTTGGGCTGATTACAGTCACGAGACTTACAGAAAGTTGAACTAGAAAGATACAATTTACCCAAAAATTACTTACAGGAAGCCTTGAAAAGCAGTTTGCCTCTATTTGTTTGCAGCACTGCTTTTCCTCATCAGTTGGTATTTCACGGCAGTTATTGCATAAGCACCAACTTGGTGATTCACCTCCTGGTCTTGGATGATATCCTTGTTGCTACATTGATGAGCCGTCTATTAGTTCAACGACCAGGTTGGGGTGTTTTTGGCATATTCGAGCCAAAATGTCATCTTTTTCTGCCTTTGTCATACTGGCTATTCGTTCCTGTAAGAAATAAATTCAACATAATAAAGAAAAAAATAACTGACAAAGAATACATCATTTGATAAGTCTTAATACAAAAGCTAACTTTAATGGGTAACAAAAATCATGTTTACCTTCAACTGGTGATCTCTAGCTTCAGCTGTAAGAGCCACTTTTGACCTGCTAAGTGATGGTCCTTGATTTCTTCTCCCTCTCCTTTGCCTTGTAACTCTTCCTTTACCCCTACTACCTGACTCCCTTCCTGTACCCCTTCTACTTGACTCTCTTCCTGTTCCAAGTTTAATAGACTCCCTTCGTTTAATACCTCGTCGTCTTCTAGCATCTCTTATTTGACGGTCTGGGCTGTCAGTGCTGTCATGAAGTGAAGACGTCCGTGATACTGTTTCACTTAGTGTTATCTGAAACCTATCATTATATCATATGTGATAAAAGGTAGAAAAATCAGAAGTTTTTCAATTGTAATGTGTGTGTGTTGGTTTTTTTTCTTTTCAATTGTACTTTGTGGAAGTTAATACTTTTATCACATAACATTGTACCATATGTTTCTTACTTACATAGCCATGAAATGAATATTTATTTAGAATGGAGCTTGACCACAGCACTATTATTTTTACTAGTTAAGCATAAAAACAAATGTGAAAATCACATCTAGTATCTGAAACGTTAGTATAGCACCTAAACAAAATCAACATGTGATATGTCTTACATGTAGGACTATTGATACGTGAGCCCACAGGAGTCTGACGTTTTATCAATAAAGTACGGCGAAATGTCTGACAACATGAATTACCCTTATCAATAATATATATTTGATAAGGGTAATTCATGTTGTCAGACATTTCGCCGTACTTTATTGATAAAACGTCAGACTCCTTTGCGTGAGCCTGAGACGGTGATGCAAAACAATTCACTTTATTCTGAGCCAAAGAGACGACTTTAGCGCGATGTTTTAATAGTGGTTCTGATTACAATGATACAAATTATCATATTTTTAGTTTGTTTATCTTGCAACGTAACACAATCTCACAAACACGACAAGTTATACGGAATGGTAATTTCAATAATTGTCACTTAATGGAACCCCCTATTATCATGATCCTCCATCACATTGACTTTTTTGCCTACTTCTTGTAATTTATTATATATAATGAGAAATCTACAAGCAATATACATATATTGTGCATGACTATAAAGAACTAAGCAGAAGGACAGACGAAGAAATACGAAGAACAAGACAATAATTACATCAAAAGAGTAACACATACATACCTCGACTTCCATATTTGATTCGTGTCACGTGATACAGCTTCTTATGAGAATATCGGTAAATTCCGTTTCTGCATAATTAATTAGCAATCCGTACAGAAAATCGTTATATTTTCATTGATTAAACTTACAATTGTGCATTTTATGAAACTTAATGACGTATAATTATTCGTTTTTTGTACTATATTTTTCATATTATCTTGCTTTTGCAAGAACAAAAAAATCAAAAAACTTAGGTTGTATGCCTTTAACCAAAATACATCGGGATATTTCAATCCAAATTAACTATCTATGTCGATGTTTTCCAATTCAGCTAGATTCACTCTTTACCTGAATATTACATCTACATATGACAATCTACGTAGACTAATATATATCTACATATTTCCATCTACGTGCAAACGTATCTATATACCTATAACAAACTACATGAAGATAAATCTGACAACATATAAGCTTATGTTTGGAGATATATCTGTAGAACGAAACTAAATTACATCGTGCTATATCAATCGAGATACATATATCAACGTTGATGTGGTTCAATACAGATGTTTCCAGTTTGGTTAATATGCTTATCTCAACATATATCCATCTACACAAAGCTATAACTATACATATTTACTAGAATAGATCGAGATATTTCAATCCAAATATATTCATCTACGTTGCGGTGTTTCAATTAAGGTAGATTCACTTTCTTGGGGACAATTGTATTTACATATGACAATCTACGTAGACTGATAGATCTCTACATTATTCCATCTGCGTGAAGATGTATCGATATACATATGACAAACTATATGAAGATAAAACTGACAACATGTACGCTTATGTCTGGAGACATATCTATAGGCAGAAACCAAACCACATAGATCTATATCAATCGAGATTCAACTATCAAAGTTGAGATTTCTGAAATCAGATAATTCCAACTTCGTTAAGCTTAAGCTCTCAACATATATCCATCTACACTTAGCTATAACTATCCACATTAACCAAAATACATCGAGATATTTCAATCCAAAATACAACTATCTATGTCGATGTTTTCCAATTCGGCTAGATTCACTCTTTACCTGAATATTAGATCTACATATGACAGTCTACGTAGACTAATATATATATCTACGTTTTTCCATCAACTTGCCGACGTATATATATATATATATATATATATATATATATATATATATATATATATATATATATATATATATATATATATATATATATATATATATATATATATATATATATATATATATATATATATAAGAAACTACATGAAGATAAATGTGACAATATCTAAGCTTATATTTGGCGATAAATATGTAGAACGAAACTAAATTACATCGTGCTATACCAATCGATATACAGATATCAATGTTGATGTGGTTCAATACAGATGTTTCCAGCTTCGTTAATATGCTTATCTCAACATATATCCATCTACACAAAGCTATAACTATCCATATTAACTAGAAAAGATCGAGATATTTCAATCCAAAATACAACTATCTACGTCGATGTTTTCCAATTCAGCTAGATTCACTCTTTACCTGAATATTACATCGATATATGAAAATCTACGTAGACTTATATATATCTACGTATTTCCATCTAAGTGCAGACGTATTTATATACATATAACAAACTACATGAATATAAATCTGACAATATATAAGCTTATGTTTGGAGATATATCTGTAAAACGAAACGAAATTACATCGTGCTATATCAGTCGAAATAATATATCAACGTTGCTGTGGTTCAAAACAGATGTTTCCAGCTTCGATAATATGCTTATCTCAACATATATCCATCTACACAAAGCTATAACTATCCATATTTACTAGAATAGATCGAGATATTTCAATCCAAATATATTCATCAACGTTGCGGTGTTTCAATTCAGGTAGATTCACTTTCTTGGGGACAATTGTATTTACATATGACAATCTACGTAGACTGATCATATATATTGAAAGAAACCAAATCACATAGTTATATATCAAAAGAGTATCATCTATAAAAGTTGAGATCTCTGAAATCAGATAATTCCGACTTCGATAAGCTGCATCTCTCGACATATTTCCATGTACAAATAGCTAAAACTATCCACATTAACCAAAATACATCGAGATATTTCAATCCAAATACAACTATCTATGTCGATGATTTCCAATTCAGTTAGATTCACCCTTCACCTGAATATTACATCTACATATGAGAATCTACGAAGACTAATATATATCTACATATTTCCATCTACATGCATACGTATCTATATACATATAAGAAACTACATAATGATAAATCTGACAAAAATAAGCTTATTTTTGGAGATATATCTGTAGAACGAAACCGAATTACGACGTGCTATAACAATCGAGATACATATATCAGCGTTGATGTGGTTGAATACAGATGTTTCTAGCTTCGTTAAGATGCTTATCTCAACGTATGTACGCTATAACTATTCATATAAACTAGAACAGATCGAGATATTTCAAACCAAATATATTCATCAACGTTGCGGTGTTCAATTCAGGTAGATTCACTTTCTTGGGGATAAATCTATCTACATATGACAATCTACGTAGACTGATAGATCTCTAAATTATTCCATCTGCGTGAAGATGTATCGATATAAATATGACAAACTACATAAAGATAAATCTGACAACATGTAAGCTTATGGATTGAGACATATCTATAGACAGAAACCAAATCACATAGTTCTATAACAATCGAGATTCTTCTATCAAAGTTAAGATCTCTGAAAACAGATAATTCCAACTTCGTTAAGCTGGATCTTTCAACATATATCCATCTACACATATCTATAACTATCCAAATTAATCAAAATACATCCAGATATTTCAATCCAAATACAACTATTAATGTCGATGTTTTCCAATTCAGCTAGATTTAATTTTTACCTGAATATTACATCTACATATGACAATCTACGTAGACTGATAGATCTCTACATTATTCCATCTGTGTGAAGATGTATCGATATACATATGACAAACTACATGAAGATAAAACTGACAACATGTACGCTTATGTCTGGAGACATATCTATAGGCAGAAACCAAACCACATAGTTCTATATCAATCTAGATTCATCTATAAAAGTTGAGATCTCTGAAATCAGATAATTCCAACTTCGTTAAGCTTAAGCTCTCAACATATATCCGTCTACATATTGCTATAACTATCCACATTAACCAAAATAAATCGAGATATTTCAATCCAAAATACAACTATCTATGTCGATGTTTTCCAATTCAGCTAGATTCACTCTTAACCTGAATATTAGATCTACATATGACAGTCTACGTAGACTAATATATATATATCTACGTTTTTCCATCGACGTGCAGACGTATCTATATACATATAACAAACTACATGAAGATAAATCTGACAATATATAAGCTAATGTTTGGAGATATATCTGTAAAAAGAAACGAGATTACATCGTGCTGTATCAATCGAGATACGTATATCAACGTTGTAGTGGTTGAATCCAGATGCTTCTAGCTTAATTAAGATGCTTATCTCAACATATATCCATCTACACAAAGCTATAACTATCCATGTTTACTAGTAAAGATCGAGATATTTCAATCCAAATATATTCATCTACTTTGCGGTGTTCCAGTTCAGGTAAATTCACTTTCTTGGGGATAAATCTTTCTACATATGACAATCTACGTCGCTTGATAGATCTCTACATTATTCCATCTGCGTGAAGATGTATCGATATACATATGACAAACTACATGAAGATAAATCTGACAAAATGTAAGATTATGGCTGGAGACATCTATAGACAGAAACCAAATCATATAGTTCTATATCAATCGAGATTCATCTATAAAAGTTGAGATTTCTGAAATCAGATAATTCCAACTTCGTTAAGCTGCATCTCTTAAAAAATATACATCTACACATAGCTATAACTATCCACATTAACCGAAATACATCGAGATATTTAAATCGAAATAAAAGTATATATGTCGATGTTTTCCAATTGAGATAGATTCACTCTTTACCTGAATATTACATCTACATATGACAATCTACGTAGATTAATACATATCTACGTATTTCCATCTACGTGCAGACCTTTCTATATACATATAACAAACTACATGAAGATATATCTGACAACATGTAAGCTTATGTTTGGCGAGATATCTGTAGCACGAAACCAAATTACATCGTGCTATATCAATCGAGATATCTATATTAACGTTGATGTGGTTCTATACAGATGTTTCCAGCTTCGATAATATGCTTATCTCAACATATATCCATCAACACAAAGCTATAACTATCCATCTTTACTAGAATAGATCGAGATAATTCAATCCAAATATATTCATCAACGTTGCGGTGTTTCATTTCAGGTAGATTCACTTTCTTGGGGATAAATCTTTCTACATATGACAATCTACGTAGACTGATAGATCTCTACATTATTCCATCTGCGTGAAGATGTATCGATATAAATATGACAAACTACATGAAGATAAATCTGACAACATGTAAGCTTATGTCTGGAGACATATCTATTGAAAGAAACCAAATCACATAGTTATATATCAAAAGAGTATCATCTATAAAAGTTGAGATTTCTGAAATCAAATAATTCCGACTTCGTTAAGCTGCATCTCTCAACATATTTCCATGTACAAATAGCTAAAACTATCCACATTAACCAAAATACATCGAGATATTTCAATCCAAATACAACTATCTATGTCGATGATTTCCAATTCAGTTAGATTCACCCTTCACCTGAATATTACATCTACATATGAGAATCTACGAAGGCTAATATATATCTACATATTTCCATCTACATGCATACGTATCTATATACATATAAGAAACTACATAATGATAAATCTGACAAAAATAAGCTTATTTTTGGAGATATATCTGTAGAACGAAACCGAATTACGTCGTGCTATAACAATCGAGATACATATATCAACGTTGATGTGGTTGAATACAGATGTTTCTAGCTTCGTTAAGATGCTTATCTCAACGTATGTACGCTATAACTATTCATATTAACTAGAACAGATCGAGAGATCTCAAACCAAATATATTCATCAACGTTTAGGTGTTTCAATTCAGGTAGATTCACTTTCTTGGGGATAAATCTATCTACATATGACAATCTACGTAGACTGATAGATCTCTAAATTATTCCATCTGCGTGAAGATGTATCGATATACATATGACAAACTACATAAAGATAAATCTGACAACATGTAAGCTTATGGATTGAGACATATCTATAGACAGAAACCAAATCACATAGTTCTATATCAATCTAGATTCATCTATAAAAGTTGAGATCTCTGAAATCAGATAATTCCAACTTCGTTAAGCTTAAGCTCTCAACATATATCCGTCTACATATTGCTATAACTATCCACATTAACCAAAATAAATCGAGATATTTCAATCCAAAATACAACTATCTATGTCGATGTTTTCCAATTCAGCTAGATTCACTCTTAACCTGAATATTAGATCTACATATGACAGTCTACGTAGACTAATATATATATATCTACGTTTTTCCATCGACGTGCAGACGTATCTATATACATATAACAAACTACATGAAGATAAATCTGACAATATATAAGCTAATGTTTGGAGATATATCTGTAAAAAGAAACGAGATTACATCGTGCTGTATCAATCGAGATACGTATATCAACGTTGTAGTGGTTGAATCCAGATGCTTCTAGCTTAATTAAGATGCTTATCTCAACATATATCCATCTACACAAAGCTATAACTATCCATGTTTACTAGTAAAGATCGAGATATTTCAATCCAAATATATTCATCTACTTTGCGGTGTTCCAGTTCAGGTAAATTCACTTTCTTGGGGATAAATCTTTCTACATATGACAATCTACGTCGCTTGATAGATCTCTACATTATTCCATCTGCGTGAAGATGTATCGATATACATATGACAAACTACATGAAGATAAATCTGACAAAATGTAAGATTATGGCTGGAGACATCTATAGACAGAAACCAAATCATATAGTTCTATATCAATCGAGATTCATCTATAAAAGTTGAGATTTCTGAAATCAGATAATTCCAACTTCGTTAAGCTGCATCTCTTAAAAAATATACATCTACACATAGCTATAACTATCCACATTAACCGAAATACATCGAGATATTTAAATCGAAATAAAAGTATATATGTCGATGTTTTCCAATTGAGATAGATTCACTCTTTACCTGAATATTACATCTACATATGACAATCTACGTAGATTAATACATATCTACGTATTTCCATCTACGTGCAGACCTTTCTATATACATATAACAAACTACATGAAGATATATCTGACAACATGTAAGCTTATGTTTGGCGAGATATCTGTAGCACGAAACCAAATTACATCGTGCTATATCAATCGAGATATCTATATTAACGTTGATGTGGTTCTATACAGATGTTTCCAGCTTCGATAATATGCTTATCTCAACATATATCCATCAACACAAAGCTATAACTATCCATCTTTACTAGAATAGATCGAGATAATTCAATCCAAATATATTCATCAACGTTGCGGTGTTTCATTTCAGGTAGATTCACTTTCTTGGGGATAAATCTTTCTACATATGACAATCTACGTAGACTGATAGATCTCTACATTATTCCATCTGCGTGAAGATGTATCGATATAAATATGACAAACTACATGAAGATAAATCTGACAACATGTAAGCTTATGTCTGGAGACATATCTATTGAAAGAAACCAAATCACATAGTTATATATCAAAAGAGTATCATCTATAAAAGTTGAGATTTCTGAAATCAAATAATTCCGACTTCGTTAAGCTGCATCTCTCAACATATTTCCATGTACAAATAGCTAAAACTATCCACATTAACCAAAATACATCGAGATATTTCAATCCAAATACAACTATCTATGTCGATGATTTCCAATTCAGTTAGATTCACCCTTCACCTGAATATTACATCTACATATGAGAATCTACGAAGGCTAATATATATCTACATATTTCCATCTACATGCATACGTATCTATATACATATAAGAAACTACATAATGATAAATCTGACAAAAATAAGCTTATTTTTGGAGATATATCTGTAGAACGAAACCGAATTACGTCGTGCTATAACAATCGAGATACATATATCAACGTTGATGTGGTTGAATACAGATGTTTCTAGCTTCGTTAAGATGCTTATCTCAACGTATGTACGCTATAACTATTCATATTAACTAGAACAGATCGAGAGATCTCAAACCAAATATATTCATCAACGTTTAGGTGTTTCAATTCAGGTAGATTCACTTTCTTGGGGATAAATCTATCTACATATGACAATCTACGTAGACTGATAGATCTCTAAATTATTCCATCTGCGTGAAGATGTATCGATATACATATGACAAACTACATAAAGATAAATCTGACAACATGTAAGCTTATGGATTGAGACATATCTATAGACAGAAACCAAATCACATAGTTCTATAACAATCGAGATTCTTCTATCAAAGTTGAGATCTCTGAAAACAGATAATTCCAACTTCGTTAAGCTGGATCTTTCAACACATATCCATCTACACATAGCTATAACTATCCAAATTAATCAAAATACATCGAGATATTTCAATCCAAATACAACTATTAATGTCGATGTTTTCCGATTCAGCTAGATTTAATTTTTACCTGAATATTACATCTACATATGACAATCTACGTAGACTGATAGATCTCTACATTATTCCATCTGTGTGAAGATGAATCGATATACATATGACAAACTACATGAAGATAAAACTGACAACATGTACGCTTATGTCTGGAGACATATCTATAGGCAGAAACCAAACCACATAGTTCTATATCAATCTAGATTCATCTATAAAAGTTGAGATCTCTGAAATCAGATAATTCCAACTTCGTTAAGCTTAAGCTCTCAACATATATCCATCTACACATTGCTATAACTATCCACATTAACCAAAATAAATCGAGATATTTCAATCCAAAATACAACTATCTATGTCGATGTTTTCCAATTCAGCTAGATTCACTCTTAACCTGAATATTAGATCTACATACGACAGTCTACGTAGACTAATATATATATCTACGTTTTTCCATCGACGTGCAGACGTATCTATATACATATAACAAACTACATGAAGATAAATCTGACAATATATAAGCTAATGTTTGGAGATATATCTGTAAAAAGAAACGAGATTACATCGTGCTGTATCAATCGAGATACGTATATCAACGTTGATGTGGTTGAATCCAGATGATTCTAGCTTAATTAAGATGCTTATCTCAACATATATCCATCTACACAAAGCTATAACTATCCATGTTTACTAGAAAAGATCGAGATATTTCAATCCAAATATATTCATCTACTTTGCGGTGTTCCAGTTCAGGTAAATTCACTTTCTTGGGGATAAATCTTTCTACATATGACAATCTACGTCGCTTGATAGATCTCTACATTATTCCATCTGCGTGAAGATGTATCGATATACATATGACAAACTACATGAAGATAAATCTGACAAAATGTAAGATTATGGCTGGAGACATCTATAGACAGAAACCAAATCATATAGTTCTATATCAATCGAGATTCATCTATAAAAGTTGAGATTTCTGAAATCAGATAATTCCAACTTCGTTAAGCTGCATCTCTTAAAAATATACATCTACACATAGCTATAACTATCCACATTAACCGAAATACATCGAGATATTTAAATCGAAATAAAAGTATCTATGTCGATGTTTTCCAATTGAGATAGATTCACTCTTTACCTGAATATTACATCTACATATGACAATCTACGTAGATTAATACATATCTACGTATTTCCATCTACGTGAAGACCTTTCTATATACATATAACAAACTACATGAAGATATATCTGACAACATGTAAGCTTATGTTTGGCGAGATATCTGTAGCACGAAACCAAATTACATCGTGCTATATCAATCGAGATACCTATATTAACGTTGATGTGGTTCAATACAGATGTTTCCAGCTTCGATAATATGCTTATCTCAACATATATCCATCTACACAAAGTTATAACTATCCATATTTACTAGAATAGATCGAGATAATTCAATCCAAATATATTCATCAACGTTTAGGTGTTTCAATTGAGGTAGATTCACTTTCTTGGGGATAAATCTTTCTACATATGACAATCTACGTAGACTGATAGATCTCTACATTATTCCATCTGCGTGAAGATGTATCGATATAAATATGACAAACTACATGAAGATAAATCTGACAACATGTAAGCTTATGTCTGGAGACATATCTATTGAAAGAAACCAAATCACATAGTTATATATCAATAGAGTATCATCTATAAAAGTTGAGATCTTTGAAATCAGATAATTCCGACTTCGATAAGCTGCATCTCTCAACATATTTCCATGTACAAATAGCTAAAACTATCCACATTAACCAAAATACATCGAGATATTTCAATCCAAATACAACTATCTATGTCGATGATTTCCAATTCAGTTAGATTCACCCTTCACCTGAATATTACATCTACATATGAGAATCTACGAAGACTAATATATATCAACATATTTCTATCTACATGCATACGTATCTATATACATATAAGAAACTACATAATGATAAATCTGACAAAAATAAGCTTATTTTTGGAGATATATCTGTAGAACGAAACCGAATTACGTCGTGCTATAACAATCGAGATACATATATCAACGTTGATGTGGTTGAATACAGATGTTTCTAGCTTCGTTAAGATGCTTATCTCAACGTATGTACGCTATAACTATTCATATAAACTAGAACAGATCGAGATATCTCAAACCAAATATATTCATCCACGTTGCGGTGTTTCAATTCAGGTAGATTCACTTTCTTGGGGATAAATCTATCTACATATGACAATCTACGTAGACTGATAGATCTCTAAATTATTCCATCTGCGTGAAGATGTATCGATATACATATGACAAACTACATAAAGATAAATCTGACAACATGTAAGCTTATGGATTGAGACATATCTATAGACAGAAACCAAATCACATAGTTCTATAACAATCGAGATTCTTCTATCAAAGTTGAGATCTCTGAAAACAGATAATTCCAACTTCGTTAAGCTGGATCTTTCAACATATATCCATCTACACATAGCTATAACTATCCAAATTAATCAAAATACATCGAGATATTTCAATCCAAATACAACTATTAATGTCGATGTTTTCCAATTCAGCTAGATTTAATTTTTACCTGAATATTACATCTACATATGACAATCTACGTATACTGACAGATCTCTACATTATTCCATCTGTGTGAAGATGTATCGATATACATATGACAAACTACATGAAGATAAAACTGACAACATGTACGCTTATGTCTGGAGACATATCTATAGGCAGAAACCAAACCACATAGCAGCAGAGAGGGCGAACAGACCACGTTTTCGAGCAAAAATAAGGCTTCCTACGAATCTCATATTTTAACCGAAAAAAATAAGTCTCCATTTAGCAACGGAGACTTTACGATTTTTTAATCAATTTTGGTCGCAACGATGTGGTCATCACCCTCTCTGCTGCTATGGGTTAATAATTCTTTTACGATTTCAACCAAATATTTGATCGAGTCTTTAGGACGAAAATCATTTATGATGGAAGTCCTTAGGACTTTACAAACAAACTAATCGCTAACACCTCCTCTTGTAGATCAATTAAATTATTTGACTGGTCGGTGAGTCGGAAATTAATTCTCGTTAACGAATTATTATGGCATCGCATGTAGACAGGATTAATTGGGTTTTCAATAATTAGGAATCCCGGAGGAGCTGTTGGTGCAAACGAATAAAGAATATATCCCTGCTGAGCTTGATTTGATTGCTCTAGATTAATTTGATAGCTTCCTTCAATTGCATCACATACTAAATTGAGCGCAATCACCGCTGAAATATTTACATTATGCGGGGCAATATGCCTACCGCCACCATCTGGGTCATTATTATATTTGAGGAGGACAGTTGAATCTGGTTTTTGTAGCGCCTTGATATCGGTTTTAACAATTCTTGCTAGTTCATCAGCGTTGTATTTGGGAAACTTGAAATTACGCAGATTGTCTTCTGTGATATTGTAATCGGTTAGGAATCGTTGTTTACTGTCGCTGTTGTCATTAATTATTGTTTGAATAATTAGTTCATAGATATATTTCATGTCAGATATAAGTTGATTTATTATTTCAACGTGTTTTTGCGATTTTGTTTTCCGTAGTTGTTCTAGTTGTGTTTCATATAATTGTTTAATTTCATTAAAATAACCACGGATGTCAGTTAGCGTAAATGAAATAGTAACAGATGAGTCGGCTGTTCTTTTAATGATAAAATCCCATTGCAATGTGTCTTTGCTGGTAAATAAAAATCTATCGGCGATTTTTCCTTTTCTTATATCAGATAAATTATCTCGATAACTGGGATTGATTTCATGATATGATTGTACGTCCGTGGTTAAGTCGGTGGTGGATTTTTCCGGTGGTTTTTCAGGCCATCCTAACACTGTTCTTAACGAGCTGTTATAGATATCTACAGCGTATCATTCTGTGCTTATTTCGATCGACGACGAGAGCGTCGGTTCATGAAGTTTAATAGCTATTTTTGATTCTTTTCCAGTGATTGATTTTATTCTACGCTGAATTTCAGCATCGATTTGCTCAATTTGGTACGACCCAGTTGGTAACGAAACAGTTTCCCACGCTGGAGTACCATCGGGTTTATTCTTATACGAGAACACCAGTGCGTTATTGGGTTGCTGACCACCAAATGCAACCGATCTGATATTAAGCCAGCTATGCTATACTCGTAATTTTGCCAGCGCGATCTCCTTCACCGGAATCGGAGAAGGAAAGTTCACACTAAATTGTGGGGTTGTTGATGTTATTGATATCATGCTTGTTCGTATCGGGGTGGTATTCTCCGCGATTCGTTGAAGCAGTTGCAATTCGTTGAATTGTAGTGACATTATTGTTAACGCTGTCTTTCAATATCGGATATGAACGAATTATCAATCGACAGCGAGATCAACTCGGATAATTTCAAGAACGCGTCAAATACCACCCTGTACCGAGCTGTATAATCACTGACTTTTTTCTGAGAACAGGATGATAATTTTTTAGTTATCGCGGTGGCGACTGCCGCAATTGTTGTTGCCGCGGAGATAGCGATTGGAACTGCAATCGGAGCCATCATGGTCACCGTCGACAAAATAACCCCGGCGCTGGCCATCACACCGGACACCGAATACACGGTGATGTCGATGGCGGTAATTCTTCTGCGGTATTTCTTTATTTTTTCACGATAATGCCCAGAAAGTGATTTCAAATTCGCGGAAAACTCTTTCACGGTGTCGAATCGATATTGCGATGACGCTGTCATTGACATTGTTATTTTAAACCTGATAGTGTTTTCAATTATCCTATTATTGACCTGGTTTTAGGATCGGACGCGGGGATACCGTATAAAAATTCTATTATCCAGGGTAGCGACTCCCTAATCACAGACTTGTCGGAATTGTTTATATTAATCGTAAGCGGGATTGGTATAGAGGGTGGAGGTTCTGGTATTTTCTCTAGAATATATGTCAGCGTGTTAACACCTCTGATTCCTGTGTTGCTGAATTCCAAATCAAAATTATTGCGATGTATTATTGTAAGTCGATAGCAACCTGGTACACCAGTATGTCTATGGCCGACACGAAGATAATTTTCATTTCCTCGGATCCAATCAAAGGTCCCACTATCAACCGTGTACACGATGTTATTAACGGCGCTTACACTATGTGGAATTTTTACTTTATCGATAACCGCTTTAATTTCAGCGAGGGTCGGACCTGTCAGTGTGGTTTCAGACACAGGTGTTCTCCCTAAAAATTTATCCACGATGGTATTAAGTGTTGTTTGTCTCACCATAAACATATTAATATCTTTGAGAGTCATCGTAGATGTAGCCGGGACACCAAAGAAACTATTAGCGATGTAGGCATTGTGAGTATGCTTGCCAATAAACTCGCTAATTTCAGCGAGAGTCATTCCTGCCACAAGCGGGTTTCCAAAGAACTTGCCAACAATGTCGTTAGTGGGTTTTTAATCTTCTTTTAGTTTAGAAATATCATTGTAAATCTCGAGATAATTTGCCCTGATATCGGCGGAAGTCATCATCTTCCCATCACTCTTGAAAAAAGTGTATACAAAAGTCTATCAAACTGTGATTGGAGTCTAAAATAAGTTTCGATGTTAGAAAGTTTCGTCGTGATATTTTGGAGTGTAATGCCCTCAAAGAACTTACAAACGACTTCGCTGGTGATCTTTTGTCTGTCAAGCGCGCGCTTAATTTCAACGAGAGTCATGTCTGCCACAAGCGAGTTTCCAAAAAACTTAACAACTACGTCGTTTGTGAGTTTTTGTACCTTCTCAAAATCTTCGCTTAGTTTAAAAATCTCGAGATAATTTGCCTTGATTTCTGAAGCAGTCATCATCCTTCCAGCTTCCTTGTTAGCGAAGAATGAATTCAACAAGTCTTTAATTTCAGCTAGAGTCATGCCAACCACAAGCGGGGTTCCAAAGAATTTATGTACGACATTTTTGCGAAAACTATTATAACCTCGTATAAGATCATTCAGCTCACGTTCGTTGGTAGCAATCGCGTCGGTGATCGTAGACACAACTGCGCCTGGTTTAAGTTGTCCACCGTTGGAATACAGCGCAATAGAGTTTTCAGCGGCGTCGTGTTGTCGTTTTAAAATGTCATCCAATGACACATTACTGATTTTCAATTTACCCTGGCGATCTTGAAATACAACTATTTCGTTCGGGTCAACACTTGCTAAATTTAACGTCTCAGCGATTTCATCTTCAATTATTTTTTTTACATCCACGATAGAACCCGCAGATGTTTCCGCGGTGGGTTTCGACATTGACAGAGATCGTCCCCAAATATCAATCATTATTGTTAGCGCAACTTGTATTTTCAATTTATTGATTCTCTAAAATTACCTTGTAATTTCCCACTCGTGTATTCGTTTACAACCAGATGAGGTGGTTTCCACGGAGATCCAAAGGATTTTAATGAAATCTCCGCGAGGACATTTAATACTTCACGACCGCATATCGGTGGATCATTCAATTGTTGTGTTGGCAGCGTGGAATAAAAAATCGGAAACTCTTTGAGTTTCATAGAAGAATTTATATACCGCATAAACTCGCTCGGTGGGGCTAACCCATATGAGTCAAAATAGATAATCCCACGCGGATCGATCGCGTATGCAACCCAGTGAGTTCCCGATCTGCTGCTGTTATCAAGATTGATGATTCCGGTTTCAACGTTATTTGGTTTTCTTGGTAACTGATGATAAAAACCCCTCTGAAGTTTTTTATCGCTAGTTTTTTAGCAGCATCAATTAAATCAAAATTGGACATAGGAGTCATAGACTCCTCAACAATTGGGCTTTCAACTAATAAACCGTTCCTGGTATTCTTAGACCCGATCCGTTCACGGATCTCCCGCTGTACTATGAATACGGGGTTCCTGGTAGTCTTAGACCCTTTCCCTTTTTTTATATCCTTTCCCAGTTGCCTTTTTCAACGCCATCCCTGCCGCGGTCCCAACGGCTCCCAACGCAGCTGCTTTCGCCACTGCTGGGGCAGCCGCTGCAATCAATGCTGGTATTGCAGCTAACAATGGAAATATACCACCTGATTTTATCATGTTTGCGACTGCAGCCTTCGAAAATTCTATTTGAACTCCTCGCTTATTCTTTAGCGCATCATTGAAATGTTTTATTTGACGATCCGTTAGTGATATTTTATGTGTACCGCCGGACATCTGCGCTGGTTTTAACGTTATTGTGGTTCCACATTCTTTAGCGGATTTTGATCGCAATTTCTTGACCTGACCATCAGTCAGCTTGACACTAACAACACTATATGACATTTTATTGTAAAACACATTTATGCTTTCAATTGATCTAATTGGAAACTCTTCAAGTTTCATTTACATATTTTTGAAAATCATAGATTTTCCACTGGTGCATCAATGATTCTCATTCGTCCACCAACCCCTTCTAACAGCATTGATTTGTCGCTGAGAATAACAGCAACCGCTCTATAATCAACACCACCAGGATCTATACGAGCCCTAAAATGTATGTCAACAACGGATTGCCTTGTCAAATCAAGATGTTCCAGCGAAAAGTAATAAATTGGATACAAGTTCTTAAAATCATATTGCGATATTTGCAAACCAGTATCAACATTTTGATCACGGCCCATATATGACAGCATACGATGGTACACGCGCGCAATATGGTTTTGACCGAAATTAAGTTGTATGTCTTCGGATGGTTCCTGCTGGCCATTTATTCTCAACGAGACCTCAGTAACTCCTAATTGATCAAATATCATATGACTGTGCAATTGTGATTCCACTCTTGTCATATCCTGCAACGCGATAAATATATGACGTGGAGCTGCAACGCCTTGTTGTGATGCCAAGTTCCATGTAAATGTACCATTGATATTTGATTGCTTAACATCTGTTGTTGTTGTTAGCCAACTTAGCAATGATTTGCCACCTGTGTCCATAAATGAAAGTAGCCGCTCTTCCGTGGTAATTGATGGGGTCATTACTGGCATCCACAAGACCAATTTAGTTAAAATGACTTTACCAGCATCAGCATCTGGATTTGCAGGATCCGCTGGAATTCTCCAGATTGCATCATTGTCACTACCCTTTCGCACGAGTACTACTGTATGCTTCGCTCCATAAATAACTTTTCGTACATTTCTACAGAATCCAAATATATGATGCAACGGAATCGCACATGAAAACGATCTACGTTGTCCTGCCAACATTGCTATTCGTGTTGCAGCTCCTAGATTGTACTGGGGATCAGTATTTATAATCATATCTTCGATACCAGCAGGGGCGGGAGGACCAGCACGATCATTTGGTCGTCGTACAATAAATTGAGTGGGTCCAGAAGTGTTTTTATTATCCTTTGCAAACATCATAGACGGACCTGCTGATCTTGTATAATCGTCGGAATATCTTGCTAACCCAATTATTGTTGTAGCCACATCAACATCACGTTCTATAGACTCAATCTCTTTTCCGTCAATGAGATATCTCGCGGATTCAAATAGCGCCATGATCCTATTATTGACTAAGCCGACTTTGGTACCATCTGGATACGGTGCGGGTACAGCAGGAGTATCAGTAAGTCGCACAAGTTCTCCTTCTACTTCGATAAACGCTTCACACGGCAAAAAGTATTTGCTGGTATCATGGACTTGAAGTTCAATTCGCGATCGAATATCTGCTTGTATTGCATGATAGGAATAAAATTGATAATCGCGGACGGAATCATCTTTGCGCACTGGGGCTTCCATATCTAACGCGGGATCAGCTGTTCGTTTAAACATTTATAACATTACTAGTATTTTCAATTGTGAAATTCTTTGTAATCATCGTCGTTGAAAATTTTTCGAATTTCTTTTTCGTTTCAAACCACTTCCTGCTATCATGTTTGCGATATCATCTTGGTTACTGTTCGCCAACGACGCTAATTTTTCTTCCACAGCGCTATTTATTGCTTTGCTGATTTTTGCAGGCATCACTGTTGTAGATGGCAGCACTGGTGGTTTCACCACTGACGAAGTCATTCCTGGTTGCTTTTTTCGTCTTCGCACCAATGATGCTATTTTATCTTTCGCGGCAGAAAACGCTTTTCCGGCAAGATTTCCAACGAAATCTCCGATTTTGCTGGTTCCCTTATCACGAATAATATCAATGGCTTTCATTGATAATTGTTTAGCTAACGGCGCCACTTTTGGGGCCATTCTTGTAAATAGCCCCGCAATGGTATTGCCAAAACCATCTCCGTAATATGCTCTATAAACAGGCAATTGTGAGTTCACCACGTAGACGCTTACGGGTTTATCATGGTTGTAGTGTATAATCATCTTGTTATAAAACTAGTAGTTTTTCAATTAGTGATTAATCGCTAGCGTCCATAGGATTTTCATCATAACGTAGGGCGTCTCTGTGATTTTCAACTAATTCAGTAATGAGTTCTCGATATACATTAATGTCCATGATACCGCCGGCAAATAATCGTCTACAGATATCAGCTGCTTCATTAATTATTTCCGGTGAGTTATTTCCGGCTCGTTTCCCTCCGATGAGAACTTCCAACCGTGATATATCACTAAGGATGTTACTAGGACAAGTAACTAGACCACTACCTGAAATTACTGGCAATTTCTGAGATTTAGAAAATCCCTCCCCACTATTATAATCAGGTGCTTCCCACGGTTTTTCTGAATCCGTACTTTGTAAATAACTAAAAAGATCATCTCGATCAGATGGTTCAGGCGAAGCTTGGGGGAGTAGTTGTTGTTGAGATTCTTCTTGTTTAGCAGGTGAAAAAGATATTTTTTTTGCAGGTTGTTGTCGCCCCCGCCGCTGCAGTCTTTGTGGTTTTCTTTGTGATTTTTGTTCTTCATATTGTTTATACACTATACCCACCGCATTGATATATTCAATGTATGATGTACTATCTGTCTTAATTTGACTCTTTTAGTTTTAATTTTGTAAAATATATCAGCCCAATGTTGTATACCTCTTACATACTTGTGCTGTTCTGGTTTTAACATTTTTTTTCTGTTTTCATACGTCGTAACAACAAGTGCAGGAAACTTTGTAGGTTTAGTCTTATCAATTGTTGCTAACCCTTCTTCGTTAAATCGCGCGCGTAATTCATCTACTATTTTATCAATGGTCTTTTTCGGACCAGGTGGGGTTTTTTGTAACAACGCTGATGTCTTTTCAGTTTCCGCTGCTATCTTTTCAAGCACACCAAGAACAGGCACTTCTCGTCGCTTGCCTTCCTCAGGAATATCCCCAAATATTGCTCGTTCAGTTGCTGTTTTCACATCTTTGGTCGCCTTAGTTACCGGGGCGAACAGTTGTTCACTTGACACAGAAAAGTCAGTCTGCGCTTGTTGTCGTTGTTGAAGTTTCTCGCGAAGTCTGTCTCGAACCGGTATAAACTTTTTAATTGCTGCTAGCCGCTCTCGGGCTAATTTAGTTGTAAGCGATTCACCTACCATATATTGTTTGTGAACTAATTTTTCAAATGTGAAACTATCACAATTAAAAGATGAGTTATTAAATAAATGTACCATCAAGCTAACGTATACATCTTCGACAGGGTTAAACTGTACGACGCTATCCGCGAGTGTTTCAGAAATAACATCGCTGGGGGTTTCAGAATTGTAATATCTGAGAACGGAAATGAACGATTTTTATTAACGACGCGGCAACAACAACAACTACGTGAAAATGGAGGCGTCGCGGTGATTACTTGCTACCACGACCAGATCATCCAGTACGCACATAACTGCATGGGCAAGTCCAGACTGCTGAGCATCCTTTCAGGAGAAAATCCTATGTGAGTGTTACAAAAAACGCTAAAAAAAATTATTTTTTAATAAAATTTACTGTCACTCACGTGGTTAAGATACTGGTTTTTCCTCGTTTAATATTTTTCTAAGATCACGAACCTTAGAACTAATTTCAGCTCGTTTTTGATACTCTTGGCCGAGCTTTTGACGTATTGCTTCAACGGTGCTAAATAGCGTTATAAATGTATTAATATCGTTACCGTACAAACAAGCATAGATAGACTTTTGAATTCCTTTCACGAGCCTGTACATCTTGGGTAAAACATAACGACCCTTACTAGACTGATACTCAATGTCTTCATATTCCGAGGCAATCCTGTCACAGTCGAGATCTTCAGATAATACTACCCCTCTATTTTTTAAATCTGAGATTTCAGCAATTATAGAATTTACATCTTTGATATCCATTATTTATATTTTTATATAAATATAATACATTTTATCTTTAATTAAAAAAAATGCAAAATAAATGATATCAATTATGAGCGGTTATTCATTCATGAGTCCCTTATTCAGGCCTTTGTGTCTTTGTTAGGGTCTTTTCTTTTGGCTATCCATTCCGGATGCCCTTTCTTTGGCTATCCATTTCGGATGCTCTTTTCTTTTGGCTATCCATTTCGGATGCCCTTTTGTGACCCTAACACCGTTTCTATTAGCCGGTAGCCCATTCTGTGCTACCCTGTGGGGTTCCTCATGTGAATGTAGAGCTTTTTGCATCAATTTATACCATTTATTTTACATCCAATTACTTTGACAAACACATAATCTCCGGCGAGGGGTCTAACTCAGCAAACACTGAATTAGATCTCTCAGAAGGTGTATGTTTGATTGGATCTTATGTGGAGTGGGCGTGGTAAACCAAACCAACATGGCAACCCATGAAATCAAATTCATGGTTGCATGAGTTGGAAAAAACACCAACCCACACTACCGAGAATGCGATAGCATGAGTTACAATGTTGGTTTGGCTGAGGGGGACCGCCCCTCCTCCCCCCCAATTAATAGAAAAACATCTTCCGTTTCGCCATCAAATAATGTATCTGCTATGGGGACCGAACACGTAGTAGTTGATAGATCTATGTTTACAAGACAAACACGCTACCATTACACCACCGAACTGTCAAACAGAATAGAGATTTTTTAATATATATATCTTCTGATTATACCTAACAATAAGAGATTTTTAAAATAGACAATTTGTATTCATCGTATTTAGGAAATAAAATACTAAGTACACAAAACGAATAATAATTTAACTGTTGTTTAAAATATAATGTAAATATCAGTCACGCATGCCTGCGTCAGTGACTAGACAAAAATGCATTATCGATTAGATCACAAAGAGCTGTATACAGGAATTTTAACCACGCCCACCTACTTCAAGGAATAGGAAACACTCGCGTTCCGGCTGAGCGAACATAGGTATTGCGCTGGATTATAAAACGTCTGTACTGAAAGTGTATTAATAGATGGTCTAAATAAATACAACTGTTTAAATGATGCGGTTTTAGCCAAGCGACAATAAAACATTTTAGAATTATTTAAAGTTGATAAAAATACAACTCTAACGAAACACATGTATTATACTCCATTACAGTCACGTGGGCGCACACATGTCAATTATACCTCTCTACAGGTAATATAGCAGACGTCAAAGGAATTTGTCGTCATAATACAAGGGAACTTAGTAGGTAAATGTTATGAGCTGTAGCTGATTTATCCATAAAGGATTTATCTCCCTTGAATCGTTTCAGGTGTATACGAATTTTATTTTATGACTATTTTTTTTCGACAGAGCAGTTTTAATTATATTTTCTGCAACAAATCGTATTGAAGACCTACAAATGTCAAAATATGTACTGGCTTCATTTATTGATTGAAAGCTTCTCTCTTCATTATTTTCTAAATCAAACGATTTGATCCCCCTAGGGCGTTTTGCATGTTTGCCAGTTCCACCTAATTTTGCATTCCGACTTTGTGAGACGGCTTGAAGATTCACAAGACAATTATCAGTCTTCACGCCATTTATGTGATCAATCACAAATCCGTCTTCGATTAATCCGTTATGACATTCAAAAATAATTCTGTGACAGAGATATGTTTTATTTCTAGCACTAAACAGCAAATACCCCATATTATTCAGATATCCAACTGGTTTTTTTAGTCCGCGGTGCCTGACAACACCATCACTGGAGGCTTCGTAATTAACAAGCACTGGATGGGTCTGAAATCTTGGCTCATTTGTATAATAATACTACTTGTCTAATTTATTATTTGCTTTAATTATAAGTCCATCAATGTAGTCTTGAGGGGTTTTGATGATTTTGTCGCTGACGGAGTCATTGTTGGGGTCAATGATTCGTTTGTCATAATAGCGTATTAGTTCCCTGTATCGTTTGCCGCCGCAACTGAGACATAATTGTGATTTTCCCCTTACCCCAACCCCACATTGGAGGCATGGGAGAGGACCAAAACTTCCTCGCCGAACGCTTTGTAAATGATGCCCACAGAATTCGCTTCTGCATGATTTGTTACACGGGGTTGTTGATCCAATCATAAGCCACTTGCAGTGATTCATTATACTATATTTTTCTATTTAAATACTTGTTTTAATTATAACATGGAAGAGTTCAAGAGATTATCGAAAATTAAGCCTTGGAGAAATACTAAATTCATTGATTATAACATGGAAGAGTTCAACAGATTATCGAAAATTAAGCCTTGGAGAAATACTAAATTCAATCTCGATAGAGTCTCTGATACACCAAAACGTCTAATCGGTGATAGAACTATACTAAGTAAAATCAGGGAGTGTTTTAATGAATTCTACCGAGACGGTGCAGCATACTGTTGGTCGACATTTCGAATTATACATGACGATGTTAATGTACCGAACATCGATGCTACCATGAACGATGAAAGAGCAGCCGAGATCATTTCACACCTTGGCGAGCCAAGGGGCTGGAAATCCAAAGGGGAAATTCGAAGAATTTTATCAAGGAAAATCAAAGATGGAAATCCAAAGGATTTCAAACAAAGCAATTCCCAACAGAAGTATTTTTTCAGAATAAAATTCATTATCGAAGTCGAAGGTAAATGGATTATCAGGGATAAATTTGAACCAATCCTCAAGGATAAAAAACTGTCATTCTAAGTAGAGATTCCAAACCAGGAATTCTAACTGGAATTGACAAACCATACTACGAGAGATCTTATCCCGTAACAGCAATTGTTTATGGGATATATCCGTTAAATGATAAACCCGATATTGCAAAACTAGCTCCTATGAAATATTCTAGTTCACTGAATTGTGTAGCAACACGGGTAATGGAACACTTCACAAATGCATCCCGAGGAAATAAACTAACTGATCTGCGACGTAGGAAAATAACCGAATGGGAACTGACAGTGAAACAGCACGGTGCAAACATCTCTGATATAGCTAAATTAGAAGCATCATTAAAATTCCCAATATCAGTAACGACAATAACCGGAGAAGTATTATGCGAACCGAAATATCAATCGCGAGGGGCTCCAATACAAATTATTGATCATAACAAACACGCGTGGACACCTGCAGTAACAATATTTCCACGAGAACGAACCGTGAGATATATCCCCGAGGAATTCGTCGGGGATGTTTTTTATAATGAGAAATTATTCGATGCTATTCACACGCTGTGTAAAGATGATCCTGTGTCAGTGTGGCTACTTAGAAGTGATGAAGATCCCGAAATAGGATTTGATCAATTTGTAAGACCTAATGGTGAATTATATCGCGTTGAAGAATTAGATAACAGAATGAGAAAAATGGCTAGTGATTTTTCACCGGAGAGTTCCCATGAAAAACTATTAACGGATAGTTTTACTATTCCATCAGTGGTAGCTCACTTCGCAAGAGAAAAAAACTCATGGCGTCCAACACAAAGTGATTTTCTCGAGGACGTTAAATTGAGTTGCGTCGAATTTCGGTCATGGAGGACTGTGGAATACAAAATACCATCGTGGCGGTATGATTTCAATTGATATATCCGCGTGTTATCCTGGAAGTTTCCTCGGGTATGGAGAATGTGCTGAGTACTTTAAACGATTTGGACACCCCACACATGAAATGACTCGTGTTGCGATTAATGGGCCATTACCTGATTTTGATTTAACCGGATTCGCTCGTGTGATATCATTTGAATTCGCTACAGGGTTACATCCGTGTATTATGTTTGGCTTGGTAGACATATATCTGAAAAGGCCTGGATGCCAATAGTGTTACTACGATATATGATTGATTGTGGTATGCTAATATCGCTGATTGTTTCCGAAGCTATTATATGCTATCGAGCTCAGAAAGAAGTTTGGCTACCACAACCCGATCTAGATCGTATAATTAGCGAACAGCGAAAACAGTTTCCAGATTTCAGTGAAGAACAAATCCTGAATTGGTCTAAGAAGTCATTTGAAATTAAAAAAGAACAAGCAAAAGATTTTGGACGAAGAATAATCGGTAAATTTACCCAGGGTGGAAGATACGACAATGCAAAATATTCTTCGCGGTTGATCATAGACGTCGCTGAATACGATTTTATTGTAACGGATTTAACGAAACAGGGAAAACTTGTAAATCGTAAAGACGCTTTCCTATCAGATGGAAGACGATTAGGTACAATTGTTGCCTATTGTGATGGATATATTAAACAATATACGCATTTGAGAAGTTCTATGCTAGCTTATTCTTCTATCAATTTATTTTCGATGATAAATAGATTTCCTAATAACGCAGTTAGAGTAGCCACTGATTCTATGTATATCCACGAGAAATACAAATCAGATGTAGCTAATTTCACAGATCCGGAGGCAAATTGGGGATGTTGGAGATTTAAAAAGGAGACGCTATATGAGTATTGTGAATCGGCAGATGCTACCATGGATGATAAATATCTTTCATGTAACCCCATTGAAATTCAATCCGAATTTTCTAATGCACCACCGGTATCTGATCCAATATGTAGATACAAGACAGTTTATTTAAACGGTTGTGGTGGGTCAGGAAAGACAACTCGTGCAATTGAATTATACCGCGTTTCAAAATCAAACTTGATTGTCCTAACACCTACTCACAGACTCGCCAGAGAGATGAAACAACGAGGGGTAAATGCCTGTACTTATCATAGTTTCTTTCGATGGAAAGGCGATGAATGGACTCCTGATCGAATGGGCGATAAATTCATTCCTGAAATCATAATTTGGGATGAAATATGCACAGTATCGTTGAAAATATTACAAACCTTTCTTGAGTGGTTGTTATTGAAAAATACAAAAGTCGTCATGTGCGGTGATCATGGCCAACCACCACCATTTGTCGTTGCATCCCCACATGAATGGCTAAAGGGTTTTGTAGACTATTATGAAGAAATTACCACTGATTATAGATCACTTGATGAACAATTACGCGAGTTCAAAGCGCTAATTAGATTACAACCGGATAAAATCCAGTGTGAAATAGCGCGTGAAATAATTTCAGAAACTCCCATAAATGATTTTTGGGAAACGTGGAGACCAAACGATTTGATAATTGCAAGTAGAAAAATAGTCAGAGACATACTTCAGATGAAGTTATTTGAAACGCATAAAGAAAAATTTGCAACATTTCCAGTACCGTTGTGTTATAGGCCTTCGGATACACGAAAACAGAATATAGAAGTTGATATTCCAGGGAAGAGTGAAAAGCAGATTCTCGTGTTAAATGATATTGTGCTGATTGATATCAGCGTCATCGAAGATGCATTGCGTGCTAATAAATCCCCATGGACGCTAGGATACGCAGCGACGATACATTCTTCACAGGGATTGACTATATCAGATACAATTGTTTGGATGGTGGATAATCGCATTGAATGGTCAAATTTAGTCTATCTCGCGGTATCCAGAGTACGAAGAATAAATCAACTTCGAAGAATTGTTGTTGACGAAGTCAGTGACGATAATGATACTTCAATAAGTGATATTGTCAGCGTTGATAGAGTCAAGGATATAATCAGAAAAAAACTCTCTGGTTACAAACAACAAGACAAAAAAAACAACGAAAATTTGACATTGATGCTGAATTAATAATTACGCTGAAGCAACAACAGAATAATCACTGCGCGAGTTGCAATTGTATAATGCGGTGACAGTATTCGGATAAAGATCCTCGCCAATTTACCGTAGACAGAAAGAATAGAAGCATTGGTCATATCAGAAACAATGTGATGTTGACTTGTCTTTAGTGCAACAGACGCAACGGCGCTAGTTAAGACCACGCGGTGGTAATTGAGTATCCTCGGGAATTACCTGTAATTGTTGTCGAGTAAATCCTCGCTGAGGAGCAGTTGAATCTAGTTTATAGATTGGAGGTCTACCAGTAGATCGTGTTATACCGGATATCTTATGCGTAGTGACGCTCCAAATAGGATCGGTAGCTCTTTTTTTTACCACCCTCAAGCTCTCCTGGTTCGTATAAATACCTAACAGTGACATTACTACCAAGAATTGGTTCTTTGAAATCTTTTTGTGAAATTCCTTGGATTTCCATTTTTGGTATAGACGCTTTCTTAATCGCGTTGACAGGTTTCATGTTAATTGTTCTAGTAATCTCGTTATTGAGCGCGGTAATCACAGCTGGTAATCTCTTAACCCATTCACGGGATCTTTTATCCTGAATAAACTCCTTCGCGTATTGATATCCAAATAACCGTTCAGCAAGAGTCCGATTAAATCGTTCAAGAATTGCCTGATCGCGATGTAGCGCAGTATGCCCTCGTCTGATGGTGACATTGTGATGTTTCATCGCTGATAAAACAGCGCCTTGAAATTCCTTGCCAGGATCAACTTGTAACAGATTTGGCCAGCGTAGTGGGCCTCGTCGATAAATCTTTTCAAATGCAGAAGCAACTTCAGGTTATGATTTTGTTTTTAGCGGTTCTGCTTGTTTGTATCGACTCGCAACGTCAACTACGGTTAGCGCGTATTTGTAACCGTTGTCATGTGGTAAAAGCAATAAATCAGCTTGATGAACTTCATTGGGTCCGGTAACATCAAAATGCGAGAAATTGATTTGTTTAGGACGCGGTAGATAAATTTGCCATATAGCCTGTTTGGATAACCAATTAGCCGCAGTGGCCTTTTTCACTATTGCGGCGTTGGCGAGTTTACTGATAACTGCTTTACCCTTCCAGTATCCTCTCGGAGAATAATAAATAGATTCCATGTTGTTATAAATTACCAGCGCCTTTCATCAATTTGCCTTTCATAGCTGATTTTACCAAACTCGAAGCCAATTTTTCTTTCAAAGATTTATCAGGAATAGCATTTAACGCATGAATTAATTTTACATCCGCGAGATGCCTGTGTTGCAGATTACTGCTTTTATATGCAACATCATGAGCATGACACGCCTTATCAATAGCGTTTATCGGATACTCGCCGGGTCGGGGTTGATTTTGATCATCAAGTCTGATATCTAATCGTGTTCCGGGACCACAGTAGCTATATGCTGGAAGGTGCTTTTCTCCGGGGTACTTTGCCCATGGGGTTCCAGGGAGCTTTGCCAATTTGGCTGCGATATCACCTCCTCGTTTTTTTTAAAAAACATCTCCGGATTGTAAAATCTTTGATTTTGTAGAAATAAATCTAAACTTTTTTATACCACATGTTGCACATCTACCAGTAAGTGCTGATCTGTTATTTTTAGTTGTAATTGTCGTCACATCATTTGTGCTAGTACGCGTTTTACACTTCACACAATATAGATCCATAATTTATGTATAGAGATATGAATATAATTGATTTTTCAGCGACTAAAACAAGAGAACCAGTTAAGCATCATGCAGCGCTACCAAACTCTATCCGCGCAATTATAATCGGGCCATCTGGATCCGGCAAGACGCAATTGTTGCTCAATTTAATAATGAGATGGATGAAGTGGGATAAATTGTATTTAGTTGCTCCAAGCGTAGATGATCAACGATACTATGAAGTGCTAAAAGATTTTAATGAAAACGCTTCAGAGATTAAAGGTGAGAACGTCGTTGATTTTATAACTGATATTGACGAGGCACCATCCGTGGATGACCTTGATGGGAACATTAACAATTTAGTCGTATACGACGATGTGATGTTAGACAATAAAAAAAACCCAGCTAGGATCTTTTCCCGTGGGCGTCACAAAAACACTGATGTGATATATATCACTCAACGCTACACTCAGATTCCAAAAGTGATCAGAGATAACTGTAATATTCTTGCTGTGTTTAACGGCGTTGATACACATGCGCTACGAAATATTTGGCAGACATGGTGCTCTGATATGGACTTCAATCAATTAAAAAATTTCTTTAGTAACGCTCAGTCGACCCCGCACGGATTTATAACAATAAATTTACATGATCCTCGGACACGATATCGTATCGGACTCGATCAAATATTTGGTTGAAATCGTAAAAGAATTATTAACCCATAGCAGCAGAGAGGGTGATGACCACATCGTTGCGACCAAAATTGATTAAAAAATCGTAAAGTCTCCGTTGCTAAATGGAGACTTATTTTTTTCGGTTAAAATATGAGATTCGTAGGAAGCCTTATTTTTGCTCGAAAACGTGGTCTGTTCGCCCTCTCTGCTGCTCACATAGTTCTATATCAATCTACATTCATCTATAAAAGTTGAGATCTCTGAAATCAGATAATTCCAACTTCGTTAAGCTTAAGCTCTCAACATATATCCATCTACACATTGCTATAACTATCCACATTAACCAAAATAAATCGAGATATTTCAATCCAAAATACAACTATCTATGTCGATATTTTCCAATTCAGCTAGATTCACTCTTAACCTGAATATTAGATCTACATATGACAGTCTACGTAGACTAATATATATATCTACAATTTTCCATCGACGTGCAGACGTATCTATATACATATAACAAACTACATGAAGATAAATCTGACAATATATAAGCTAATGTTTGGAGATATATCTGTAAAAAGAAACGAGATTACATCGTGCTGTATCAATCGAGATACGTATATCAACGTTGATGTGGTTGAATCCAGATGATTCTAGCTTAATTAAGATGCTTATCTCAACATATATCCATCTACACAAAGCTATAACTATCCATGTTTACTAGAAAAGATCGAGATATTTCAATCCAAATATATTCATCTACTTTGCGGTGTTCCAGTTCAGGTAAATTCACTTTCTTGGGGAAAAATCTTTCTACATATGACAATCTACGTCGCTTGATAGATCTCTACATTATTCCATCTGCGTGAAGATGTATCGATATACATATGACAAACTACATGAAGATAAATCTGACAAAATGTAAGATTATGGCTGGAGACATCTATAGACAGAAAGCAAATCATATAGTTCTATATCAATCGAGATTCATCTATAAAAGTTGAGAGTTCTGAAATCTGATAATTCCAACTTCGTTAAGCTGCATCTCTTAAAAAATATACATCTACACATAGCTATAACTATCCACATTAACCGAAATACATCGAGATATTTAAATCGAAATAAAAGTATCTATGTCGATGTTTTCCAATTGAGATAGATTCACTCTTTACCTGAATATTACATCTACATATGACAATCTACGTAGATTAATACATATCTACGTATTTCCATCTACGTGAAGACCTTTCTATATACATATAACAAACTACATGAAGATATATCTGACAACATGTAAGCTTATGTTTGGCGATATATCTGTAGCACGAAACCAAATTACATCGTGCTATATCAATCGAGATAACTATATTAACGTTGATGTGGTTCTATACAGATGTTTCCAGCTTCGATAATATGCTTATCTCAACATATATCCATCTACACAAAGCTATAACTATCCATATTTACTAGAATAGATCGAGATAATTCAATCCAAATATATTCATCAACGTTGCGGTGTTTCAATTCAGGTAGATTCACTTTCTTGGGGATAAATCTATCTACATATGACAATCTACGTAGACTGATAGATCTCTACATTATTCCATCTGCGTGAAGATGTATCGATATAAATATGACAAACTACATGAAGATAAATCTGACAACATGTAAGCTTATGTCTGGAGACATATCTATAGAAAGAATCCAAATCACATAGTTATATATCAAAAGAGTATCATCTATAAAAGTTGAGATCTCTGAAATCAGATAATTCCGACTTCGTTAAGCTGCATCTCTCAACATATTTCCATGTACAAATAGCTAAAACTATCCACATTAACCAAAATACATCGAGATATTTCAATCCAAATACAACTATCTATGTCGATGATTTCCAATTCAGTTAGATTGACCCTTCACCTGAATATTACATCTACATATGAGAATCTATATACATATAAGAAACTACATAATGATAAATCTGACAAAAATAAGCTTATTTTTGGAGATATATCTGTAGAACGAAACCGAAATTACGTCGTGCTATAACAATCGAGATACATATATCAACGTTGATGTGGTTGAATACAGATGTTTCTAGCTTCGTTAAGATGCTTATCTCAACGTATGTACGCTATAACTATTCATATTAACTAGAACAGATCGAGATATCTCAAACCAAATATATTCATCTACGTTGCGGTGTTTCAATTCAGGTAGATTCACTTTCTTGGGGATAAATCTATCTACATATGACAATCTACGTAGACTGATAGATCTCTAAATTATTCCATCTGCGTGAAGATGTATCGATATACATATGACAAACTACATGAAGATAAATCTGACAACATGTAAGCTTATTGCTGGAGACATCTATAGACAGAAACCAAATCATTTAGCTCTATATCAATCGAGATTCATCTATAAAAGTTGAGATTTCTGAAATCAGATAATTCCAACTTCGTTAAGCTGCATCTCTCAATATAGACACATCTGCACATAGATATAACTATCCACATTAACCAAAATACATGGAGGTATTTCAATCCAAATACAACTATGTATGTCGATGTTTCCCATTTGAGATAGATTCACTCTTTACCTGAATATTACATCTACATATGACAATCTACGTAGATTAATACATATCTACGTATTTCCATCTACGTGCAGACCTTTATATATACATATATCAAACTACATGAAGATATATCTGACAACATGTAAGATTAAGTTTCGCGATATATCTGTAGCACGAAACCAAATTACATTATGCTATATCAATCGAGATACCTATATTAACGATGATGTGGTTCAGCAGCTGGAAGTGTGAACAGAATAAATCCCCGCCCGAAAGACATACTAAACACCCCCAATTATCTATCTATTTTCCCTAATCGATAGCTCTCATCGATAACCTTATCAACGATAAGATAATCAACGAAAAAAAATGCTATGTGAAAAATCCATTGAAAATTCTTTAGAAATTTTTCACGTATAGACTAATTTGTAGGGTTTTGCCTCGTAGATCGATTAAATTAACAATAAATTTTATCCAATCCAATTCTAAATCGTGTCAGAGGATCGTGTATATTTATCGTGATAAATCCATGTGGAATCGCTTTTGCATAACTAAAGAAATTTTGGAATTTATTATAATCCATGTCAGAAAACCAAGTTTGCCAAATATTTCTAAGAGTATGATTATCAACGCCGTTAAATACAGATAAAAAATTACAATTATCCTTTATCACTTTTGGTATTTGTGTATAACGTTGAGTTATATATATCACGTCGGAGTTTTTGTGACGCCCTCTGGAAAATATCCTGGCGGGATTTTTTTGATTATCCAGCATAACATCATCATATACGACAAGATTATTAACGGATCCATCCAGGTCTTCAACGGATGGTGCTTCTTCAATATCTGTGATAAACTCAATTACACTTCCACCGTAAGATTCTGAAGCTGTTTCGTCGAGATCTTTTAGCACCTGATAGCAGTGTTGATCATCTACACTCGGAGCGATTAAATATAACTTATCCCAGGTTAAACACTTCATTATCATTGTTAACAGCAACTGGGTTTTACCACTTCCGGAAGGTCCAATGATAATCATTCTTATAGAATTTGGTAGCATCGGATGATGTTTCGATGACTGTTTTTTCTTTAACGCGGAGAAATCAATTACTTCCATTTGTTAATATAACATAAATATATTTATGGATTTATATTGTGTTAAATGTAAAGCGCGTACACCAACGCTAAACTTGACAAATACTACTATGAAAAATAATCGAAGTGCTCTTGTTGGTAATTGTGAAATATATGGTACAAAAAAATTTAGATTTAAAAAAAGGAGGGGTTGATATCACCGCCAAGTTAAATAAACTTCCCGGGTTACCATGGTTAAAATATCCAGGAGAAAAACACCTTCCGGGATATAGTTATTGTGGTCCAGGAACACGATTAGACATACGACTCGATGATCAAAATCGTCCACGTCCAGGGGAAAATCCTATAAACGCTATCGATGAAGCATGTCTTATACATGATATAGCGTACCGTATTGGTGATTTACAATAGCGTCATCTTGCAGATATAAAATTGATTCATGCGTTAAATGCCATTCCTGATAAATCGTTAAAAGAAAAATTAGCTTCGTGTTTAATAAAATCTGCCATGAAAGTTAAATTATTGTTTGGTGCAAGTATTTAAATCTGAATGATTTTCAATAACATGGAAAAAATTATTATTCTCCAAGAGGATACTGGAAAGGTAAATCTGCTATAAATAAACTTGCTAACTCCGCTAAAGTAAAAAGTACTACTGCAGCTGATTGGTTATCTAAACAGGCAATATGGCAAATTTATCTACCACCGCCTAAACAAATTAATTTCTCGTATTTTGATGTTACGGTTCCTAATGAAGTTACACAAGCTGATATATTATTTCTGCCGCATGATAAAGGTTATAAATATGCGTTAACAGTAGTTGATATTGCGAGTCGATACAAAGAAGCAGAACCATTAAAAACAAAATCATCAACTGAAGATGCTTCTGCATTTGAAAAGATTTATCGACGAGGTCCTCTGCGTTGGCCAAATCTATTGCAGGTTGATCCTGGCAAGGAATTTCAGGGTGTAGTATTATTAACAATGAAGAATCATAATGTATCTATCAGACGAGGACACACTGCGATACATCGCCATCAGGCAATTGTTGAACGGTTTAATCGGACACTTGCTGAGCGGTTATTTGGATATCAATACGCGAAAGAATTCATCCAGGATAAACGATCCCGTGAATGGGTTAAGAGATTACCAGGTGTAGTTACCGCGCTGAATAATGAGATTACTAGAACAATCAACATGAAACCTAACAACGCTATTAAAAAGAAGTATATACCCGTACAACCACAAAAAGATTTCAAAGAACAAATTCTTGGTAATGTCACTGTAAGGTACTTATACGAACCAGGAGAGCTTGAAGGTGGTAAAGAAAGAGCTACTGATCCTATTTGGAGCGTCACCGTACATAAAATATCTAGTATAACACGATGTACGGGTAGACCAGCAATCTATAAACTGGATTCAACTGCTCCTCAACGAGGGTTTACTCGGCAACAACTACAGGTAATTCCCGAGGATACTCAATTACCACCGCGTGGTCTCAACTAGAGATATCATTTAAAACTGAAGGATTTTCAATAATAATTCTTCGTAATTGATTTATTCTTCGTACTCGAGACACAGCGAGATAGACTAAATTTGACCATTCGATACGGTTATCTACGATGTATATTATCGTTTCTGTAATAGTTAATCCTTGTGAAGAATGTATCGTTGACGCATAACCTAGCATCCACGGGGATTTATTAGCGTTTATTGCATCTTCAACGACATTGATATCAACGTGCACAATATCATTTAACACTAACTTTTGTTGCTGTTGTTGTCCTGGAATATCAAGGAGGATATTTTGCTTTCTTGTATCCGATGGTCTATAACAAAGTGGAACTGGAAACGTTAAAAAAAAATTTTTGTGTATTTGAAATAGTTAATGTTGAAGTCTATCTCGGACTGTTTTTATACTAGCTACAACTATATCATTTGGTTTCCACGATTTCCAAAATTTATCCAATGGAGTTTCTGATATTGTTTCTCTGAATATTTCACCTTGAATATAATCTGGTTGTAGTCTGATTTGTTTTTTAATTCTCGTAATTCTTCATCAAGAGACCTATGGTCGGTGGTAATTTCTTCATAATAGTCAATGTATTCTTTAAGCCAATCATAAGGAGATCCACCGACAAATGGTGGAGGTTGACCTTGATCACCGCACATAATAATTTTTGTATTTTTCGTTGACAACCATTCAAGAAATATTTGTAAAATTTTTAATGATACTGTACAAATTTCATCCCAAATTATCACCGATGGAATAAATTTTTCACCCATTCTTTCAGGAGTTCACATATCGCCTTTCCATCGAAAGAAGCTGTGATAAGTACAAGATTTTACATCTCGTTGGGTCATTTCTCTGGCAAGTCTATGAGTTGGTGTTAGCACAATCATGTTTAATTTATCTTTGAATAAATCAATTACTCGCGTTGTCTTTCCTGATCCTCCACAACCGTTCAAATAAATAGTTTTATGTCGTGTAATCGGATCTGATATTGAAGGCGCATTAGATAATTTTGATAAAGCAAAACCAGTAAAATACTTGTCGTGGATTTCAACGTCAGCAGATTCCGAATATTCGTGTAATAATTCTTTTTTAATTCTCCAACTCCCCCAGGATTCTTTTGGATCGGTAAATTCAGAAACTAAATTAAGATATTTTTTTATGAATATACATCGAATCAGTAGCTACTCTAACAGCGTATTCTGGAAATCTATTTATCATTGAGAATAAATTAATAGCGGAATAAGCCAACATAGAACTTCTTAAATGTGCATACTGAGGATTTTCTCCGTCGATGTATGTAACAATCGTACCTAATTTTTTTCCATTCGATAAGAATGCATCTCTACGGTCTACAAATTTACCATTCGTTGTTAGATTCCTAATTATAAAATCATATTCGACGTTATCCATGATTAACCTCGAAGAATATTTTGCGCTATCGAATCTCCCACCTTGAGTAAATTTACCGATTATTTTTCGTCAGAGATCTTTTGCTTTTTTCTCTCTGTTGGTAAATATCATCTCGGACATTTCTATGATTTTGTCTTCGCTAAAATCTCTTTTTTTCCACTCAGGAGATTCTTTTAGCTGTGTTATTATATCATCTGAATCTGGTTGTGGTACCCAAACTTCTTTTTGAGCTCTGTAAGATATAATAGCTTCACCGACAATTAGCGATGCTAACATACCACTGTAACATATATCTCAATAATACAATTGGTGTCCACGCTTTTTCAGACATATGTCTACCAATCCAAACATAACTACATCGATGCAATTTACTATTAAGCTCAAATGATACAACACGAGCAAATCCCGTTACATCAAATTCAGGTAATGGACCATTAATCGATACACGACACATCTCATGCGTTGGATGACCAAATCGTTTAAAATATTTATTACATTCTCCATACCCGAGAAAACTTCCAGGATAACATGCAGCTATATCAATTGCAATCATCCCATCACGAGAGTATTTTGTGTTCCATAAACCACCATGACCATACTCAACGCAACTCAATTTAACATCTTCGAGAAATTCTCTAGGTGTTACTCTCCAAGTTTCTTTCTCTGGCGAAGTGAGCTACCACTGACGAAGTTGTAAAACTTTTCATGAGAAGTTTCTCATCGAAATTCTTTTCAAATTGTTCAGTAATCGTTTTCATTCTGTTGTTTAATTCTTCAGTACGATATACTTCTCCACGTGGCGTAACAAATTGATCAAATTGTCCCTGCTCATCCTCGAGACTTCTCAACAACCATACAGATACAGGATCATTCTTTTTTAATTCGTAAATAGCATCGAATAACTTTTCTTCGGATAAAACATCTTTACAAAATTTCTCAGAAATATATTTTACAATTTTTTCTCGTGGAAACACTAACACCGTTGAACTCCACGCGTGGGAATTATAGTCAATAATTTCAATTGGAGCTCCTCTCGAAGTATATTTTCCACCGTGTAATACATCTCCGGTTATAGTTTTTACAGATATTGGAAATAATAATAATTGTTCTAATTTTGCAACATATGCAATTGTAGCTTCGGTGGTTTTTACTTTTTCTCCCCAGGATATTATTTTGCTACGTCGCTGTTCAGTTAGTTTATTTCCTCGTGATGCATTCTTAAAATACTCCATTACACGTTCCGCCACACAATTTAACGACAAAGTCGTCGACGTTGATACTCTCATCGGAGATAATTTTCCAATGTCGGGATTATTATTTATCGCGTATAATCCATAAATAACCACAGTTACAGGTTAAGTCTTTTTATAATAATGACTATCAATTCCAGTTAACACCCCAAATTTAGAATTTCGACTCACGATAACATTTTTCTTATTTTTCATCACCGGGTCTAAATTATCCCTGATGATCCATTGTTGTTTCTCATCATCGTATGTTATATATTTTATCCTCATCAGATATGATACTCCGGGCGGCAACAACGATAATATCACCGCCGCTCTTCCATCTTCCATAGTTCCATAAATTTTTGGTTCATTAACATCCCAGGATATGATTCGATGGGTTGTATAAGTGTGTGCCGCACCATCTCTGTAAAACTGATCAATACTTGTTTTAATTTTTTTAATAAGTGATTTATTTTTTATTTTTCGTATTGAAAACCCGAAATCGCATCAAGGTTAAAATAGGTCCTCGAATGTGTTTTACCTCGGTAATCATCAGTAATATTTTTCATCTATATAATTATAACGAACATTTAAATAAAATTTAATTAATTAATTATTAAATAATGGCAACAAATAAATGTAATTGGCTACCTATCGGCAGGTTATCTCGATGCGAAAAATCATATAAAAACCAATACTGTTTCTCTCACATGCAACGTTTTCGTAATGGAAGTACCGGTCCACAACCTTGTCTTGCATGTGGAGTAAGAGTACGAGGAAAATTTCAATTATGCTCTAGTCACGGCGCTAAAAAATATAGAGATCTTAAACGTTACTATGATTTGCATACAAATATTAATCATCGTGTTCCAATTGTAAGATCTCCGCAGGATTATGTAAATCGGAAAAATGATAATAACATTTAAATGGATAAAATCTTATATAAAATAATGAATATTATTGATAAAGTTAACGACGAATACGTTTCACATCCGATTTATATTAACTACGAAGCGTCACGAGATGCAACTATCAGAAATCGGCGAAAAAGAATTCCTATCGGTAGAATTAATAATATGGGATATCTATTAATTACAGTTCGTCTAGGACAACAAAGAAAAGATTATTATGCTCATAGATTCATCGCTGAAGGTTTTATTGGAGTTATCCCAAATGGTTTTGTAGTTGACCACATTAACCAAAATAAATTGGATAATCGAGCTGACAATTTAAGAATCATAACCCAACGAGAAAATTGTCTTAATAAAAATCCCCTACAGAGTAAAAATCGTATACCAAGACCTGTGACAGCGTTTTACGATACTATAATTGAAGACTTCCCATCAATAAGATCGGCGGCTAAATACTTTGACATGGATATTGAATCTGTGAGATTCGCTGCTGACGGAATTATTTCAACGGCGTATTCGAAAAAGTTCAACTGCAGAGTGTCATTCGTATATTCGTAATTTTTTTCATTACCTGAATAACATTTAGACGTATAATTTTTTTTACATTATTATATAATGACACATAACCGAGAGACGAATATAAAAAAAATCATCGAACTTCTTCAGCGATTTGCTACTAATAAAAAATATCTTAACACGATTACTAAGATTCATTTTGATAAATACGGTGATATTGACGCTAGTAGATCATTTTATAAAATGAATGATTTTGTGAATGGTTATTATTTTGATAAATTTATACAACCACGTATTAATGATTATCCTGATATAAAAAATCTTATTAAAGTATTTAAGAGTCATTGTGAATATTTAAGTGACTGGGAAAGAAAGAGAAAAATAGAAGAAGAAAACGCAGAAATACAAAAAGAGTGGGAAAAAGAATTTTTATGGAAAAATGGTTATTTTGAAGAAATTCCATCCGATGAAAATCCAACAGATTTTAAAGAAGAAGAAATAGAAAATTATCCTGAAAATCCAAAGGATTTTTCAATGGAAATGGAAATCTTCTGAAATTCCTGAAAATTCTTTGTTGAAAATGAAATGGAAAATTCTAAAAGAATTTTTTCAAAAGCAATGTCACTACCAATTTTTTTCATTTTCATTTTTCATTTTTTTTTTCATTACCTGAATAAGATTTGAATGTATTTTTTTTTTCATTACCTGATTTAGCATTTAGACGTATAATTTTTTATATATTATAATGACGGATAACCAAGAGTCAATAGAATACACCATCAAATATCTTCAGCTGTTAGCCACTAATGAAAAATATCTTAAATCGATTAATACGTTTTATTCTAATAAATTAGGGTTTAAGAGAGGTAGTGAATCACTTTATAGAATAGATGATTTTATAAATACTTATTATTTTAATCAATTTATACGACCGCGTATCAATGATTATCCTGACATAAAAAATCTTATTAACGTAGTTGAGTGGAATCCTAAACATTTACAAGACTATAAAGATGAAATGCATATATATATATAGAAGAAAAACGTATCAAAGAACTAAAAAACTTAGAAGAAAGACGAAAGAAAAAAAGAAAATGAAATGGAAAATTCTTAAAGAATTTTCAAAAGCAATTTCACAATTAAATTTAAAAATTCTTCACATATATAATAAAATGAATTCGAATAAAAATTCAACGGACGAAAATTTATCGAATGAAAATAAAACGGATGAAAATCCAACGGATTTCAACGACGAAACTGTTAAACAATTACTAACCGAACTTAACCGTTTAAGAGAGTTCCACAGCAACAATTTATTCACGTCAGAATATCTTCAACGGGAATATGAAAAAATATCTTCTGCACGGGGTAAACAATATCCAACTTACCGCTCAGAGTATCGTGTCACAAAGACACTAATTCGAGCACGAAATGAAATTCTTTATCAACTAAACCAATCTAATCCTGAGTCTCTTAAAGAATTTGCGACTATATCAAAATTGTTAAAATCGTTGTTAAAATCTATCGGAGATGTATTTAACAGAGAAGAACTCATAAAAAACGTAGCAGAACAATATGATAAATCATTGTAAATGAAAATTACTTTGCAATTTTTTTTAGAATTTCAGAAGTGAACATTCAACGTAGAATAAAAGTTAAATGACCGGATTTATCAAATCCTAATACTTTCCTACCAGGATCAGGTTTTTTACTTGGCATTGGAGTAGCCATACAAACTTTTTTGTAATCGATATCTTCTTGAATTTTATTACACCACTCCGATAATTCGCTGTAGTACCTTTTAAGATTATCATACTTCGTTGATAAATCATCAATTTTTTTTGTCTACGTGTTATTGTTTTTTCAGGATTTTCGATGTTGAGATTTAATCCCTTAATTTGATTTCGTTCATCATTACGCTGTTGTATAAAGATATTTTTTTATTTCTTAACTCAGATAGTTCCATGTCGTTTTCAGCATTCTCCTTTCGTAACTCAGAAATCTCTTCTGCGAGAAAACGCTGCTGTTCCAGTTGACGTTGTCTAGCCTCTTTATACGAGTTAGAACTACCTTCAGTTGTAGCATTATAAGGTGTTTTCGACCATATTTTGTATAATCGGGATAATCCGGTTTTAAATTCTTTAGATACTTCTATTGGTCGTTTTACACCTCTCAGCGAGAGTATTCTTTCTTCATCATCAGCCGTTCAATATGTTGGTGTTCGCATTATATATAATTCACGAAAAAAAATTATAATCGAAAATTATAATCAGAAATTTGACTTAGTAATCATGATAATAAAGAAATCATGATTGAGAATTATGGTCAAAAATTATAGTCAGTATGAAAAAATCCAAGGTTTTTTAAAAATTTAAAATTTGAAAATCGAAGATTCTTCACTGAAAAACATCTTTGAAAATCAAAAATTTACCACATAAAAATCCAAGATTTTCAAAGATAACTTTTCCATTTTAGAAAAAAAGAGATAATTTTTCAATAATGGCAAATGAATCACTGACAACTAGACTAGCCAGAGAGAGACTATCAGCACTTAAAAAATATATCCCGTTGAGAGACGCTGTCAGAGAGCAACTACAACAACGACAGCAACTTCAAACAGAATTTTCCGCTGATACACAACAATTATTTTCACCGATAACCAGTGCTACCAAAGATGTGAAAACCGCAGTGGAATCTCTTACAGGGTTTCAACGTGAGGATGTACTTCCCGTATTTGAAAAAATAGCATCACGATCCAAACAAAAAAAAAATCAACGAGAACACTTCCTGGTGATTTTGTAACCGCGATTCAACAACAACAACGAGAAGAAAATCTTCGACAACAACGAGAAGAAGAACAACGAAAAGAAGATTATCTACGACAAGCTAAACCTGAAAATCCAAAGGATTTTTCAATGGAATCTCAAAGAGATTCGGCAGGAGCTACCGCAGATATTTGACGAGATTACACACCTGGAAATCTATTTACTGATGAAGCGCTAAATACGATTAAAAATATTAATTCATTTAGCGAATTAATTGAATTTACCAAAGCTAATTTTAAAAATAGAAATCCTTTATTGAAGGATGATAGAGCTAGAGATTTTATAAAAAATCAGGATACTTGTATATTTAGCAAATAAAAATAAAACGAAAGTATCAAAGTCAATAAAGGATGAGTATGAACTTTTTAAGGGAAAAGTAATAACAGATACGGAAAAAATACAACATCTAAAACCAAAAACACCGCCGTATACAGCGGATCCAATTCAAAACCTAAGGATTTTCCAGAGATAAAAATAGCGGCAAGTGGAGATTCACAACAAGAGCGACTTCCAATAACTGGACAGGGATTGGAAATGGAAAATCTTAAGAGATTTTCAACAGAGAATTTTCAAGATCATTTCTGTCCTTGTAATATTCTTAATGATATATCACGGTTAGAAGTTCTCATCGGAGGAAAACGAGCTGGAAATAATTCCCACGAAATAATTAATGAAATCGCTGATTTTTGTAGACGGTTATTTCAAGGTGGAATAATAGATACAGCAACATATCGAGAGTTTATTAGTGAACTCGTTGAAGATTATCCAGGATATCTCAGCGATTGAGATTTTTCATTGAAAATTCTTCAAATCTCAAGAGAGAGATTTTCAGAGAGAATTTTCACAATTAATTAAAACGTTAACAGTATAAATAATGATTATACACTACAATCATGATAAACCAGCTAGCGTCTACGTGATAAATTCAAGACACCCGGTTTATAGTATATATTATGGTGATGGTCTCGGTAGTTCAATAAAAAGATTATTTTCAATGATGGCTCTAAAGGTTGCACCGTTTGTAAAACATATGGGGATGAAAGCTATTGAGGTTGTTCGTGATAAAATCCCTTCAGCGGTTGTAGATCTTGGCGGAAAAGCATTATCTTTTGCAAAGGATAAGGTAACTTCATTTGTTAGACGAAAAAAGAAGCAGCTACCGTCTACGACAGTAATGCCAGCGCAAGTTAGCAAAATGAAGCGGTACTACAAAAATTAGACTCGTTGGCGACTTCGTCTTTGGCGACTTCGTCTTTGGCGACTCCGTCTTTGGTGGAAAAATCTGAAGGATTTTCACCGAAAGATCTTCAAGATAGTATAACCGCAAATATGATAGCTGGAAGTGGATTTGAAAATCGTCGTCGGCGACGGTGATAACGACAATTTAGACATAATGATTATAAATAAAGAATGATTAAGCACAGACCTGATCCAGCTTTTGATATGGATGCTCCAATAGATAAAGACGATTCTGTACAAAATTATCAATTTTATTCTTATCAAGCTATAAACCGTAATCAAGGAGGAAGAATTGAACTTCAAGTTCAAGATACCAGTAAATATTTTCTACCGTGTGAAGCATTCATTAAAGTAGAAGGGGAAATCTTAAAAAATGATAATACACCGTATAATAATGATCCAAATATCAGAGTTGGATTTATTAATAATGGGATTATGGCGTTTTTCGAAAGTGCTAGGTATCTTATTGATGCAAAAGAGATTGAAGTTATATCAAACGATCTTGATATTGCCACGGGGATAATTGGATTAGCGAGATACTCTGACGATTATACGAGATCTGCTGGACCATCGATGATGTTTTCAAAGGATATTACAGATGACGCTGATCATAATCAATATATTAAACTACAGGTAAAAAAAGAAACAATTGATGGTGATCAACCAGTTGACCTAGAACATGAAACAAAACCAACAACTGATAAATTCGATATTATAAAAAGACCCAATCCAAAATATAACCTTGGATTTGCAACACGAGTAGCAACATTACAAGGACAACGCAGACAATTTTCATGCGCGATTCCACTACATCATATATTTGGATTTTGTAGAAACGTCAGAAAAGTTATTTATGGAGCTAAGCATACTATAGTGTTAATGAGAAAAAGTGATGATAATAATGCAATCTGGAGAAGTACTGGAGTTCCGGATGGTAAGGTTAATTTGTCAAAAATAGCATTATGGATGCCTGTGTTGACACCATCAATAACATCGGAAGCTCGGTTACTGGATTTTATGCATCAAGGAGTAAAGAGATTGCTAAGCTGGTTATCCGTATCTACGGATTCTAAAATAGATAATATTAATGACTCGTTTACGTGGCATTTAGCATCCAAACAAGGTATTTCAGGTCCAAGACATATATTTATAGCGCTGCAGGATAATGCTAGAGTTGGTAATCAAGAACTGAGTCATATGATATTTGTTCCATTAGATGTCAGGGAAGCAACGTTAAGAATAAACGGTCAACAGGAACCAAGTGAAGAAGTACAACTCGAATATGGTCAAAACTATATTGCACGAGTATATCACATATTATTATCATTTATGTCGCGGTACCAAAACGTAGACACCGGTCTAGAAATATACCAGCTAGATTTTAAGAATTTATATCCGATATATTACTTTTCACTGGAACATCTCGATCTAACAAGACAATCCGTTATTGATATATTTTTCAAAGCTCGGTTAACACGTCCCGCTGGTATTGATAATTACAGAGCAGTTGCTGTTATTCTCAGCGATAAATCAATGATGTTAGAAGGAGTTGGAGGACGAATGAGAGTTATTGATGCACCAGTGGAAAATCTTTGATTGAATCTCTTTGAAAATCTCTTGAGATTTCGACTTCACTTTCAGAATTTTTTTATTGGAAATTCTAAAAGAATTTCACTTCGAGATTTACCAGAGGATTTTTCAGTAATTAAATCAATCGGTGTTATATAATGTCATATAACACTATTAATGTTACATTAACACCTGGTCAGATAAAGAAACTCAAATCAGGTTCAGCCCAACAATGTGGAACTACGATTACATTGAAACATAATCAAAAGACCGGTGGATCAAATAAGTTATCGTTGACGAAAACTCAAGTTAATCATTTCAATAAAGATTTTAAAGAAAAGAAAGGAGTTCAGATTAATCTATCTGAGGTTGCTAAAAAAAAATATGGTAAAAACAGGAGGAATATTCCCGTTATTGGCTGCGATTCCAGCGTTGATTGCAGCAGTGGCCCCAGCGGTAGCTAAAGCGGCAGGAGCTGTTGGTACTGCAGCCGGAATGGCATTGAAGAAGGCAACCGGGGGAAATATTTCAGATCAAAATCAAAAGAATGCAATTCAAAAATTGATCGCTAGTGTAATTACTCCAATGGCTAAATTAGCTGCTGGTAAAGCACTTGTAACAGCAATAAGAAAATAACAGGTGGAAATATTTCACGTAAAGAAAAAGGACGGGGACTAAGACTACCTGGAACACCTCCGGGATGGGTTTACCGAGGATCTGGCCTACGACTAGGACGACCAATTTAATAATGAAAAATTCTGATAGAATTTTTTCACCAATGTCAAATTTTGATCTATTAGAAGCTGTTAGAAAACTTCAAATAAAATATTTCCGAGGAGTTTTTATGAAATATCACTTACCAGCACAACCCCAAATACCAGAAACCGGTATTATTAATCTTGACGATGGTGATGGACCTGGTACTCATTGGGTTTGTTACGCGATTGATCCACATGGAATTGTTTATTTTGATTCATATGGTTTACCACCACCTAAAGAATTTTATAAATACGTGAATAAATTACAAAGTAATTCAATTCCAATTTGGTATTCTACGCTACCTACACAAACGTTAAATGATCCACCAATATGCGGTAAAGAAGTATTAAATGCCCTTGATAAAATTTCAAAGTCAAAGAAACCGCCATATATTACTGTAAATGAATATACCAGCGGTAAAAATTCTTTATTTTTAGAGAAGTAGTTAACGATTATAAATAATGGTTGATATTTGGGAAAGATCTACTTCAACGAAAGAATCCAAAGGAGAAATTAAACCAGACGAGATAAAAAAAATAATTGAAGATGAAATGTCTGATATGTTAAATTTAGCAAGTATTGACTCTGGAGAAATAGTTACATTTGATGATCGTACAGGTAAACTAAAAACTAGTAATGTTTCCATAGATGATCTTTTAGTTAAAAATCGTAGTGCAACGGAAAACGCTATAGCGTTATATTCTAACGATGGTAAGCTCAAACCCGGTGTACTTATTTCAACAATTACAGATTTCTTTGGAAAACCACCGACGACCACACCGAATTTACCAATAAATAAAAAAATCCATGGATAGATTAATTGAAATTGATTATAAAATAGATGAAATTGAAAAAAAGACCAAAGATGATACAAGAAAACAGTTTATAAGTTTTCGTTGAAATATCATTGACAAATTTTTAGGAAGTTCACCTAGTGAGATCAATATTAAACTTCCAGATATAAAAAAATCTATCGATAAAGTAAAAATATCTCATGAGGCGGACAAGATTAAGAGTATTGTGTATGTAGTTCAGCAGGATGTGGAGGATTGGATTACAGGGGATTATAGAATAGAAATACCTGATCTAACTGTTAAAGGTATTTATCGATTTACAATAATTTCCGAGCATCAATTTAATATTACCGTTATGTCACACATAAAACAGGATGATGGTATAGATAGAATTACTATAATTGGAAAAGGAGGTAACACAGTATCATTCGTCGAAAAATCTACTAGTAATATTGTGATTCTAAATATTACAGCAGTTAATCCAGCTATAGATAGAACCACAGTAAGATGGTATTTGGAATTTATATCAGAAATAAATTGAAAGCAATAATGTTTTGAAAACATCAATGTTTTTAAAATAAAACAAATGTCAACATCATCACAGTATCGTTATAACACTGTTAAAGAATTTTAGAGTAAACTCGAAGCCTTAATTGAACAATATAAAAATAAAAAGAAAAATACCAACGTAGAATCACAGCCATAGATGTATCAGTGTACTCGGCATCAAGCGTAATTGCAGGCGCTGGAATAATATTATCATCGGTTACAATGATAGCTCCGGTTGTTGTACCAATTTGTACTGCAACAATCGCTGGAATATTCACCGGGATAACAAAAATTTATCATCGTGTTCTCAACAGAAATTACACGATTACGCCGTCAAACGTATTACCGTGTCAAATGCTTATTCGGAATTGTCAATGATGATTTCGTCGTCAATTGATGATGAAATAATATCCGACGAGGAATTCTCAAAGATGGTACGGTTATATGAGTCAACAATTTCAAAATTGGAGCGTGATAATAATAATAATGTCACAAGAAGTATTTTAACGAATAGCAGAAAATACAACACCACCGAAGACAATCATGATATCAATAGCATCAACAAAACCTGAATTTAGTGTAAATTTTCCAGACCCGATTTCCGTAAATAAGATCGCGCTAGCAAAATTACGAGTATATCACAGCTGGCTTCAATCAAAACCATTCGGTGATCAACAACCAAACAATTCTTTAGTGATAGCTTGGAAAAATAAACCAGATGGAACTCCAGACTGGAATGTTGTTTCAATTCCAACTGGATCTTACCAAATTGAACATATTAACGCTGAATTTCAACGTAGAATAAAATCTCTTGCCGGAGAAAAAGAAAAATAAAAAAAATCGTTATAACGGTTCATGAACCAACCTTATCATCTGCGATAGAAATAAATTCACCGGATTATGTCGTTGATATTTATCAGAGTTCTATTAGAACCGTACTAGGATGGCCTGAACTACCACGTCAACAAAAGAAAGAACCCGTTAATATACCAGAACCAAAAAAATCTGATTATATCACCGTCAAGATAAAACCCGATAATCCAGCAAAAACTTATAAAAACTACAAAGAGTTAACTTATGATAAGGATTATTCATCATTCGACTTTAATCTAAGACATTCTAAGAATATTTGAGAAATATATAACGAAAAATACAAAAGTATATTTATTCAAAATTTTGAATAAATGAATAATGATCTCTCACTATTGTTAATTTCCATTAAATCTGGCTCTCTCACCAAAGACGAATTTATCAGCGTTGTAGAAGCATGTAATAAAATTATTAATGATGCGGAAACATTAAATATAAAAAGAATCAGAGATACATTAAACTATAGACCAGAAGTAAGAAATGAATTTGCAAATTATTTTAAAATCAAATTTGAAGATATTAATAAGTTTGAACTACCCGGATATAACGTACCAGAACTAAAAAAATTTCTAAGTGAAGCTATCGATATTGGCTTTAAAATAATTCATGACGAATGGAAAGAAATAACATTGCCAGAAATAAAAATCCTCCAACATAATAATAATCCAGAAGGTGGCGGAAAACATATAGCTCCACATAACGTAAATATATCAAATGTAATCGCGTTAAATTTAGTATGTGATGTTATCGAAGGAAGTTATCAAATAGATCTTGATAAATCAAGCCAAGCTCAGCAAGCTTATATTTTATATTCATTCGCACCAACAGTTCCACCCGGGTGGTTAATAACTGAGAACCCGGTTAATCTAGTCTATATGCAGTGTCATAATAAATGGTTAACTGCTGCTGGTTCAATACAGCTGTTTCCAGCTTCGATAATATGCTTATCTCAACATATATCCATCTACACAAAGCTATAACTATCCATATTTACTAGAATAGATCGAGATAATTCAATCCAAATATATTCATCAACGTTGCGGTGTTTCAATTCAGGTAGATTCACTTTCTTGGGGAAAAATCTATCTACATATGACAATCAATGAAAACTGATAGATCTCTACATTATTCCATCTGCTTGAAGATGTATCGATATACTTATGACAAACTACATGAAGATAAATGTCTGGAGACATATCTATATACAGTAACCAAATCACAGAGTTCTATTTCAATCGAGATTCATGTATCAAATTTGAGATCTCTGAAATCAGATAATTCCAACTTCGTTAAGCTGCATCTCTCATCATATATCCATCTACACATAGCTATAAGTATCCAAATTAACCAAAATACATCGAGATATTTCAATTAAAATACAAGTATCTATGTCGATGTTTTCCAATTCGGCTAGATTCACTCTTTAAATGAATATTACATCTACATATGACAATCCACGTAGACTAATATATATATACCTATTTCCAACTACGTGCAGACGTATCTATATGCATATAAATAACTACATGAAGATACATCTGACAACATATTAGCTCATATATGGAGTTATAACTGTACAACGAAACCAAATTACATCGTGCTATATCAATCGAGATCCATATATCAACGTTGATGTTGTTGGATACAGATGTTTTATGAAATGTTAAGATGCTTATAGCAACATATTTTCATCTACACAAAGCTATAGATAGATCTCTACATTATTACATCTGCATGAAGATGTGTCGATATTCATATCACAAACTACATGGAGATAAAGCTGATAACATGTAAGCTTATCTATGGAGACATAGCTATAGACAGAAACCAAATCACTTAGTTCTATGTCAATAGAGATTCATCTATCAAAGGTGAGGTTTCTGAAATCAGATAAACTTCATCTCTCAACATATATCCATCTACAGAAAGTTATAACTATCCATATTTACTAGAACAGATCGAGATAAATCAATCCAAATATATTTATCAACGTTGCGGTGTGTCAAATCAGTTAGATTCACTTTCTTGGGGATAAATATATGTACATATGACAATCTACATAGACTGTTAGATCTCTACATTATTACATCTGCATAAAGATGTATCGATATTCATATTACAAAATACATGGAGATAAAGCTGATAACATGTAAGCTTATGTCTGGAGACATAGCTATAGACAGAAACCATATCACATAGTTCTATATCAATCGAGATTCATCTTTCAAAGTTGAGGTCTCTGAAATCAGATAATTGCAACTTCGTTAAACTTCATCTCTCCACATATATCCATCTACAGAAAGTGTAACTATCCATATTTACTAGAACAGATCGAGATATATCAATCCAAATATATTTATCAACGTTGCGGTGTTTCAAATCAGTTAATTTCACTTTCTTGGGGATAAATCTATCTACATATGACAATCTACATACACTGTTAGATCTCTACATTATTACATCTGCATGAAGATGTATCGATATTCATATTATAAACTACATGGAGATAAAGCTGATAACATGTAAGCTTATTGTCTGGAGACATAGCTATAGACAGAAACCAAATCACATAGTTCTATATCAATCGAGATTCACCTATGAAAGTTGAGGCCTCTGAAATCAGATAAATGCTACTTCATTAAACTTCACCTCTCAACATATCTCCATCTACAGAAAGCTATAGCTATCCATATTTACTAGAACAGATCGAGATATATCAATCCAAATATATTTATCGAAGTTGTAGTGTTTCAAATCAGTTAATTTCACTTTCTTGGGGATTAATCTATCTACATTTGACTATCTACGTAGACTTATAGATCTCTAGATTATTACATCTGCCTGTAGATGTATCGGTATACATATGGAAAACTACATGGAGATAAAGCTGATAACATGTAAGCTTATGTCTGGAGACATAGCTATAGACAGAAACCAAATCACATAGTTCTATATCAATCGAGATTCATCTATCAAAGTTGAGGTCTCTGAAATCAGATAGTTCCAACTTCGTTAAGCTGCATCTCAACATATATCCATCTACAAATATCTATAACTATCCACATTAACCAAAATACATCGAGATTTTTCAATCCAAATACAACATTCTATGTCGATGTTTCCAATTCAACTAGATTCACTCTTTACCTGAATATTACAGCTACATATGAAAATACACGTAGACTAATATATATCTACGTATTTCCATCTATGTGCAGATAAATCTATATACATATGACAATCTACATGAAGATAAATCTGACAACATATAAGCCTATGTTTGGAAATATATCTGTAGAACAAAATCAAACTACATCATGTTATATCAATCGAGATACATATATGAACGTTGATGTGGTTGGATACAGATGTTTCCAGCTTCTTTAAGATGATAATCTCAAGATATATCCGTCTACACAAATCTATAAATATCCATATTTACTAGGATAGAACGAGATATTTCAATCCAAGTATATTCATCTACGTCGCGGTGTTTCAATTCAGGTAGATTCACTTTCTTGGGGATAAGTGTATCTACATATGACAATCTACGTAGACTGATAGATCTCTACATTATTACATCTGCATGAAGATGTATCGATATTCATAGTACAAACTACATCGAGATAATCTGACAACATGTAAGCTTATGTCTGGAGTCATAGCTGTAGGCATAAACCAAATCACATAGTTCTATATCAATCGAGATTTATCTTTCAAAGTTGAGGTCTCTGAAATCAGATAATTGCAACTTCGTTAAACTTCATCTCTCAACATATATCCATCTATAGAAAGCTATAACTATCCATATTTACTAGAACAGATCGAGATATAGCAATCCAAATATATTTATCAACGTTGCGGTGTGTCAAATCAGTTAGATTCATTTTCTTGGGGATAAATCTATGTACATATGACAATCTACGTAGACTGATAGATCTCTACATTATTACATGTGCATGAAGATGTGTCGATATTCATATTACAAACTACATGGAGATAAAGCTGATAACATGCAAGCTTATGTCTGAAGACATAGCTATAAACAGAAACCAAATCACATAGTTCTATATCAATCGAGATGCATCTATCAAAGTTGAGATCTCTGACATCAGATAGTTCCAACTTCGTTAAGCTGCATCTCAACATATATCCGTCTACACAAAGCTATAACTATCCATATTTACTAGAATAGAACGAGATATTTCAATCCAAGTATATTCATCTACGTTGCGGTGTTTCAATTCAGGTAGATTCACTTTCTTCGGGATAAGTGTATCTACATATGACAATCTACGTAGACTGATGGATATCTACATAATTACAACTGCATGAAGATGTATCGATATTCATAGTACAAACTACATCGAGATAAATCTGATAACATTTAAGCTTATGTCTGGAGTCATAGCTATAGACAGAAACCACATCACATAGTTCTATTTCAATTGAGATTTATCTATCAAAGTTGAGGTCTCTGAAATCAGATAATTGCACCTTCGTTAAACGTCATCTCTCAACATATATCCATCTACAGAAAGCTATAACTATCCATATTTACTAGAACAGATCGAGATATATCAATCCAAATATATTTATCAACGTTGCGGTGTTTCAAATCAGTTAATACCACTTTCTTGGGGATAAATCTATGTTCGTTTGACAATCTACGTAGACTGATAGATCTCTACATTATTACAACTGCCTGTATATGTATCGGTATACATATGACAAACTACATGAAGATAAATCTGACAACATGTAAGCTTATGTCTGGAGTCAATTCTATGGGCAGAAGCCAAATCACATAGTTATGTATGAATAGTGATTTATCTCTCAAAGTTGAGATCTCTGAAATCAGATAGTTCCAACTTCGTTAAGCTGCATCTCTCAACATATATCCATCTACACATACCTATAACTATCCACATTAGCCAAAATACATCGAGATTTTTCAATCCGAATACAACTTTCTATGTCGATGTTTTCCAATTCAGCTAGATTCACACTTTACCTGAATATTACATCTACATATGAAAATCCACGTAGACTAATATATATCTACGTATTTCCATTTACGTGTAGATATATCTATTTACATATAACAATCTACATGAGGATAAATCTGACAACATATAAGCCTATGTTTGGAGATATATAAGTAGAACGAAATCAAATTACATCATGTTATATCAATCGAGATACAGATATGAACGTTGATGTGGTTGAATACAGATGTTTCCAGCTTCTTTAAGATGCTTATCTCAACATATAACCACATACACAAAGCTATAATTATCCATAGTTAATAGAATAGAACGAGATATTTCAATCCAAATATATACATCTACGTTGCAGTGTTTCAATTCAGGTAGATTCACTTTCTTGGGAATAATGCTATCTACATATGACAATCTACGTAGACTGATAGATCTCTACATTATTCCATCTGCCTGTAGATGTATCGGAATACATATGACAAACTACATGAAGATAAATCTGACAACATGTAAGCTTATGTGTGGAGACATATCTATGGACAGAAACAAATCAGATAGTTATGTATCAATAGAGATTAATCTATCAAAGTTGAGATCTCTGAAATCAGATAGTTCCAACTTCGTTAAGCTGCATCTCTCAACATATATCCATCTACACATACCTATAACTATCCACATTAACCAAAATGCATCGAGATTTTTCAATCCGAAAACAACTATCCATATCGATGTTTTCCAATTCAGCTAGATTCACTCTTTACCCGAATATTACATCTACATATGAAAATCCACGTAGACCAATATATATCTACGTATTTCTATCTACGTGCAGATATATCTATTTACATATAACAATCTACATGAAGATAAATCTGACAACATGTAAGCTTATGTCTGGAGACATATCTGTAGACAAAAATTAAATCACATATTTCTATATCAATCGAGATTCTTCTATCAAGGTTGAGATCTCTGAAATGTGATAATTACCATTTCGTTAAACTTCATCTCTCAACATATTTAAATCAACACATAGGTATAACTATCCACCTTAACCAAAATACATCGAGATTTATCAATCCACTTACGACTATCTATGTGGATGTTTTCCTATTCAGCTAGATAGACTCTTTACCAGATTATTACATCTACATATGAAAATACACGTAGACTAATATATATCTACGTATTTCCATCTACTTGCATATATATATGTATATATATATATATATATATATATATATATATATATATATATATATATATATATATAAAAGAATCTACATGAAGATAAATCTGACAGCATATAAGCCTATATTTGGAGTTATATCTGTAGAACAAAATCAAATTACATCATGTTATATCAATCGAGGTACATATATGAACGTTCATATTGTTGAATACAGATGTTTCCAGCTTCTTAAAGATGCTTATCTCAACATATATACATCTACACAAAGTTATAACTATCCATATTTACTAGAATAGATCGAGATATATCAATCCAAGTATATTCATCTACGTTGCGGTGTTTCAATTCAGGTAGATTCTCTTTTTTGGGTATAAATCTATCTACATATGACAATCTACGTAGACGGATAGATCTCTACATTATTACATCTGCATGAAGATGTATCGATATTCATATTACAAACCAGATGGAGATAAACTGATAACATGTAAGCTTATGTCTGGAGACATAGCTATAGACGGAAACCAAATCACATAGTTCTATATCAATCGAGATTCATCTATCAAAGTTGAGGTCTCTGAAATCAGATAATTGCAACTTCGTTAAACTTCATCTCTCAACATATATCCATCTACAGAAAGCTATAACTATCCATATTTACTAGAACAGTAGCAGGAAGGCTGAACCCTAATTTTATCCTCCCGAAAGACATACTAAACACTCCCATTTATCTATCTAATTTCCCTAATCAATAGCTCTCATCGATAACTTTATCATAGATAAGATAATAATCGAAAAAAAAGGTTGCGTGAAAAATCTATAGAAAATCCTTATGATTTCACGTAGAGACTAATTTGTAGGGTTTCGCCTCGTAGGTCGATTAGGTTATTAGATTGATCAACGAGTTTAAAATTAATTTTTGTTAACGTTTTATTATAACACTTCATAAAATCTAGATTAACCGGGTTTTCAATTAATAAATATCCTGGAGAGACAGATGGTGCAAATGAATATAAAATATAAGCTTGCTGAGCTTGGTTTGATTGATCTAGATTTATTTGATAGCTTCCTTCGATAACATCGCATACTAAATTTAACGCGATCACATTTGATATATTTACGTTATTTGGAGCTTTGTGTTTACCGCCACCTTCTGGATCATTATTATATTTGAGGGATTTTATTTCTGATGATGTTATTTTTTTCCATTCATCGTGAATTATTTTAAAGCCAATATCGATAGCTTCACTGAGAAGTTTTTTTAATTCTGGTACGTTATATCCGGGTAGTTTAAACGTAGACATATCTTCAACTTTAATTTTAAAATGTGATGCAAAATTAGTTCTTATTTTTAGATCGAGATTTAATATTTCTTGAATAGATTCTCTATTTAATGTTTCTGCATCATTGATAATTTTGTTGCATGTTTCTACAACGCTGATAAATTCATCTTTGGTAAGATTACCGGATTTAAGAGAGATTAATAATAGTGAAAAATCATTATTCATTTTTTCAAAGTTTTGAATAATTATATCTTTTGTTTATTTGTTATATACTTCTGTTACTCTATTACCAATGTCTGGATTTATTTCTAATATTATTGTTACCCAAAAAGAATTTATCACTCGAGGACTTTTTTTTAACTCATTAAGTTTTTTTTATAACTTCTTATTGGATTATCGGGTTTTATCTTGTCGGTGATATAATCAGATTTTTTTGGTTCTGGTATATTAACGGATTTTTGTTGAGGTGGTAGTTCAGGCCATCCTAGTACGGTTCTAATAGAACTCTGATAAATATCTACGATATAATCCGGTGATTTTATCTCAATCGTAGACGATAAAGTTGGTTCGTGAACTGTTATAGCGATTTTTGATTCTACTCCGGTAAGAGATTTTATTCTACGTTGAAATTCATCATTAATACCCCCGATTTCATAAGATCCTGTTGGTATTGAAACAACATTCCAGTCCGGAGTTCCGTCTGGCTTATTTTTCCATGCTATCCCTAAAGAATTATTTGGTTGTTGATCACCGAATTGTTTTGATCGAATATTAGGCCAGCTATTATAAACTCGTAATTTTGCTAACGCGATTTCATTTACGGGAATTGGAGTTGGAAAATTTACGCTAAATTCAGGGCTTGTTGATGTTATTGATATCATACTTGTTTTCGGTGGTGTTGTATTTGTTACTATTTGTTGAAGCAGTTCTTGCGATGATATTCCTGACATTATTATTATTATCACGCTCCAATTTTGAAATTGTTGATTCATACAGCCGGACCATCTTTGAGAATTCCTCATCGGATATTATCTGATCATCAATTGATGACGAAATCAACATTGATAATTCCGAATATGCGTTTGACGCGGTAATAAGTTTAACAGCGTAATCGTGTAATTTCCGTTGAGAACACGATGATATTTTTTTTGTTATTCCGGTGAATACTCCGGCAATTGTTGCAGTTGCGGAAATACAAATTGGTACAACAACTTGAGCTATCATTGTAACCGATGATAATATTATTCCAGCGCCTGCAATTACGCCTGATACCGAGTATACAGATATATCTAACGCGGTAATTCTACGTTGGTATTTTTTCTTTTTATTTTTATATTCTTCAATTAATGCTTCGAGTTTACTCTGAAATTCTTTAACAGTGTTATAACGATACTGTGATGATGTTGACATTTGTTTTATTTTAGAAACATTGATGTTTTCAAAACATTATTGCTTTTAATTTATTTCTGATATAAATTCCAATTACCATCTTATTGTGGTTCTAACTATAGCTGGATTAACTGCTGTAATAGTTAGAATCACATTATTACTAATAGATTTTTCGACGAATGATACTGTGTTAACTACTTTTCCAATTATAGTAATTATATCTATTCCATCATCCTGTTTTATGGGTGACATAATGGCAATATTAAATGGATGATCGGAAATTATTGTAAATCGATAAATACCTTTAACAGTTAGATCGGGTATTTCTATTCTATAATCCCCTATAATCCAATCCTCCACATCCTGTCGAACTACGCGTATATTATTAGTAATAAGTTTAACTATATCATAAGTTGATTTTAAATTATTGATTTTTGTTTGAATATTATTTTTATTTTCCACATTAGATATTTTTAAATTAGTTATTCTGTTTGAATTTCAGCGAGAGTTGGAGTAACAACCATTGGGGAACCAAAAAACTTATTAATGACATTTCTGCGAAATTGGTTATAATTTTTCACATGATCGTCAAATTCCTTATCAGTGTCTGTAATTTTTTTATCGTAATTGGTAAATTTATCTGTGATTGTTGAAACAATTACACCAGGTTTGTGCTTACCATTGTCAGAATATAACGCTATAGCGTTTTCCGCTGCACTACGATTTTTAATTAAAATATCATCTACGGAAACATAACTGGTTTTTAGTTTACCTGTACGTTCCTCAAATGTAACTATTTCACCAGAGTCAATACTTGCTAAATTTAACATATCTGCCATTTCATCTTCAATTATTTTTTTATCTCGTCTGGTTTAATCTCGCCTGCGTTTGATTTTTTTCGTTGAATTAGATCTTCCACAAATATCAACCATTATTTATAATCGCTAACTACTTCTCTAAAATTTCAGAAGAATTTTTACCGCTAGTATATTCATTCACAGTAATATGTGGTGGTTTCTTTGATTTGGAAATTTCATCAAGAACATTTAATACTTCTTTACCGCATATTGGTGGATCATTTAACCTTTGTGTAGGTAACGTAGAATACCAAATTGGAATTTTAAATTTATGTACGTATTTATAAAATTCTTTAGGTGGTGGTAAACCATATGAATCAAAATAGACAATTCCACGTTGATCAATCGCGTAACAAACCCAGTGAGTACCAGATCCATCACTATCATCAAGATTAATAATACCGGTTTCTGGTATTTGTGGTTGTGTTGGTAATTGATCTTTCATAAAAACTCCTCGGAAATATTTTATTTGAAGTTTTTTAACAGCTTCTAATAAATCAAAATTTGAAATTGGTAAAAATTCTTTTGGAATTATATTGGTCTTCCCAGTCGTAGACCGGATCCGTACATTGGAGGTCTTCCAAGTCTTAGTCCTCGTCATTTTTTTTACGTGAAATATTTCCACCTGTTCTTTTTTATTGCTGTTTCAAATGCTTTACCAGCAGCTAATTTAGCCATTGGAGCAATTACACTAGCGATCAATTTTGGAATTGCATTCTTTTGATTTTGATCTAAAATATTTCCACCGGTTGCCTTCTTTAACGCCATTCCAGCTGCAGTACCAACAGCTCCTAACGCTGCCGCCTTACCCGCTGCAATCAACGCTGGAATCGCAGCCAACAATGGAAATAGTCCTCCGGTTTTTATCATATTTTTTATAGCAGCCGCAGATAGATTAATCTGAACTCCTTTCTTTTCTTTAAAAGCTTTATTGAAATGATTACCCTGAGTTTTCGTCAACGATAACTTATTTGATCCACCGGTCATCTGATTATGTTTCAGTGTAATCGTAGTTCCACATTGTTTAGCTGATCCTGATTGAAGTTTCTTTATCTGACCAGGTGTCAATGTAACATTAATAGTTTTATACGACATTATATAACACCGATTGATTCAATTATGAATTAAAGAAAGTGAAAATGAAAAATTCTTTAGAATTTTTAGAGATTTTCCACTGGTGCATCAATAACTCTCATTCGTCCTCCAACTCCTTCTAACATCATTGATTTATCGCTGAGAATAACGGCAACTGCTCTGTAATTATGAATTTCGGCCGGGTGTGCTAACCGAGCTTTGAAATATATATCAATAACGGATTGTCTTGTTAGATCGAGATGTTCCAGTGAAAAGTAATATATCGGATATAAATTCCTAAAATCTAGCTGGGAAATTTGTAGACCAGTGTCAACATTTTGATCACGCGCCATAAATGACAGTAATCTTTGATATGCTCGTGCAATATGATTTTGGCCGTATTTGAGTTGTACTTCTTCGCGTGGTTCTTGTTGACCATTTACTCTTAACGTTATTTCAGTAACATTCAATTGATCAAATATCATATGACTTCGTTCTTGGTTACCAACTCGAGCATTATCTTGTAACGCTATAAATATATGACGAGGAGCTGAAATACCTTGTTTAGATGCTAAATGCCACGTAAACCAGTCATTGATTGTATCTATTTTAGAATCCGTAGATACGGATAACCAGCTTAGCAATCTCTTTCCTCCTTGATGCATAAAATCCAGCAACCGAGCTTCCGATGTTATCGATGGAGTTAGCACAGGCATCCACAGTGCTATTTTTGTCAATTTAACCTTACCGTCTGTAACACCAGTACTTCTCCAGATTGCATTATTATCATCGCTTTTTCTCATTAATACTATTGTGTGTTTTGCTCCATAAATAACTTTTCTAACGTTTCTACAGAATCCAAATATATGATGTAGTGGAATCGCACATGAAAACTGTCTCTGTTGTCCTTGTAATGTTGCTACTCGTGTTGAAAATCCAAGGTTACATTTTGGATTGGGTCATTTTATAATATCGAATTTATCAGTTGTTGGTTTTGTTTCATGTTCTAGGTCAACTGGTTGATCACCATCAATTGTTTCTTTTTTTACCTGTAGTTTAAGATATTGATTATGATCAGCGTTATCTGTAATATCCTTTGAAAACATCATCGATGGTCCAGCAGATCTTGTATAATCGTCAGAGTATCTCGCTAATCCAATTATCCCCGTGGCAATATCAAGATCGTTTGATATAACTTCAATCTCTTTTGCATCAATAAGATATTTAGCACTTTAGAATAGTGCCATAATACCATTATTGATAAATCCAACTCGGATTTTTGGATCATTATCATACGGTGTATTATCATTTTTTAGGATTTCTCCTTCCACTTCAATGAATGCTTCACACAGTAGAAAATATTTACTGGTATCTTGAACTTGAAGTTCAATTCTTCCTCCTTGATTGGGGTTTATAGCTTGATAAGAATAAAATCGATAATTTTGTACAGAATCGTCTTTATCCGTTTGAGCATCCATATCAAATGCTGGATCAGGTCTGTGCTTAAACATTCTTTATTTATAATCGTTATGGTCTAAATTGTCGTCGACGACGATTTCCAAATCCACTTCCCGCTATCATATTTGCGGTTATACTATCTTGAAGATTTTTCGGTGAAAATCCTTCGGATTTTTTCGCCAAAGACGGAGTCGTCAAAGACGAAGTCGCCAAAGACGAAGTCGCCAACGAATCTAATTTTTGTTGTACCGCTTCATTTATTGCTTTGCTAACTTGCACTGGCATTACTTCCGCAGACGGTAACGGTTTCTTTTTTCGTCTAACTAATGAAGTTACCTTATCCTTTGCAAAAGATAATGCTTTTCCGCCAAGATCTACAACCGCTGAAGGGATTTTATCACGAATAACTTTAATAGCTTTCATCCCCATCTGTTTTACAAATGGTGCAACCTTTGGAGCCATCATTGAAAATAATCCTTTTATTGAACTACTAAGACCATCACCATAATATATACTATAAACCGGGTGTCTTGAATTTATCACGTAGACGCTAGCTGGTTTATCATGATTGTAGTGTATAATCATTCTTTATACTTTTAACGTTTTAATTAGTTGTGAAAATTCTCTCTGAAAATCTCTCTTTAGAATTTCCATTTTCAATGAAAAATCTCAATCGCTGAGATATCCTGGATAATTCTCAACGAGTTCACTAATAAACTCTCGATACGTTGACACATCTATAATCCCACCTTGAAATAACCGTCTACAAATATCAGTAATTTCATTAATTATCTCGTGGGAATTATTTCCAGCTCGTTTTCCTCCGATGAGAACTTCTAACCGTGATATATCATTAAGAATATTACCAGGACAGAAATGATCTTGAAAATTCTCTGTTGAAAATCTCTTAATATTTTCCATTTCCAATCCCTGTCCGGTTATTTCTTTCAGAATATTTTATGAAGAATCTCCACTTGCCTCTATTTTTATTTCTTCGGGTATTGGATCGGCTGTATACGGTGGTGGTTTTTGTTTTACTTGTACTATTCCTTTTAATATACCATCATATATTTTATAACTATCTTTTAATTTTCCTGTAAGTTTGGTTCCGCCACTATTCGCCAAAAACACCTTTTTTGCCCATTTTTCCTTAGTTGTTATGGTTTTTTCATATTCATTTTTCAAATAATTATTTCTATTTCTAAAATTATCGGCAGTAAACTTGGCTAAATCTTGTATTTTTTCAATATTTTTAATTTCATTTAGCGCTTCGCTCGTAAAAAGATTTTCCGGTGTATATTCTCGTGATATATCTGCGGTAGCTCCTTGAGATTCCGGTTCAGCCTGTCGTAGAAGATCTTCTTTTCGTTGTTCTTCTTCTCGTTGTTCTTCTTCTCGTTGTTGTCGAAGATTTTCTTCTCGCTGGAGATCTTCTTCTCGTTGTTGTTGTTGAATCGAGGTTACAAAATCACCATTGAGTGTTTTCGTTGATTTTTTTAATTTGTTTGGATCGTGATGCTATTTTTTCAAATACAGGAAGTACATCCCGCTGTTGAAACCCTGTAAGAGATTCTACTGCGGCTTTCACGTCTTTGGTAGCGCTGGTTATCGGTGAAAATAATTGTTGAGTATCAGCAGAAAATTCTGTTTGAAGTTGCTGTCGTTGTTGTAATTGTTCTCTGACAGCATTTTTCAACGGGATATATTTTTTGAGTGCTGCTAGTCTCTCTCTGGCTAGTCTAGTTGTTAGTGATTCATTTGCCATTATTGAATTTAAATGTAATTTTTCAATTCAATAATTCAGAATATTTTGACAAAGAAAATCTATCATTGAAAATCCTTTCCTCGCGATCTTTCTTTGTTTTAGTTAACTCAGTTAATTTTTGTTGTAAATCCTCATTGATTTTTCATGCTCGGAAATTTGTTCACGTGTTTGTTCTATTATATTTTTCAATTGATCTAATTTTGCTTGTTCTAGTGTTATTACGTCCATTGGTTTTAAATATTCTTCAAATATTTTTAATCCTCGTAACGCGTTAATAAATCTATCATGAAGTTCCCTCTTGGACTTTTTCAATTTTTTTTACATTTTCGAGGAATTCGATGGATTGTTTACAACGTTCTAATAACTCTGCTTTTTTAACCGCATTTTTTTATCTAACGCGGTTATATATTTTGTTAGATTTGTTCCTCGTTCCGTTGCAACGTATCCCGCAATGAATTTCTCATCAGGGTCAAATTCCTTCCAAATCTTATATACACGTCGAAGTGAAATTTTATATTGTTTCGCTATGTCTATCGGTCTAATTTTCCCTCGTGATTCAATGATTTTTCGTTCATCATTCGCGGTTAAATATCTCGCTTTGTTTGGCATTACTATAACAATGAAAATATATTTTTTTGTTACCTGAAAATCAAAAAAGTTTCCCAAATAATATCGTTATCATTATTTCCTTAACGTAGTTAGCATCGGTAATAATACCAGGTAACAAACACAGATAACAAAGACAAATAACAAACACAGATAACGGGAAATTCTATAAATGTTCAGGTAATATTTGTTTCAACGAAATCTCAAAACGCTGTTACCTGAGATTCTTTTTTCATTACCGAGAATCTTCCGAATTTTCATGAAATTTCCCGTTATCTGTGTTTGTTATTTGTCTTTGTTATCTGTGTTTGTTACCTGGTATTATTACCGATGCTAACTACGTTAAGGAAATAATGATAATATCGACATTCGGGTAACAAAAAAAATCGTGAGAATCTTTTTAAGATTTTTAAATGAAAATAGAAAATGAAAATTCAAAGAATTTCAGAAAGAATTTTTAATGGAATTTTCATCGTAAATTAATTTGCAATTCAAAAAAAAAATTGAAGAGTTTTCCGAGGAAAATTCTATGGATTTATCATATTGTTCTGCTACGTTTTTGACGAGTTCTTCTCTGTTAAATACATCTCCGATAGATTTTAACAGCGATTTTAACAATTTTGATATCGTCGCAAACTCTTTAAGAGAATCAGAATTAGATGTTTTTAGTTGATAAAGAATTTCATTTCTTGCTCGAATTAGTGTCTTTGTGACACGGTACTCTGAGCGGTAAGTTGGATACTGTTTATCTCGTGCAGAAGATATTTTTTGATATTCCCGTTGAAGATATTCCGACGTGAATAATTTGTTGCTGTGAAACTCGCGTAAACGGTCAAGTTCAGTTTGTAATTGTTTAACAGTTTCGTCGTTGAAATCGGAAAGATTTTTGTTCGAATTCATTTTATTATATATTAAGAATGTTTAAATTTAATTGGGAATTTTCAGAGAATTTTTACTTTTGAAAATTCTAAGAATTTTCCATTTCCGGATAATTTTCTATTTCTTCTTCATCCGAATAAGGTATATCATCATAATAACAACCAAATTTCCACATTGCATATTCTTCTCTCTCCCTTTCTCTTTCGCGTTGTTCTTTTTCTATTTCTTCTCTATAAAATTTCTCTCGTTCACAGTCGCTTAAATATTCAAGATTCTTCTTAACTAGATTAATAAGATTTCTTATGTCAGAATAATTATCAATACGCGGTCGTATAAATTTATCAAATTCATAGCTATGTATAAAATCATTCATTTTATCAAACGATTTACTACTCTCGATATCGCCCCATTTATTATAACGAACCTTATTAATCGAATTAAGATACTTTTCATTAGTAGCTAATCGCTGAAGATATTCGATGATTTTTTCGATCGTAGTCGCTCGGTTATCTGTAATTATATAATATGTAAAAAAATTTACGTCTAAATGATATTTCAGATAATGAAAAAAATTACGAATATACGAATGAGACTCTGTAGTTGAATTTTTTTGAATGTGTCGTTGAAATAATTCCATCTGCGGCGCGTTTCACAGATCCAATACCGATGTCAAAATATTTAGCTGCCGATCTTATTGATGGGAAGTCTTTAATTGTAGTATCGTAAAACGCTGTCACAGGTCTTGGTATACGATTTTTACTCTGTAGAGGATTACTATTAAGAATATTTTCTCGTTGGGTTATGATTCTTAAATTGTCAACGCGATTATCCAATTTATTTCTGTTAACGTGGTCAACTACAAAACCTTTTGGGATAACTCCTATGAAAATTTCAGCGATAAATCTATGGGCGTAATAAGTTTTGTTTTATTTTTTGTCCTAGACGAACTCCAATTAATATATATCCGGTGTTGCTGACAACACCAATAGGAATTCTTCGTCGTCTATGTGTGATAGTTCCATCTCGTGATGCTTCATAATCAATGTAAATCGGTTTGAAACGTATTCGTCGTTAACTTTATCAATAATATTCATTATTTTTATATAAGATTTTATCCATTTAAATGTTATTATCATTTTTCCGATTTACATAATCCTGCGGAGATCTTACAATTGGAACACGATGATTAATATTTGTATGCGAATCATAGTAACGTTTAAGATCTCTATTTTTTTTAGCGCTGTGACTAGAACATAATTGAGAGTTTTCTCGTACTCCAACTCCGCATACAAGACAAGGTTGTGGACCGGTACTTCCATTACGAAAACGTTGCATGTGAGAGAAACAGTATTGGTTTTTACATGATTTTTCGCATCGAGATAACCTGCCGATAGGTAGCCAATTACATTTATTTGTTGAAATTATATAATAATTAATTAATTAAATTTTATTTGAATGTTCGTTATAATTACATAGATGAAAAATATTACTAATGATTCCCGAGGTAGAACACATTCGAGGACCTATTTTAATCTCGATGCGATTTCGGGGTTAACAATACGAAAAATAAAAAATAAATCACTTATTAAAAAAATTAAAACAGGTATTGATCAGTTTTATAGAGACGGTGCGGCCTTTACGCAGTTATGAACGATGGAAGAGCGGCGGTGATATTATCGTTGTTACCGCCGGGAGTATCATATCTGATGAGAATAAAATATATTAATACGATGATGAGAATCAACGATGGATCATCAGAGACAATTTAACTCCGGTGATGAGAAATAAGAAAAATGTTATCGTGGATAGAGATTCTAGACCCGGGATGTTAACCGGAATTGATAGTAATTATTACGAAAGAGCTTATCCTGTAACGGTGGTTATTTATGGATTATACGCGATAAATAATAACCCAGACATTGGAAAATTATCTCCGATGAGAATATCAACGTCGACGACCTTGTCGTTGAACTGTGCAGCAGAACGTGTAATGGAACATTTTAAGAATGCATCACGAGGAAATAAACTAACTGAACAGCGACGTAACAAAATAATATCCTGGGGAGAAAAGGTAGAAACCACCGGAGCTACAATTGCTGATGTTGCAAAATTAGAGTCGCTGTTGAAATTTCCAATATCAATATCAACGATAACCGGAGATGTGTTACACGAAGGAAAATATAAATGTAATGGAAGCCCTATTGAAAGTATTGACCATAATTCTCACGCGTGGAGTTCAACGGTGTTAGTGTTTCCACGAGAAAAAAATTGTAAAATATATTCCTGAGAAATTTTGTAAAGAGATTTTATACGAAGAAAGGTTATTTGATGTTATTTACGAGTTAAATAGGAATGATCCTGTATCTGTATGGTTGTTGAGAATTCTTGAGGATGAGCAAGGACAATTTGATCAGTTTGTTACGCCACGTGGAGAATTATGTCGTACTGAAGAATTAAATAAAAGGATGAAAACATTTACTGAACAATTTGTAAAGAATTTAAATGAGAAACTTCTAATGAAAAGTTTTAGAACTTCGTCAGTGGTAGCTCACTTCGCAAAAGAAAGAAATTCTTGGAGAGTAACTCCTAGAGAATTCCTCGACGATGTTAAATTGAGTTGTGTTGAGTATAGTCATGGTGGATAATGGAACACAAAATACTCTCGTGATGGGATGATTGCAATTGATATAGCTGCGTGTTATCCTGGAAGTTAAACGAAATACATCGAGATTTTTCAATCCAATTACAACTATGTTTGTCGATGATTTCCAATTCAGCTAGATTCACTCTTTACCTGAATATTACATCTACATATGGCAATCTACGTAGACTAATATATATCTACGTATTTCCATCTACGTGCAAACGTATCTATATACCTATAATAACCTACATGAAGATAAATCTGACAACATGTAAGCTTACGTTTGGAGATATAACTGTAGACCGAAACCAAATTACATCGTGCTATATCAATCGAGATACATATATCAATGTTGATGTGGTTGAATACAGATATTTCAAGCTTCGTTATCATGCTTATCTCAACATATATCCAACATCACATAGCTATAACTATCCATATTCACTAGAACAGATCGAGATATTTCAATCCAAATATAGTCATATACGTTGCGGTGGTTCAATTCAAATAGATTCACTTTCTTGGGGATATATCTATCTACATATGACAATCTACGTAGACTGATAGATCTCTACATTATTCCATCTTCGTGAAGATGTATCGATATACGTATCTCAAACTACATCAAGATAAATCTGACAACATGTAAGCTTACGTCTGGAGACATATCTATAGCCAGTAACCAAATCACATAGTTCTATATCAATCGAGATTCATCTATCAAAGTTGAGATGTCTGATATCAAATTATTACATCTTAGTTAAGTTGCATCTCTCAACATATATCCACCTACATATGCTATAACAATCCTAATTAAAAGAAATACATCGAGATTTTTCAATCCAATTACAACTATCTTTATCGATGATTTCCAATTCAGCTAGATTCACTCTGTACCTGAATATTACAAATACATATGGCAATCTACGTAGACTAATATATATCTACGTATTTCCATCTACGTGCAAACGTATCTATATACCTATAACAAACTACATGAAGATAAATCTGACAACATGTAAGCTTACGTTTGGAGATATAACAGTAGACCGAAACCAAATTACATCGTGCTACATCAATTTAGATACATATATCAACGTTGATGTGGTTGAATACAGATGTTTCAAGCTTCGTTATCATGCTTATCTCAACATATATCCAACATCACATAGCTATAACTATCCATATTCACTAGAACAGATCGAGATATTTCAATCCAAATATAGTCATATACGTTGCGGTGGTTCAATTCAGATAGATCCACTTTCTTGGGGATATATCTATCTACATATGATAATCTACGTAGACTGATAGATCACTACATAATTCCATCTTCGTGAAGATGTATCGATGTACGTATGTCAAACTACATGAAGATAAATCTGACAACATGTAAGCTTATGTCTGGAGACATATCTATAGCCAGGAACCAAATCACATAGTTCTATATTAATCGAGATTCATCTATCAATGTTGAGATATCTGATATCAGATTATTCCATCTTAGTTAATTTGCATCTCTCAACATATATCCATCTACACATAGCTATAACTATCCACATTAAACGAAATACATCGAGATTTTTCAATCCAATTACAAATGTTTGAATACAGATGTTTCAAGCTTCGTTATCATGCTTATCTCAACATATATCCAACATCACATAGCTATAACTATGCATATTTACTATAACATATCGAGATATTTCAATCCAAATATAGTCATATACGTTGCGGTGGTTCAATTCAGATAGATACACTTTCCTGGGGATATATCTATCTACATATGACAATCTAAGTAGACTGATAGATCTCTACATTATTCCATCTTCGTGAAGATGTATCGATAAACGTATGTCAAACTTAATGAAGATAAATCTGACAACATGTAAGCTTACGTTTGGAGATATATCTGTATACCGAAACCAAATCACATCGTGCTATATCAACCGAGATACATATATAAACGTTATTGTGGCTTGAATGCAGATGTTTCAAGCTTCGTTATTATGCTTATCTCAACATATATCCAACATCACATAGCTATAACTATCCATATTTACTAGAACAGATCGAGATATTTCAATCCAAATATAATTATATACGTTGCGGTGGTTCAATTCAGATAGATTCATTTTCTTGGGGATAAATCTATCTACATATGATAATCTACGTAGACTGATAGATCTCTACATTATTCCATCTTCGTGAAGATGTATCGATGTACGTATGTCAAACTACATGAACATAAATCTGACAACATGTAAGCTTATGTCTGGAGACATATCTATAGCCAGTAACCAAATCACATAGTTCTATATCAATCGAGATTCATCTATCAAAGTTGAGATGTCTGATATCAGATTATTCCATCTTAGTTAAGTTGCATCTCTCAACATATATCCACCTTCACATAGCTATAACTATCCACATTAAACGAAATACATAGAGATTTTTCAATCCAATTACAACTATCTTTATCGATGATTTCCAATTCAGCTAGATTCACTCTTTACCTGAATATTACATCTACATATGGCACTCTACGTAGACTAATATATTTCTACGTATTTCCATCTACATGCAAACGTATCTATATACCTATAACAAACTATATGAAGATAAATCTGACAAAATGTAAGCTTACGTTTGGAGATATAACTGTAGACCGAAACCAAATTTTATCGTGCTGTATCAATCGAGATACATATATCAACGTTGATGTGGTTGAAAACAGATGTTTCAAGCTTCGTTATCATGCTTATCTCAACATATATCCAACATCACATAGCTATAACTATCCATATTTACTAGAACAGATCGAGATATTTCAATCCAAATATAGTCATATACGTTGAAGTGGTTCAATTCAGATAGATTCACTTTCTTGGGGTAAGATCTATCTACATATGATAATCTACGTAGACTGATAGATCTCTTCGTGAAGATGTATCGATATACGTATGTCAAACTACATGAAGATAAATCTGACAACATGTAAGCTGATGTCTGGAGACATATCTATAGCCAGTAACCAAATTGCCTAATTCTATATCAATCGAGATTCATCCATCAAAGTTGAGATGTCTGATATCAGATTATTCCATCTTAGTTAATTTGCATCTCTCAACATATATCCACCTACACATAGCTATAAGTATCCACATTAAACGAAATACATCGAGATTTTTCAATCCAATTACAACTGTTTGAATACAGATGTTTCAAGCTTCGTTATCATACTGATCACAACATATATCCAACATCACATAGCTATAACTATCCATATTTACTAGAACAGATCGGGATATTTCAATCCAAATATAGTCATAAACGTTGTGGTGGTTCAATTCAGATAGATTCACTTTCTTGGGGATATATCTATCTACATATGACAATCTACGTAGACTGATAGATCTCTACATTATTCCATCTTCGTGAAGATGTATCGATATACGTATGTCAAACTACATGAAGATAAATCTGACAAGATGTAAGCTTACGTTTGGAGATATATCTGTAGAACGAAACTAAATTACATCGTGCTATATCAACCGAGATACATATATAAACGTTGATGTGGTTTGAATACAGATGTTTCAAGCTTCGTTATCATGCTTATCTCAACATATATCCAACATCACATAGCTATAACTATCCATATTTACTAGAAAACATCGAGATATTTCAATCCAAATATAGTTATATACGTTGCGGTGGTTCAATTGAGATAGATTCACTTTCTTGGGGATAAATCTATCTACATATGACAATCTACGTAGACTGATAGATCTCTACATTATTCCATCTTCGTGAAGATGTATCGATATACGTATGTCAAACTACATGAAGATAAATCTGACATGTAAGCTTATGTCTGGAGACATATCTATAGCCAGTAACCAAATCACATAGTTCTATATCAATCGAGATTCATCTATCAAAGTTGAGATGTCTGATATCAGATTATTCCATCTTAGTTAAGTTGCATCTCTCAACATATATCCACCTACACATAGCTATAACTATCCACATTAAACGATATACATCGAGATTTTTCAATCCAATTACAACTATCTTTATCGATGATTTCCAATTCAGCTAGATTCACTCTTTACCTGAATATTACATCTACATATGGCAATCTACGTAGACTAATATATATCTACGTATTTCCATCTACGTGCAAACGTATATATATACCTATAACAAACTACATGAAGATAAATCTGACAACATGTAAGCTTACGTTTGGAGATATAACTGTAGACCGAAACCAAATTACATCGTGCTATATCAATTGAGTTACATATATCAACGTTGATGTGGTTGAATACAGATGTTTCAAGCTTCGTTATCATGCTTATCTCAACATATATCCAACATCACATAGCTATAACTATCCATATTTACTAGAACAGATCGAGATATTTCAATCCAAATATAGTCATATATGTTGCGGGGGTTCAATTCAGATAGATTCACTTTCTTTGTTATAAATCTATCTACATATGATAATCTACGTAGACTGATAGATCTCTACATTATTCCATCTTCGTGAAGATGTATCGATATACGTATGTCAAACTACATGAAAATAAATCTGACAACGTGTAAGCTTATGTCTGGAGAAATATCTATAGCCAGTAACCAAATTACATAATTTTATATCAATCGAGATTCATCTATCAAATTTGAGATATCTGATGTCAGATTATTCCATCTTAGTTAATTTGCATCTCTCAAGATATATCCACCTACAAAAAGCTATAAGTATCCACATTAAACGAAATACGTCGAGATTTTTCAATCGAATTACAACTATCTTTGTCGATGATTTCCAATTCAGCTAGATTCACTCTTTACCTGAATATTACATCTATATATGGCAATCTACGTAGACTAAAATATATCTACGTATTTCCATCTACGTGCAAACGTATCTATATACCTATAACAAACTACATGAAGATAAATCGGACAACATGTAAGCTCACGTTTGGGGATATAAGTGTAGACCGAAACCAAATTACATCGTGCTATATCAATCGAGATACATATATCAAAGTTGATGTGGTTGAATACAGATGTTTCAAGCTTCGTTATCATGCTTATCTCAACATATATCCAACATCACATAGCTATAACTATCCATATTTACTAGAACAGATCGAGATATTTCAATCCAAATATAGTCATATACGTTGCGGTGGTTCAATTCAGATAGATTCACTTTCTTGGGGATATATCTATCTACTTTTGACAATCTACGTAGACTGATAGATCTCTACATTATTCCATCTTCGTGAAGATGTATCGATATACGTATGTCAAACTACATGAAGATAAATCTGACAACATGTAAGCTTATGTTTGGAGACATATCTATTGCCAGTAACAAAATCACATAATTCTATATCAATCGAGATTCATCTATCAAAGTTGAGATGTCTGTTGTCAGATTATTCCGTCTTACTCAAGTTGCATATCTCAACATATATCCACCTACATATAGCTATAACTATCCACATTAAACGAAATACATCGAGATTTTACAATCGAATTACAACTATCTTTATAGATGATATCCAATTCAGCTAGATTCACTCTTTACCTGAATATTACATCTACAACTGACAATATACGTAGACTAATATATGTCTACATATTTCCATGTACGTGCAAACGTATCTATATACCTATAACAAACTACATGAAGATAAATCTGACAACATGTAAGCTTACGTTTGGAGATATAACTGTAGACCGAAACCAAATTACATCGTGCTATATCAATTGAGATACATATATCAACGTTGATGTGGTTGAATACAGATGTTTCAAGCTTCGTTATCATGCTTATCTAAAAATATATCCAACATCACATAGCTATAACTATCCATATTCACTAGAACAGATCGAGATATTTCAATCCAAATATAGTTATATACGTTGCGGTGGTTCAATTCAGATAGATTCACTTTCTTGTGGAAAGATCTATCTACATATGAAAATCTACGTAGACTAATAGATCTCTACATTATTCCATCTTCGTGAAGATGTATCGATATACGTATGTCAAACTACATGAAGATAAATCTGACAACATGTAAGCTTATGTCTGGAGACATATCTATAGCCAGTAACCAAATCACATAGTTCTATATCAACCGAGATTAATCTATCAAAGTTGAGATGTCTGATATCAGATTATTTCATCTTAGTTAAGTTGCATCTCTCAACATATATCCACCTACACATAGCTATAGCTATCCACATTAAACGAAATACATCGAGAATTCTCAATCCAATTACAACTATCTTTATCGATGATTTCCAATTCAGCTAGATTCACTATTTACCTGAATATTACATCTACATATGGCAATCTACGTAGACTAATATATATCTACGTATTTCCATCTACGTACCTATAACAAACTACATGAAGATAAATCTGACAGTATGTAAGCTTACGTTTGGAGATATAACTGTAGACCGAAACCAAATTACATCGTGCTATATCAACCGAGATTCATATATAAACGTTGATGTGTTTTGAATACAGATGTTTCAAGCTTCGTTATCATGCTTGTCTCAACATATATCCAACATCACATAGCTATAACTATCCATATTTTCTAGAACAGATCGAGATATTTCAATCCAAATATAGTCATATACGTTGCGGTGGTTCAATTCAGATAGATTCACTTTCTTGGGGATATATCTATCTATATATGACAATCTACGTAGACTGATAGATCTCTACACTATTCCATCTTCGTGAAGATGTATCGATATACTTATGTCAAACTACATGAAGATAAATCTGACAACATGTAAGCTTATGTCTGGAGACATATCTATAGCCAGTAACCAAATCACATAGTTCTATATCAACCGAGATTCATCTGTCAAGGTTGAGATGTCTGATCTCACATTATTCCATCTTAGTTAAGTTGCATCTCTCAACATATATCCACCTATACATAGCTATAACTATCCACATTTAACGAAATACATCGAGATTTCTCAATCCAATTGCAACTATCTTTATCGATGATTTCCAATTCAGCTAGATTCACTCTTTACCTGAATATTACATCTACATATGGCAATCTACGTAGACTAATATATATCTACGTTATTTCCATGTACGTGCAAACGTATCTATATACCTATAACAAACTACATGAAGATAAATCTGACAACATGTAAGCTTACGTTTGGAGATGTAACTGTAGACCGAAACCAAATTACATCGTGCTATATCAATTGAGATACATATATCAACGTTGATGTGGTTGAATACTGATGTTTCAAGCTTCGTTATCATGCTTATCTCAACATATATCCAACATCACATAGTTATAACTATCCATATTTACTAGAACAGATCGAGATATTTAAATCCAAATATAGTCATATACGTTGCGGTGGTTCAATTCTGATAGATTCATTTTCTTGGGGAAAGATCTATCTACATATGACAATCTACGTAGACTGATAGATCTCTACATTATTCCATCCTCGTGAAGATGTATTGATATACGTATGTCAAACTACATGAAGATAAATCTGACAACATGTAAGCTTATGTCTGGAGACATATCTATAGCCAGTAACCAAATCACATAGTTCTATATCAACCGATATTAATCTATCAAAGTTGAGATGTCTAATATCAGATTATTCCATCTTAGTTAAGTTGCATCTCTCAACATATATCCACCTACATATAACTATAGCTATCCACATTAAACGAAATACATCGAGATTTCTCAATCCAATTACAACTATCTTTATCGATGATTTCCAATTCAGCTAGATTCACTCTTTACCTGAATATTACATCTACATATGGCAAAATACATCGAGATATTTCAATCCAAATACAACTATCTCTGTCGATGTTTTCCAATTCATCTAGTTTCACTATTTAACTAAATATTACATCTACATATGACAATATACGTAGACCAATATAAATCTACGTATTTGCAACTACGTGCTGACCTATCTGTATACCTATAACAAACTACATGAAGATAAATCTGACAGCATGTAAGCTTATGTTTGGAGATGTATCCGTAGACCAAATCCAAATTAGATAGTGCTATGTCAATCGAGATACATATATCAACGTTGATGTGGTCGAATACAAATGTTTCAATCTTTGTTATCATGCTTATCTCAACATATATCCAACTGCACATAGCTATAACTATCCATATTAACTGGAACAGATCGAGATATTTCAATCCAAATATAGTTATATACGTTGCGGTGGTTCAATTCAGATAGATTCACTTTCTTTTATGATGAATCTATGTACATATGACAATCTACGTAGACTGATATGTTTCTACATTATTCCATCTGCGTGAAGATGTATCGATATACATATGACAAACTACAGGAAGATTAATCTGACTATATGTAAGCTTATATCTGGAGACATATCTATAGACAGAAACAAAATCACATAGTTCTATATCAATTGAGTTTCATCTATCAAAGTTGAGATGTCTGAAATAAGACAATTTAAACTTCGTTAAGCTGCATCTCTCAACATTTATCCATCTACACATAGCTAAAAGTTTCAACATTAACCAAAATACATCGATATATTTCAATTCAAATACAACTATCTATGTCGATGTTTTCCAATTCTTCTAGTTTCACTATTTAACTAAATATTACATCTACATATGACAATATACGTAGACTTACATATATCTACGTATTTCCATCTACATGCAGACGTATCTATATACCTATAACAAACTACATGAAGATAAATCTGACAACATGTAAGTTTATGTTTGTAGATATATCTGTTGACCGAATCCAAATTACATCGTGCTGTATCAATCGAGATACATATATCAACTTTGATGTGGTTGAATACAGTTCACTATTTAAATAAATATTACATCTACATATGACAATATACGTAGACTAATATATGTCTACGTATTTCCATCTACATGAAGTCGTATCTATATACCTATAACAAACCAAATGAAGATAAATCTGACAACGTGTAATCTTATGTTTTGAGATATAGCTGAAGACGGAATCCAAATTACATTGTGCTATATCAATCAAGATACATATATCAACGTTGATGCGGTTGAATACAGATGTTTCCAGCTTCGTTAAGGTTCTAATCTCAACATATATGAATAGATGAACGTAGATGAATATATTTGGATTGAACTATCTCGATTGATATAGCACGATGTATTTTGGATTCGGTCTACAGATATATCTCCAAACATAAGCTTAAATGTTGTCAGATTCATCTTCATGTAGTTTGTTATATGTTTATTGATACGTCTGAACGTAGATGGAAATACCTAGATATATATTAATCTACGTAGATTGTCATTTGTAGATGTAATATTTAGGTAAATAGTGAATCTAAATGAATTGGAATACATCGACATATATAGTTGTATTTGGATTGAAATATCTCCATCTATTCTTATAAATATGGATAGTTATAGCTATGTGTAGATTGATATATGTTGAGAGATGCAGCTTAACGAAGATGTAATTGTCTGATTTCAGACATCCCAACTTTGATAGATGAATCTCGATTGATAGAGAACTATGCTATTTGGTTTCTGTCTATAGATATGTCTCCAGACATAATCTTGCATGTTGACGGATTTATCTTCATGCAGTTTGTCATATGTATATCGATACATCTAGACGCAGATGGAATAATGTAAAGTTCTATCAGTCTACATAGATTGTCATATGTAGATAGATTTGTCCCAAAGAAAGTGAATCTAACTGAATTCGAACACCGCAACGTAGATGAATATATTTGGATTGAAATATCTCGATCTATTCTATTAAATATGGATAGTTATAACTATGTGTAGATGGATATATGTTGAGATAAGCATCTTAACGAAGTTGGAAACATCAGTATTCAATCACATCAACGTTGATATATGTATCTCGATTGATATAGCACGTTGTAATTTGGTTTCGGTCTACAGATTTATCTCCAAAGATAAGCTTACAGGTTGTCAGATTCGTCTTCACGCAGTTTGTTATAGGTATATAGATACGTCTGCACGTAGATGGAAATACCTAGACATATATTAATCTACGTAGATTGTCATCTGTAGATGTAATATTTAGGTAAATAGTGAATCTAGCTGAATTGGAATACATCGACATAGATAGTTGTATTTGGATTGAAACATATCGCTGTATTTTCGTTAATGTGGATAATTATAGTTTTGTGTAGATGGATATATGTTGATAGATGCAGCTTAAAGAAGTTGGAATTGTCTGATTTCATACATCTCAACTTTGATAGACGAATCTCGATTGATATAGAACTATTTGATTTGGTTTCTTTGTATAGATATGTCTCCAGACATAATCTTACATGTTGACAGATTTATCTTAATGTAGTTTCTTATATGTATATCGACACATCTTAACGCAGATGGAATAATGTAGAAATCTTTCAGTCTACATAGATTGTCGTATGTAGACAGATTTGTCCCAAAGAAATATAATCTAACTGAATTGATACACCACAATGTAGATGAATATATTTGGATTGAAATATCTCGATCAATTCTAGTAAATATGGATAGTTATAGCTATGTTTAGATGGATATATGTTGAAATAAGCATCTTAACAAAGTTGGAAATATCTGTATTCAACCACACCAACCTTGATATATGTATCTCGATTGATATAGCACGTTGTAATTTGGTTTCGGTCTACAGATATACCTTCAAACATAAGCTTACATGTTGTCAGATTCATTCATGTAGTTTGTTATAGGTATTTAGATACGTCTGCACGTAGATGGATATACGTAGATATATATTAGTCAACGTAGATTTTCATATGTAGATGTAATATTTAGGTAAATAGTGAATCTAGCTGAATTGGAAAACATCGACATAGATAGTTGTATTTAGATTAAAATATCACGATGTATTTTGGTTATAGTGGCTAGTTATAGATATATGTAAATATACCTATGTTGAGACATCTAGATTAACGAAGTTGGAATTGTCTGATTTCAAACAACTCAACTTTGATAGATGAATCTCGATTGATATAGAACTATTTGATTTGGTTTCTGTCTATAGATATGTCTCCAGACAATCTTACATGTTGTCAGATTTTTCTTCATGTAGTTTGTCATATGTATATCGATACATCTAAACGCAGATGGAATAATGTATAGATCTATCAGTCTACATAGGTTGTCATATGTTGATAGATTTATCGCAAAAAAAGTGAATCTAACTGAATTCAAACACCGCATCTTAGATGAATATATTTGTATTGAACTATCTCGATCCACTCTAGTAAATATGGATAGTTGCAGCTATGTGTAGATGGATATATGTTGAGATAAGCATCTTACCGAAGTTGGAAACATCAGGATTCAACCACATGAACGTTGATATATGTATCTCGATTGATATAGCACGTTGTAATTTGGTTTCGGTCTACAGATTTATCTCCAAACATAAACTTACATGTTGTCAGATTCATCTTCATGTAGTTTGTTATATGTATATAGATACGTCTGCACGTAGATGGAAATACCTAGATATATAGTAATCTACGTAGATTGTCATCTGTAGATGTAATATTTAGGTAAATAGTGAATCTAGCTGAATTGGAATACATCGACATAGAGAGTTGTATTTGGATTGAAATATATCGCTGTATTTTGGTTAATGTGGATAATAATGGTTTTGTGTAGAAGGATATATGTTGAGAGACGCAGCTTAACGAAGATGGAATTGTCTGATTTCATACATCTCAGCTTTGATAGATGAATCTCGATTGATATAGAACTATTTGATTCGGTTTCTTGGTATAGATATGTATCCAGACAAAATCTTACATGTTGAGAGATTTATCTTCATGTAGTTTGTCATATGTATATCGATACATCTAAACGCAGATGGAATAATGTAAAGAATTATCAAGCTACATAGATTTTCATATCTAGATAGATTTGTCCCGAAGAAATTGAATATAACTGAATTGATACACAGCAACGTAGATGAATATATTTGGATTGAAATATCTCCATCTATTCTAAAATATGGATAGCTATAGCTATGTGTAGATGGATATATGTTGAGAGATGAAGCTTAGTGGAGTTGGAACTGTCTGATTTCAAACATTTCAACTTTGATAGATGAATGTCGATTGATATAGAACTATGTGATTTAGCTTCTGTCTATAGATATGTCACCAGACATAATCTTACATATTGACAGATTTATCTTCATGTAGTTTGTCATATGTATATCGATACATCTAAACGCAGATGGAATAATGTAGAGATCTATCAGTATACATAGATTGTCATATGTAGATAGATTTATCCCAAAAAAAGTGCATCTAACTGAATTGAAACACCGCAACGTAGATGAATATATCTGGATTGAACTATCTGGATCTACTGTAGTGAATATGGATAGTTATAGCTATGTGATGTTGGATCTATGTTGAGATAAGCATGATAAGGAAGCTTGAAACATCTGTATTCAAACCACATCAACGTTTATATATGTATCTCGGTTGATATAGCACGATGTAATTTGGTTTCGGTTTACAGATATATCTCCAAACGTAAGCTTACATGTTGTCAGATTTATCTTCATGTAGTTTGACATACGTATATCGAAACATCTTCAAGAAGATGGAATAATGTAGAGATCTATCAGTCTACGTAGATTGTCATATGTAGATAGATTTATCCCCAAGAAAGTGAATCTATCTGAATTGAACCACCGCAACGTATATAACTATATTTGGATTGAAATATCACGATCTGTTCTAGTAAATATGGATAGTTTTAGCTATGTGATGTTGGATATATGGTTAGATAAGCATGATAACGAAGCTTGAAACATCTGTAATCAAACCACATCAACGTTTATATATGTATCTCGTTTGATATAGCACGATGCAATTTGGTTTCGGTCTACAGATATATCTCCAAACGTAAGCTTTCATGTTGTCAGATTAATCTTCATGTAGTTTGACATCCGTATATCGATACATCTTCACGAAGATGGAGTAATGTAGAGATCTATCAATCTACGTAGATTGTCAGATGTAGATGGATTTATCCCCAAGAAAGTGAATCTATCTGAATTGAACCACCGCAACGTATATAACTATATTTGGATTGAAATATCACGATCTGGTCTAGGATATATGGATCGTTATAGCTATGTGATGTTGGATGTATGGTTAGATAAGCATGATAAGGAAGCTTGAAACATCTGTATTCAAACCACATCAACGTTTATATATGTATCTCGGTTGATATAGCACGATGTAATTTGGTTTCGGTCTACAGATATATCTCCAAACGTAAGCTTACATGTTGTCAGATTTATCTTCATGTGGTTTGACATACGTATATCGATACATCTTCACGAAGATGGAATAATGTAGAGATCAATCAGTCTACGTAGATTGTCATATGTAGATAGATTTATCCCCAAGAAAGTGAATCTATCTGAATTGAACCACCGCAACGTATATAACTATATTTGGATTGAAATATCTCGATCTGTTCTAGTAAATATGGATAGTTATAGCTATGTGATGTTGGATATATGTTGAGATAAGCATGATAACGAAGCTTGAAACATCTGTATTCAAACCACATCAACGTTTATATATGTATCTTGGTTGATATAGCACGATGTAATTTGGTTTCGGTCTACAGATATATCTCCAAACGTAAGCTTACATGTTGTCAGATTTATCTTCATGTAGTTTGACATACGTATATCGATACAACTTCAAGAAGATGGAATAATGTAGAGATCTATCAGTCTACGTAGATTGTCATATGTAGATAGATTAATCCCCAAGAAAGTGAATCTATCTGAATTGAACCACCGCAACGTATATAACTATATTTGGATTGAAATATCACGATCTGTTCTAGTAAATATGGATAGTTTTAGCTATGTGATGTTGGATATATGGTTAGATAAGCATGATATCGAAGCTTGGAACATCTGTAATCAAACCACATCAACGTTTATATATGTATCTCGTTTGATATAGCACGATGCAATTTGGTTTCGGTCTACAGATATATCTCCAAACGTAAGCTTTCATGTCAGATTCATCTTCATGTAGTTTGACATACGTATATCGATACATCTTCACGAAGATGGAGTAATGTAGAGATCAATCAGTCTACGTTGATTGTCAGATGTAGATAGATTTATCCCCAAGAAAGTGAATCTATCTGAATTGAACCACCGCAACGTATATAACTATATTTGGATTGAAATATCTCTATCTGTTCTAGTAAATATGGATAGTTATAGCTATGTGATGTTGGATATATGTTGAGATAAGCATGATAAGGAAGCTTGAAACATCTGTATTCAAACCACATCAACGTTTATATATGTATCTCGGTTGATATAGCACGATGTAATTTGGTTTCGGTCTACAGATATATCTCCAAACGTAAGCTTACATGTTGTCAGATTCATTTTCATGTAGTTTGACATCCGTATATCGATACATCTTCACGAAGATGGAATAATGTAGAGATCTATCAATCTACGAAGATTGTCATATGTGGATAGATTTATCCCCAAGAAAGTGAATCTATCTGAATCGAACCATCGCAACGTATATAACTATATTTGGATTGAAATATCACGATCTGGTCTAGGAAATATCGATCGTTATAGCTAGGTGATGTTGGATATATGGTTAGATAAGCATGATAAGGAAGCTTGAAACATCTGTATTCAAACCACATCAACGTTTATACATGTATCTCGGTTGATATAGTACGATGTAATTTGGTTTCGGTCTACAGATATATCTCCAAACGTAAGCTTACATGTTGTCAGATTTATCTTCATGTGGTTTGACATACGTATATCGATACATCTTCACGAAGATGGAATAATGTAGAGATCAATCAGTCTACGTAGATTGTCATATGTAGATAGATTTATCCCCAAGAAAGTGAATCTATCTGAATTGAACCACCGCAACGTATATAACTATATTTGGATTGAAATATCACGATCTGCTCTAGTAAATATGGATAGTTATAGCTATGTGATGTTGGATATATGTTGAGATAAGCATGATAACGAAGCTTGAAACATCTGTATTCAAACCACATCAACGTTTATATATGTATCTCGGTTGATATAGCACGATGTAATTTGGTTTCGGTCTACAGATATATCTCCAAACGTAAGCTTACATGTTGTCAGATTTATCTTAATGTAGTTTGACATACGTATATCGAAACATCTTCACAAAGATGGAATAATGTAGAGATCTATCAGTCTACGTAGATTGTCATATGTAGATAGATTTATCCCCAAGAAAATGAATCTATCTGAATTGAACCAACGCAACGTATATAACTATATTTGGATTGAAATATCACGATCTGTTCTAGGAAACATGGATAGTTTTAGCTATGTGATGTTGGATATATGGTTAGATAAGCATGATAACGAAGCTTGAAACATTTGTAATCAAACCACATCAACGTTTATATATGTATCTTGGTTGATATAGCACGATGTAATTTGGTTTCGGTCTACAGATATATCTCCAAACGTAAGCTTAAATGTTGTCAGATTTATCTTCATGTAGTTTGACATACGTATATCGATACATCTTCACGAAAATGAAATAATGTAGAGATCAATCAGTCTACGTAGATTGTCATATGTAGATAGATTTATCCCCAAAAAAGTGAATCTATCTGAATTGAACCACCGCAACGTATATAACTATATTTGGATTGAAATATCTCTATCTGTTCTAGTAAATATCGATAGATATCGCTATGTGATGTTGGATATATGTTGAGATAAGCATGATAAGGAAGCTTGAAACATCTGTATTCAAACCACATCAACGTTTATATATGTATCTCGGTTGATATAGCACGATGTAATATGGTTTCGGTCTACAGATATATATCCAAACGTAAGCTTACATGTTGTCAGATTTATCTTCATGTAGTTTGACATACGTATATCGATACATCTTCAAGAAGATGGAATAATGTAGAGATCTATCAGTCTACGTAGATTGTCATATGTAGATAGATTAATCCCCAAGAAAGTGAATCTATCTGAATTGAACCACCGCAACGTATATAACTATATTTGGATTGAAATATCACGATCTGTTCTAGTAAATATGGATAGTTTTAGCTATGTGATGTTGGATATATGGTTAGATAAGCATGATATCGAAGCTTGGAACATCTGTAATCAAACCACATCAACGTTTAAATATGTATCCCGTTTGATATAGCACGATGTAATTTGGTTTCGGTGTACAGATATATCTCCAAACGTAAGCTTACATGTTGTCAGATTCATCTTCATGTAGTTTGACATACGTATATCGATACATCTTCACGAAGATGGAGTAATGTAGAGATCTATCAATCTACGTAGATTGTCATATGTAGATAGATTTATCCCCAAGAAAGTGAGTCTATCTGAATTGAACCAACGCAACGTATATAACTATATTTGGATTGAAATATCTCGATCTGTTCTCGTAAATATGGATACTTATAGCTATGTGATGTTGGATATATGGATAGATAAGAATGATAACGAAGCTTGAAACATCTGTTATCAAACCACATCAACGTTTATATATGTATCTCGGTTGATATAGCACGATGTAATTTGGTTTCGGTCTACAGATATATATCAAAACGTAAGCTTACATGTTGTCAGATTTATCTTAATGTAGTTTGACATACGTATATCGATACATCTTCACAAGGATGGAATAATGTGGAGATCTATCAGTCTACGTAGATTGTCATATGTAGATAGATTTATCCCCAAGAAAGTGAATCTATCTGAATTGAACCAGCGCAACGTATATAACTATATTTGGATTGAAATATCTCGATCTTTTCTAGTAAATATGGATAGTCATAGCTATGTGATGTTGGATATATAGTTAGATAAGCATGATAACGAAGCTTGAAACATTTGTATTCAAACCACATCAAGGTTTATATATGTATCTCGGTTGATATAGCACGATGTAATTTGGTTTCGGTCTACAGTAATATCTCCAAACGTAACCTTACATGTTGTCAGATTCATCTTCATGTAGTTTGACATCCGTATATCGATACATCATCACGAAGATGGAATAAGGTAGAGATCAATCAGTCTACGTAGATTGTCATATGTAGATAGATTTAACCCCAAGAAAGTGAATCTATCTGAATTGAACCACGGAAACGTATATAACTATATTTGGATTGAAATATCTCGATTTGTTCCAGTTAATATGGATAGTTATAGCTATGTGATGTTGGATATATGTTGAGATAAGCATGATAATGAAGCTTGAAACATCTGTATTCAAACCACATCAACGTTTATATATGTATCTCGGTTGATATAGCACGATGTAATTTGGTTTCGGTCTACAGATATATCTCCAAACGTAAGCTTACATGTTGTCAGATTTATTTTCATGTAGTTTGACATACGTATATCGATACATCTTCTAGAAGATGGAATAATGTAGAGTTCTATCAGTCTACGTAGATTGTCATATGTAGATAGATTTATCCCCAAGAAAGTGAATCTATCTGAATTGAACCACCGCAACGTATATAACTATATTTGGATTGAAATATCACGATCTGTTCCAGTAAATATGGATAGTTTTAGCTATGTGATGTTGGATATATGGTTAGATAAGCATGATAACGAAGCTTGAAACATCTGTAATCAAACCACATCAACGTTTATATATGTATCTCGTTTGATATAGCACGATGCAATTTGGTTTCGGTCTACAGATATATCTCCAAACGGAAGCTTTCATGTTGTCAGATTCATCTTCATGTAGTTTGACATCCGTATATCGATACATCTTCACGAAGATGGAGTAATGTAGAGATCTATCAATCTACGTAGATTGTCAGATGTAGATAGATTTATCCCCAAGAAAGTGAATCTATCTGAATTGAACCAACGCAACGTATATAACTATATTTGGATTGAAATATCTCGATCTTTTCTAGTAAATATGGATAGTTATAGCTATGTGATGTTGGATATATGTTGAGATAAGCATGATAAGGAAGCTTGAACATCTGCATTCAAACCACATCAACGTTTATATATGTATCTCGGTTGATATAGCACGATGTAATTTGGTTTCGGTCTACAGTAATATCTCCAAACGTAAGCTTACATGTTGTCAGATTCATCTTCATGTAGTTTGACATCCGTATATCGATACATCATCACGAAGATGGAATAATGTAGAGATCAATCAGACTACGTAGATTGTCATATGTAGATAGATTTAACCCCAAGAAAGTGAATCTATCTGAATTGAACCACGGAAACGTATATAACTATATTTGGATTGAAATATCTCGATCTGTTCTAGTAAATATGGATAGGTATAGCTATGTGATGTTGGATATATGGTTAGATAAGCATGATAACGAAGCTTGAAACATCTGTATTCAAACCACATCAACGTTTAAATATGTATCTCGGTTGATATAGCACGATGTAATTTGGTTTCGGTCTACAGATATATCTCCAAACGTAAGCTTACATGTTGTCAGATTTATCTTCATGTAGTTTGACATCCGTATATCGATACATCTTCACGAAGATGGTATAATGTAGAGATCTATCAATCTACGTAGATTGTCATATGTAGATAGATTTATCCCCAAGAAAGTGAATCTATCTGAATCGAACCATTGCAACGTATATAACTATATTTGGATTGAAATATCACGATCTGGTCTAGGAAATATGGATAGTTATAGCTATGTGATGTTGGATATATGGTTAGATAAGCATGATAACGAAGCTTGAAACATCTGTAATCAAACCACATCAACGTTTATATATGTATCTCGGTTGATATAGCACGATGTAATTTGGTTTCGGTCTACAGATATATCTCCAAACGTAAGCTTACATGTTGTCAGATTTATCTTCATGTAGTTTGACATACGTATATCGATACATCTTCACGAAGATGGAATAATGTAGAGATCTATTAGTCTACGTAGATTGTCATATTTAGATGGATTTATCCCCAAGAAAGTGAATCTATCTGAATTGAACCACCGCAACGTATATAACTATATTTGGATTGAAATATCTCGATCTGTTCTAGTAAATATGGATAGTTATACCTATGTGATGTTGGATACATGTTGAGATAAGCATGATATAGAAGTTTGAAAGATCTGTATTCAAACCACATCAACGTTTATATATGTATCTCGGTTGATATAGCACGATGTAATTTGGTTTCGGTCTACAGATATATCTCCAAAGGTAAGCTTACATGTTGTCAGATTTATCTTCATGTAGTTTGACATACGTATATCGATACATCTTCCCCAAGATGGAATAATGTAGAGATCTATCAGTCTACGTAGATTGTCATATGTAGATAGATTTATCCCCAAGAAAGTGAATCTATCTGAATTGAACCACCGCAACGAATATAACTATATTTGGCTTGAAATATCTCGATCTGTTCTAGTAATTATGGATAGGTATAGCTATGTGATGTTGGATATATGGTTAGATAAGCATGATAATGAAGCTTGAAACATCTGTATTCAAACGACATCAACGTTTGTATATGTACCTCGGTTGATAAAGCACAATGTAATTTGGTTTCGGTCTACAGATATATCTCCAAACGAAAGGTTACATGTTGTCAGATTTATCTTCATGTAGTTTGACATACGTATATCGATACATCTTCACGAAGATGGAATAATGTAGAGATCTATCAGTCTACGTAGATTGTCATTTGTAGATAGATTTATCCCCAAGAAAGTGAATCTATCTGAATTGAACCACCGCAACGTATATAACTATATTTGGATTGAAATATCTCGATCTGTTCTAGTAAATATGGATAGTTATAGCTATGTGATGTTGGATATATATATAGCACGATGTAATTTGGTTTCGGTCTACAGATATATCTCCAAACGTAAGCTTATATGTTGTCAGATTTATCTTCATGTAGTTTGACATACGTATATCAATACATCTTCACGAAGATGGAATAATGTAGAGATCTATCAGTCTACGTAGATTGTCATATGTAGATAGATTTATCCCCAAGAAACTGAATCTATCTGAATTGAGCCACCGCAACGTATATAACTATATTTGGATTGAAATATCTCGATCTGTTCTAGTAAATATGGATAGTTATAGCTATGTGATGTTGGATATATGTTGAGATAAGCATGATAACGAAGCTTGAAACATCTGTATTGAAACGACATCAACGTTTGTATATGTACCTCGGTTGATAAAGCACAATGTAATTTGGTTTCGGTCTACAGATATATCTCCAAACGTAAGCTTACATGTTGTCAGATTTATCTTCATGTAGTTTGACATACGTATATCGATACATCTTCACGAAGATGGAATAATGTAGAGATCTATCAGTCAAACGTAGATTGTCATTTGTAGATAGATTTATCCCCAAGAAAGTGAATCTATCTGAATTGAACCACCGCAACGTATATAACTATATTTGGATTGAAATAACTCGATCTGTTCTAGTAAATATGGATAGTTATAGCTATGTGATGTTGGATATATGTTGAGATAAGCATGATAACGAAGCTTGAAACATCTTTATTCAAACCACATCAACGTTCATATATTTATCTCGGTTGATATAGCACGATGTAATTTGGTTTCCGTCTACAGATATATCTCCAATCGTAAGCTTACATGTTGTCAGATTTATCTTCATGTAGTTTGACATACGTATATCGATACATCTTCACGAAGATGGAATAATGTAGAGATCTATCAGTCTACGTAGATTGTCATATGTAGATAGATTTTTCCCCAAGAAAGTGAATCTATCCGAATTGAACCACCGCAACGTACATAATTATATTTGGATTGAAATATCTCGATCAGTTCTAGTAAATATGGATAGCTATAGCTATGTGATGTTATATATATATACATAGCACGATGTAATTTGGTTTCGGTCTACAGATATATCTCCAAACGTAAGCTTACATGTTGTCAGATTTATCTTCATGTAGTTTGACATACGTATATCGATACATCTTCCCGAAGATGGAATAATGTAGAGATCTATCAGTCTACGTAGATTGTCATATGTAGATAGATAGATAGAAAGTGAATCTATCTGAATTGAACCAGCGGAACGTATATAACTATATTTGGATTGAAATATCTCGATCTGTACTAGTAAATATGGATAGTTATAGCTATGTGATGTTGGATATATGTTGAGATAAGCATGATAACGAAGCTTGAAACATCTGTATTCAAACGACATCAACGTTCATATATGTATCTCGGTTGATATAGCACGATGTAATTTGGTTTCCGTCTTCAGATATATCTCCAATCGTAACCTTACATGTTGTCAGATTTATCTTCATGTAGTTTGACATAAGTATATCGATACATCTTCACGAAGATGGAATAATGTAGAGATCTATCAGTCTACGTAGATTGTCATATGTAGATAGATTTATCCCCAAGAAAGTGAATCTATCTGAATTGAACCACCGCAACGTATATAATTATATTTGGATTGAAATATCTCGATCAGTTCTAGTAAATATGGATAGTTATAGCTATGTGATGTTATATATATATATAGCACCATGTAATTTGGTTTCGGTCTACAGATATATCTCCAAACGTAAGCTTACATGTTGTCAGATTTATCTTCATGTAGTTTGACATTCGTATATCGATACATCTTCACAAAGATGGAATAATGTAGAGATCTATCAGTCTACGTAGATTGTCATATGTAGATAGATATATCCCCAAGAAAGTGAATCTATCTGAAATGAACCACCGCAACGTATATAACTATATTTGGATTGAAATATGTCGATCTGTTCTAGTAAATATGGACAGTTATAACTATGTGATGTTGGGTATATGTTGAGATAAGCATGATAACGAAGCTTGAAACATCTGTATTCAAACTACATCAACGTTCATATATGTATCTCGGTTGATATAGCACGATGTAATTTGGTGTCAGTCAACAGCCATATCTCCAAACGTAAGCTTACATGTTGTCAGATTTATCTTCATGTAGTTTGCCATACGTATATCGATACATCTTCACGAAGATGGAATAATGTAGAGATCTATCAGTCTACGTAGATTGTCATATGTAGATAGATTCATCCCCAAGAAACTGAATCTATCTGAATTGAACCACCGCAACGTATATAACTATATTTGGATTGAACTATCTCGATCTGTACTAGTAAATATGGATAGTTATAGCTATGTGATGTTGGATATATGTTGAGATAAGCATGATAACGAAGCTTGAAACATCTGTATTCAAACCACATCAACGTTCATATATGTATCTCGGTTGATATAGCACGATGTAATTTGGTTTCGGTCTACAGATATATCTCCAAACGTAAGCTTACATGTTGTCAGATTTATCTTGTTGTAGTTTGACATACGTATATCGATACATCTTCACGAAGATGGAATAATGTAGAGATCTATCAGTCTACGTAGATTGTCATATGTAGATAGATTTATCCCCAAGAAACTGAATCTATCTGAATTGAACCACCGCAACGTATATAACCATATTTGGATTGAAATATCTCGATCTGTTCTAGTAAATATGGATAGATATAGCTATGTGATGTTGGATATATGTTGAGATAAGAATGATAACGAAGCTTGAAACATCTGTATTCAAACCACCTCAACGTTCATATATGTTTCTCGGTTGATATAGCACGATGTAATTTGGTTTCCGTCTACAGATATATCTCCAAACATAAGCTTACATGTTGTCAGATTTATCTTCATGTAGTTTGACATACGTATATCAATACATCTTCACGAAGATGGAATAATGTAGAGATCTATCAGTCTACGTAGATTGTCATATGTAGATAGGTTTATCCCCAAGAAACTGAATCTATCTGAATTGAACCACCGCAACGTATATAACTATATTTGGATTGAAATATCTCGACCTGTTCTAGTAAATATGGATAGTTATAGCTATGTGATGTTGGATATATGTTGAGATAAGCATGATAACGAAGCTTGAAACATCTGTATTCAAACCACATCAACGTTCATATATGTATCTCGGTTGATATAGCACGATGTAATTTGGTTTCGGTCTACAGATATATCTCCAAACGTAAGCTTACATGTTGTCAGATTTATCTTCATGTAGTTTGACACACGTATATCGATACATCTTCACGAAGATGGAATAATGTAGAGATCTATCAGTCTACGTAGATTGTCATTTGTAGTTAGATTTATCCCCAAGAAAGTGAGTCTATCTGAATTGAACCACCGCAACGTATATAACTATATTTAGATTGAAATATCTCGATCTGTTCTAGTAAATATGGATAGTTATAGCGATGTGATGTTATATATATATATAGCACGATGTAATTTGGTTTCGGTCTACAGATATATCTCCAAACGTAAGCTTACATGTTGTCAGATTTATCTTCATGTAGTTTGACATACGTATATCGATACATCTTCACGAAGATGGAATAATGTAGAGATCTATCAGTCTAGGTAGATTGTCATTTGTAGATAGATTTATCCCCAAGAAAGTGAATCTATCTGAATTGAACCACCGCAACGTATATATCTATATTTGGATTGAAATATCTCAATATGTACTAGTAAATATGGATAGTTATAGCTATGTGATGTTGGATATATGTTGAGATAAGCATGATAACGAAGCTTGAAACATCTGTATTCAAACCACATCAACGTTCCTATATGTATCTCGGTTGATATAGCACGATGTAATTTGGTTTCGGTCTACAGATATATCTCCAAACGAAAGCTTACATGTTGTCAGATTTATCTTCATGTAGTTTGACATACGTATATCGATACATCTTCACGAAGATGGAATAATGTAGAGATCTATCAGTCTACGTAGATTGTCATATGTAGATAGATTTATCCCCAAGAAACTGAATCTATCTGAATTGAACCACCGCAACGTATATAACTATATTTGGATTGAAATATCTCGATCTGTTCTAGTAAATATGGATAGTTATAGCTATGTGATGTTGGATATATGTTGAGATAAGCATGATAACGAAGCTTGAAACATCTTTATTCAAACGACATCAACGTTTGTATATGTATCTCGGTTGATAAAGCACAATGTAATTTGGTTTCGGTCTACAGATATATCTCCAAACGTAAGCTTACATGTTGTCAGATTTATCTTCATGTAGTTTGACATACGTATATCGATACATCTTCACGAAGATTAAATAATGAAGACATCTATCAGTCTACGTAGATTGTCATATGTAGATAGATTTATCCCGAAGAAACTGAATCTATCTGAATTGAACCACCGCAACGTATATAACTATATTTGGATTGAAATATCTCGATCTGTTCTAGTAAAAATGGATAGTTATAGCTATGTGATGTTGGATATATATAGCACGATGTAATTTGCTTTCGGTCTACAGATATATCTCTAAACGTAAGCTTATATGTTGTCAGATTTATCTTCATGTAGTTTGACATACGTATATCGATACATCTTCACGAAGATGGAATAATGTAGAGATCTATCAGTCTACGTAGATTTTCATATGTAGATAGATTTAACCCCATGAAAGTGAATCTATCTGAATTGAACCACCGCAACGTATATATCTATATTTGGATTGAAATATCTCGATCTGTACTAGTAAATATGGATAGTTATAGCTATGTCATGTTGGATATATGTTGAGATAAGCATGATAACGAAGCTTGAAACATCTGTATCAAACGACATCAACGTTCATATATGTATCTCGGTTGATATAGCACGATGTAATTTCATTTCGGTCTACAGATATATCTCCAAACGTAAGCTTACATGTTGTCAGATTTATCTTCATGTAGTTTGACATACGTATATCGACACATCTTCACGAAGATTTAATAATGTAGAGATCTATCAGTCTACGTTGATTGTCATATGTAGATAGATTTATCCCCAAGAAACTGTATCTATCTGAATTGAACCACCGCAACGTATATAACTATATTTGCATTGAAATATCTCGATCTGTTCTAGTAAATATGGATAGTTATAGCTATGTGATGTTGGATATATGTTGAGATAAGCATGATAATGAAGCTTGAAACATCTGTATTCAAACGACATCAACGTTTGTATATGTATCTCGGTTGATAAAGCACAATGTAATTTGGTTTCGGTCTACAGATATATCTGCAAACGTAAGCTTACATGTTGTCAGATTCATCTTCATGTAGTTTGACATCCGTATATCGATACATCATCACGAAGATGGAATAATGTAGAGATCAATCAGACTACGTAGATTGTCATATGTAGATAGATTTAACCCCAAGAAAGTGAATCTATATGAATTGAACCACGGAAACGTATATAACTATATTTGGATTGAAATATCTCGATCTGTTCTAGTAAATATGGATAGGTATAGCTATGTGATGTTGGATATATGGTTAGATAAGCATGATAACGAAGCTTGAAACATCTGTATTCAAACCACATCAACGTTTAAATATGTATCTCGGTTGATATAGCACGATGTAATTTGGTTTCGGTCTACAGATATATCTCCAAACGTAAGCTTACATGTTGTCAGATTTATCTTCATGTAGTTTGACATACGTATATCGATACATCTTCACGAAGATGGAATAATGTAGAGATCTATTAGTCTACGTAGATTGTCATATGTAGATGGATTTATCCCCAAGAAAGTGAATCTATCTGAATTGAACCACCGCAACGTATATAACTATATTTGGATTGAAATATCTCGATCTGTTCTAGTAAAAATGGATAGTTATACCTATGTGATGTTGGATACATGTTGAGATAAGCATGATATAGAAGCTTGAAAGATCTGTATTCAAACCACATCAACGTTTATATATGTATCTCGGTTGATATAGCACGATGTAATTTGGTTTCGGTCTACAGATATATCTCCAAAGGTAAGCTTACATGTTGTCAGATTTATCTTCATGTAGTTTGACATACGTATATCGATACATCTTCCCCAAGATGGAATAATGTAGAGATCTATCAGTCTACGTAGATTGTCATATGTAGATAGATTTATCCCCAAGAAAGTGAATCTATCTGAATTGAACCACCGCAACGAATATAACTATATTTGGCTTGAAATATCTCGATCTGTTCTAGTAATTATGGATAGGTATAGCTATGTGATGTTGGATAGATGGTTAGATAAGCATGATAATGAAGCTTGAAACATCTGTATTCAAACGACATCAACGTTTGTATATGTACCTCGGTTGATAAAGCACAATGTAATTTGGTTTCGGTCTACAGATATATCTCCAAACGAAAGGTTACATGTTGTCAGATTTATCTTCATGTAGTTTGACATACGTATATCGATACATGTTCACGAAGATGGAATAATGTAGAGATCTATCAGTCTACGTAGATTGTCATTTGTAGATAGATTTATCCCCAAGAAAGTGAATCTATCTGAATTGAACCACCGCAACGTATATAACTATATTTGGATTGAAATATCTCGATCTGTTCTAGTAAATATGGATAGTTATAGCTATGTGATGTTGGATATATATATAGCACGATGTAATTTGGTTTCGGTCTACAGATATATCTCCAAACGTAAGCTTATATGTTGTCAGATTTATCTTCATGTAGTTTGACATACGTATATCAATACATCTTCACGAAGATGGAATAATGTAGAGATCTATCAGTCTACGTAGATTGTCATATGTAGATAGATTTATCCCCAAGAAACTGAATCTATCTGAATTGAGCCACCGCAACGTATATAACTATATTTGGATTGAAATATCTCGATCTGTTCTAGTAAATATGGATAGTTATAGCTATGTGATGTTGGATATATGTTGAGATAAGCATGATAACGAAGCTTGAAACATCTGTATTGAAACGACATCAACGTTTGTATATGTACCTCGGTTGATAAAGCACAATGTAATTTGGTTTCGGTCTACAGATATATCTCCAAACGTAAGCTTACATGTTGTCAGATTTATCTTCATGTAGTTTGACATACGTATATCGATACATCTTCACGAAGATGGAATAATGTAGAGATCTATCAGTCAAACGTAGATTGTCATTTGTAGATAGATTTATCCCCAAGAAAGTGAATCTATCTGAATTGAACCACCGCAACGTATATAACTATATTTGGATTGAAATATCTCGATCTGTTCTAGTAAATATGGATAGTTATAGCTATGTGATGTTGGATATATGTTGAGATAAGAATGATAACGAAGCTTGAAACATCTTTATTCAAACCACATCAACGTTCATATATTTATCTCGGTTGATATAGCACGATGTAATTTGGTTTCCGTCTACAGATATATCTCCAATCGTAAGCTTACATGTTGTCAGATTTATCTTCATGTAGTTTGACATACGTATATCGATACATCTTCACGAAGATGGAATAATGTAGAGATCTATCAGTCTACGTAGATTGTCATATGTAGATAGATTTTTCCCCAAGAAAGTGAATCTATCCGAATTGAACCACCGCAACGTACATAATTATATTTGGATTGAAATATCTCGATCAATTCTAGTAAATATGGATAGCTATAGCTATGTGATGTTATATATATATACATAGCACGATGTAATTTGGTTTCGGTCTACAGATATATCTCCAAACGTAAGCTTACATGTTGTCAGATTTATCTTCATGTAGTTGGACATACGTATATCGATACATCTTCACGAAGATGGAATAATGTAGAGATCTATCAGTCTACGTAGATTGTCATATGTAGATAGATTTATCCCGAAGAAAGTGAATCTATCTGAATTGAACCACCGCAACGTATATAACTATATTTGGATTGAAATATCTCGATCTGTTCTAGTAAATATGGATAGTTATAGCTATGTGATGTTGGATATATGTTGAGATAAGCATGATAACGAAGCTTGAAACATCTGTATTCAAACGACATCAACGTTTGTATATGTATCTCGGTTGATAAAGCACAATGTAATTTGGTTTCGGTCTACAGATATATCTCCAAACGTAAGCTTACATGTTGTCAGATTTATCTTCATGTAGTTTGACATACGTATATCGATACATCTTCACGAAGATTAAATAATGAAGACATCTATCAGTCTACGTAGATTGTCATATGTAGATAGATTTATCCCGAAGAAACTGAATCTATCTGAATTGAACCACCGCAACGTATATAACTATATTTGGATTGAAATATCTCGATCTGTTCTAGTAAATATGGATAGTTATAGCTATGTGATGTTGGATATATATAGCACGATGTAATTTGCTTTCGGTCTACAGATATATCTCTAAACGTAAGCTTATATGTTGTCAGATTTATCTTCATGTAGTTTGACATACGTATATCGATACATCTTCACGAAGATGGAATAATGTAGAGATCTATCAGTCTACGTAGATTTTCATATGTAGATAGATTTAACCCCTTGAAAGTGAATCTATCTGAATTGAACCACCGCAACGTATATATCTATATTTGGATTGAAATATCTCGATCTGTACTAGTAAATATGGATAGTTATAGCTATGTCATGTTGGATATATGTTGAGATAAGCATGATAACGAAGCTTGAAACATCTGTATCAAACGACATCAACGTTCATATATGTATCTCGGTTGATATAGCACGATGTAATTTCATTTCGGTCTACAGATATATCTCCAAACGTAAGCTTACATGTTGTCAGATTTATCTTCATGTAGTTTGACATACGTATATCGACACATCTTCACGAAGATTTAATAATGTAGAGATCTATCAGTCTACGTTGATTGTCATATGTAGATAGATTTATCCCCAAGAAATTGAATCTATCTGAATTGAACCACCGCAACGTATATAACTATATTTGGATTGAAATATCTCGATCTGATCTAGTAAATATGGATAGTTATAGCTATGTGATGTTGGATATATATAGCACGATGTAATTTGCTTTCGGTCTACAGATATATCTCTAAACGTAAGCTTATATGTTGTCAGATTTATCTTCATGTAGTTTGACATACGTATATCGATACATCTTCACGAAGATGGAATAATGTAGAGATCTATCAGTCTACGTAGATTTTCATATGTAGATAGATTTAACCCCATGAAAGTGAATCTATCTGAATTGAACCACCGCAACGTATATATCTATATTTGGATTGAAATATCTCGATCTGTACTAGTAAATATGGATAGTTATAGCTATGTCATGTTGGATATATGTTGAGATAAGCATGATAACGAAGCTTGAAACATCTGTATCAAACGACATCAACGTTCATATATGTATCTCGGTTGATATAGCACGATGTAATTTCATTTCGGTCTACAGATATATCTCCAAACGTAAGCTTACATGTTGTCAGATTTATCTTCATGTAGTTTGACATACGTATATCGACACATCTTCACGAAGATTTAATAATGTAGAGATCTATCAGTCTACGTTGATTGTCATATGTAGATAGATTTATCCCCAAGAAACTGTATCTATCTGAATTGAACCACCGCAACGTATATAACTATATTTGCATTGAAATATCTCGATCTGTTCTAGTAAATATGGATAGTTATAGCTATGTGATGTTGGATATATGTTGAGATAAGCATGATAATGAAGCTTGAAACATCTGTATTCAAACGACATCAACGTTTGTATATGTATCTCGGTTGATAAAGCACAATGTAATTTGGTTTCGGTCTACAGATATATCTGCAAACGTAAGCTTACATGTTGTCAGATTCATCTTCATGTAGTTTGACATCCGTATATCGATACATCATCACGAAGATGGAATAATGTAGAGATCAATCAGACTACGTAGATTGTCATATGTAGATAGATTTAACCCCAAGAAAGTGAATCTATATGAATTGAACCACGGAAACGTATATAACTATATTTGGATTGAAATATCTCGATCTGTTCTAGTAAATATGGATAGGTATAGCTATGTGATGTTGGATATATGGTTAGATAAGCATGATAACGAAGCTTGAAACATCTGTATTCAAACCACATCAACGTTTAAATATGTATCTCGGTTGATATAGCACGATGTAATTTGGTTTCGGTCTACAGATATATCTCCAAACGTAAGCTTACATGTTGTCAGATTTATCTTCATGTAGTTTGACATACGTATATCGATACATCTTCACGAAGATGGAATAATGTAGAGATCTATTAGTCTACGTAGATTGTCATATGTAGATGGATTTATCCCCAAGAAAGTGAATCTATCTGAATTGAACCACCGCAACGTATATAACTATATTTGGATTGAAATATCTCGATCTGTTCTAGTAAAAATGGATAGTTATACCTATGTGATGTTGGATACATGTTGAGATAAGCATGATATAGAAGCTTGAAAGATCTGTATTCAAACCACATCAACGTTTATATATGTATCTCGGTTGATATAGCACGATGTAATTTGGTTTCGGTCTACAGATATATCTCCAAAGGTAAGCTTACATGTTGTCAGATTTATCTTCATGTAGTTTGACATACGTATATCGATACATCTTCCCCAAGATGGAATAATGTAGAGATCTATCAGTCTACGTAGATTGTCATATGTAGATAGATTTATCCCCAAGAAAGTGAATCTATCTGAATTGAACCACCGCAACGAATATAACTATATTTGGCTTGAAATATCTCGATCTGTTCTAGTAATTATGGATAGGTATAGCTATGTGATGTTGGATAGATGGTTAGATAAGCATGATAATGAAGCTTGAAACATCTGTATTCAAACGACATCAACGTTTGTATATGTACCTCGGTTGATAAAGCACAATGTAATTTGGTTTCGGTCTACAGATATATCTCCAAACGAAAGGTTACATGTTGTCAGATTTATCTTCATGTAGTTTGACATACGTATATCGATACATGTTCACGAAGATGGAATAATGTAGAGATCTATCAGTCTACGTAGATTGTCATTTGTAGATAGATTTATCCCCAAGAAAGTGAATCTATCTGAATTGAACCACCGCAACGTATATAACTATATTTGGATTGAAATATCTCGATCTGTTCTAGTAAATATGGATAGTTATAGCTATGTGATGTTGGATATATATATAGCACGATGTAATTTGGTTTCGGTCTACAGATATATCTCCAAACGTAAGCTTATATGTTGTCAGATTTATCTTCATGTAGTTTGACATACGTATATCAATACATCTTCACGAAGATGGAATAATGTAGAGATCTATCAGTCTACGTAGATTGTCATATGTAGATAGATTTATCCCCAAGAAACTGAATCTATCTGAATTGAGCCACCGCAACGTATATAACTATATTTGGATTGAAATATCTCGATCTGTTCTAGTAAATATGGATAGTTATAGCTATGTGATGTTGGATATATGTTGAGATAAGCATGATAACGAAGCTTGAAACATCTGTATTGAAACGACATCAACGTTTGTATATGTACCTCGGTTGATAAAGCACAATGTAATTTGGTTTCGGTCTACAGATATATCTCCAAACGTAAGCTTACATGTTGTCAGATTTATCTTCATGTAGTTTGACATACGTATATCGATACATCTTCACGAAGATGGAATAATGTAGAGATCTATCAGTCAAACGTAGATTGTCATTTGTAGATAGATTTATCCCCAAGAAAGTGAATCTATCTGAATTGAACCACCGCAACGTATATAACTATATTTGGATTGAAATATCTCGATCTGTTCTAGTAAATATGGATAGTTATAGCTATGTGATGTTGGATATATGTTGAGATAAGAATGATAACGAAGCTTGAAACATCTTTATTCAAACCACATCAACGTTCATATATTTATCTCGGTTGATATAGCACGATGTAATTTGGTTTCCGTCTACAGATATATCTCCAATCGTAAGCTTACATGTTGTCAGATTTATCTTCATGTAGTTTGACATACGTATATCGATACATCTTCACGAAGATGGAATAATGTAGAGATCTATCAGTCTACGTAGATTGTCATATGTAGATAGATTTTTCCCCAAGAAAGTGAATCTATCCGAATTGAACCACCGCAACGTACATAATTATATTTGGATTGAAATATCTCGATCAATTCTAGTAAATATGGATAGCTATAGCTATGTGATGTTATATATATATACATAGCACGATGTAATTTGGTTTCGGTCTACAGATATATCTCCAAACGTAAGCTTACATGTTGTCAGATTTATCTTCATGTAGTTGGACATACGTATATCGATACATCTTCACGAAGATGGAATAATGTAGAGATCTATCAGTCTACGTAGATTGTCATATGTAGATAGATTTATCCCGAAGAAAGTGAATCTATCTGAATTGAACCACCGCAACGTATATAACTATATTTGGATTGAAATATCTCGATCTGTTCTAGTAAATATGGATAGTTATAGCTATGTGATGTTGGATATATGTTGAGATAAGCATGATAACGAAGCTTGAAACATCTGTATTCAAACGACATCAACGTTTGTATATGTATCTCGGTTGATAAAGCACAATGTAATTTGGTTTCGGTCTACAGATATATCTCCAAACGTAAGCTTACATGTTGTCAGATTTATCTTCATGTAGTTTGACATACGTATATCGATACATCTTCACGAAGATTAAATAATGAAGACATCTATCAGTCTACGTAGATTGTCATATGTAGATAGATTTATCCCGAAGAAACTGAATCTATCTGAATTAAACCACCGCAACGTATATAACTATATTTGGATTGAAATATCTCGATCTGTTCTAGTAAATATGGATAGTTATAGCTATGTGATGTTGGATATATATAGCACGATGTAATTTGCTTTCGGTCTACAGATATATCTCTAAACGTAAGCTTATATGTTGTCAGATTTATCTTCATGTAGTTTGACATACGTATATCGATACATCTTCACGAAGATGGAATAATGTAGAGATCTATCAGTCTACGTAGATTTTCATATGTAGATAGATTTAACCCCTTGAAAGTGAATCTATCTGAATTGAACCACCGCAACGTATATATCTATATTTGGATTGAAATATCTCGATCTGTACTAGTAAATATGGATAGTTATAGCTATGTCATGTTGGATATATGTTGAGATAAGCATGATAACGAAGCTTGAAACATCTGTATCAAACGACATCAACGTTCATATATGTATCTCGGTTGATATAGCACGATGTAATTTCATTTCGGTCTACAGATATATCTCCAAACGTAAGCTTACATGTTGTCAGATTTATCTTCATGTAGTTTGACATACGTATATCGACACATCTTCACGAAGATTTAATAATGTAGAGATCTATCAGTCTACGTTGATTGTCATATGTAGATAGATTTATCCCCAAGAAATTGAATCTATCTGAATTGAACCACCGCAACGTATATAACTATATTTGGATTGAAATATCTCGATCTGATCTAGTAAATATGGATAGTTATAGCTATGTGATGTTGGATATATGTTGAGATAAGCATGATAATGAAGCTTGAAACATCTGTATTCAAACGACATCAACGTTTGTATATTTATCTCGGTTGATATAGCACAATGTAATTTGGTTTCCGTCTACAGATATATCTCCAATCGTAAGCTTACATGTTGTCAGATTTATCTTCATGTAGTTTGACATACGTATATCGATACATCTTCACGAAGATGGAATAATGTAGAGATCTATCAGTCTACGTAGATTGTCATATGTAGATAGATTTTTCCCCAAGAAAGTGAATCTATCCGAATTGAACCACAGCAACGTACATAATTATATTTGGATTGAAATATCTCGATCAATTCTAGTAAATATGGATAGCTATAGCTATGTGATGTTATATATATATACATAGCACGATGTAATTTGGTTTCGGTCTACAGATATATCTCCAAACGTAAGCTTACATGTTGTCAGATTTATCTTCATGTAGTTGGACATACGTATATCGATACATCTTCACGAAGATGGAATAATGTAGAGATCTATCAGTCTACGTAGATTGTCATATGTAGATAGATTTATCCCGAAGAAAGTGAATCTATCTGAATTGAACCACCGCAACGTATATAACTATATTTGGATTGAAATATCTCGATCTGTTCTAGTAAATATGGATAGTTATAGCTATGTGATGTTGGATATATGTTGAGATAAGCATGATAACGAAGCTTGAAACATCTGTATTCAAACGACATCAACGTTTGTATATGTATCTCGGTTGATAAAGCACAATGTAATTTGGTTTCGGTCTACAGATATATCTCCAAACGTAAGCTTACATGTTGTCAGATTTATCTTCATGTAGTTTGACATACGTATATCGATACATCTTCACGAAGATTAAATAATGAAGACATCTATCAGTCTACGTAGATTGTCATATGTAGATAGATTTATCCCGAAGAAACTGAATCTATCTGAATTGAACCACCGCAACGTATATAACTATATTTGGATTGAAATATCTCGATCTGTTCTAGTAAATATGGATAGTTATAGCTATGTGATGTTGGATATATATAGCACGATGTAATTTGCTTTCGGTCTACAGATATATCTCTAAACGTAAGCTTATATGTTGTCAGATTTATCTTCATGTAGTTTGACATACGTATATCGATACATCTTCACGAAGATGGAATAATGTAGAGATCTATCAGTCTACGTAGATTTTCATATGTAGATAGATTTAACCCCATGAAAGTGAATCTATCTGAATTGAACCACCGCAACGTATATATCTATATTTGGATTGAAATATCTCGATCTGTACTAGTAAATATGGATAGTTATAGCTATGTCATGTTGGATATATGTTGAGATAAGCATGATAACGAAGCTTGAAACATCTGTATCAAACGACATCAACGTTCATATATGTATCTCGGTTGATATAGCACGATGTAATTTCATTTCGGTCTACAGATATATCTCCAAACGTAAGCTTACATGTTGTCAGATTTATCTTCATGTAGTTTGACATACGTATATCGACACATCTTCACGAAGATTTAATAATGTAGAGATCTATCAGTCTACGTTGATTGTCATATGTAGATAGATTTATCCCCAAGAAACTGAATCTATCTGAATTGAACCACCGCAACGTATATAACTATATTTGGATTGAAATATCTCGATCTGTTCTAGTAAATATGGATAGTTATAGCTATGTGATGTTGGATATATGTTGAGATAAGCATGATAATGAAGCTTGAAACATCTGTATTCAAACGACATCAACGTTTGTATATGTATCTCGGTTGATAAAGCACAATGTAATTTGGTTTCGGTCTACAGATATATCTCCAAACGTAAGCTTACATGTTGTCAGATTCATCTTCATGTAGTTTGACATCCGTATATCGATACATCATCACGAAGATGGAATAATGTAGAGATCAATCAGACTACGTAGATTGTCATATGTAGATAGATTTAACCCCAAGAAAGTGAATCTATCTGAATTGAACCACGGAAACGTATATAACTATATTTGGATTGAAATATCTCGATCTGTTCTAGTAAATATGGATAGGTATAGCTATGTGATGTTGGATATATGGTTCGATAAGCATGATAACGAAGCTTGAAACATCTGTATTCAAACCACATCAACGTTTAAATATGTATCTCGGTTGATATAGCACTATGTAATTTGGTTTCGGTCTACAGATATATCTCCAAACGTAAGCTTACATGTTGTCAGATTTATCTTCATGTAGTTTGACATACGTATATCGATACATCTTCACGAAGATGGAATAATGTAGAGATCTATTAGTCTACGTAGATTGTCATATGTAGATGGATTTATCCCCAAGAAAGTGAATCTATCTGAATTGAACCACCGCAACGTATATAACTATATTTGGATTGAAATATCTCGATCTGTTCTAGTAAATATGGATAGTTATACCTATGTGATGTTGGATACATGTTGAGATAAGCATGATATAGAAGCTTGAAAGATCTGTATTCAAACCACATCAACGTTTATATATGTATCTCGGTTGATATAGCACGATGTAATTTGGTTTCGGTCTACAGATATATCTCCAAAGGTAAGCTTACATGTTGTCAGATTTATCTTCATGTAGTTTGACATACGTATATCGATACATCTTCCCCAAGATGGAATAATGTAGAGATCTATCAGTCTACGTAGATTGTCATATGTAGATAGATTTATCCCCAAGAAAGTGAATCTATCTGAATTGAACCACCGCAACGAATATAACTATATTTGGCTTGAAATATCTCGATCTGTTCTAGTAATTATGGATAGGTATAGCTATGTGATGTTGGATATATGGTTAGATAAGCATGATAATGAAGCTTGAAACATCTGTATTCAAACGACATCAACGTTTGTATATGTACCTCGGTTGATAAAGCACAATGTAATTTGGTTTCGGTCTACAGATATATCTCCAAACGAAAGGTTACATGTTGTCAGATTTATCTTCATGTAGTTTGACATACGTATATCGATACATCTTCACGAAGATGGAATAATGTAGAGATCTATCAGTCTACGTAGATTGTCATTTGTAGATAGATTTATCCCCAAGAAAGTGAATCTATCTGAATTGAACCACCGCAACGTATATAACTATATTTGGATTGAAATATCTCGATCTGTTCTAGTAAATATGGATAGTTATAGCTATGTGATGTTGGATATATATATAGCACGATGTAATTTGGTTTCGGTCTACAGATATATCTCCAAACGTAAGCTTATATGTTGTCAGATTTATCTTCATGTAGTTTGACATACGTATATCAATACATCTTCACGAAGATGGAATAATGTAGAGATCTATCAGTCTACGTAGATTGTCATATGTAGATAGATTTATCCCCAAGAAACTGAATCTATCTGAATTGAGCCACCGCAACGTATATAACTATATTTGGATTGAAATATCTCGATCTGTACTAGTAAATATGGATAGTTATAGCTATGTGATGTTGGATATATGTTGAGATAAGCATGATAACGAAGCTTGAATCATCTGTATTCAAACCACATCAACATTCATATATGTATCTCGGTTGATAAAGCACGATGTAATTTGGTTTCGGTCTACAGATATATCTCCAAACGTAAGCTTACATGTTGTCAGATTTATCTTGTTGTAGTTTGACATACGTATATCGATACATCTTCACGAAGATGGAATAATGTAGAGATCTATCAGTCTACGTAGATTGTCATATGTAGATAGATTTATCCCCAAGAAACTGAATCTATCTGAATTGAACCACCGCAACGTATATAACTATATTTGGATTGAAATATCTCGATCTGTTCTAGTAAATATGGATAGTTATAGCTATGTGCTGTTGGATATATGTTGAGATAAGCATGATAACGACGCTTGAAACATCTGTATTCAAACCACATCAACGTTCATATATGTATCTCGGTTGATAAAGCACGATGCAATTTGGTTTCGGTCTACAGATATATCTCCAAACGTAAGCTTATATGTTGTCAGATTTGTCTTCATGTAGTTTGACATACGTATATCGATACATCTTCACTAAGATGGAATAATGTAGAGATCTATCAGTCTACGTAGATTGTCATATGTAGATAGATTTATCCCCAAGAAACTGAATCTATCTGAATTGAACCACCGCAACGTATATAACTATATTTGGATTGAAATATCTCGATCTGTTCTAGTAAACTTGGATAGTTATAGCTATGTGATGTTTGATATATAATGAGATAAGCATGATAACGAAGCTTGAAACATCTGTATTCAAACGACATGAACGTTCATATATGTATCTCGGTTGATATAGCACGATGTAATTTGGTTTCGGTCTACAGATATATCTCCAAACGTAAACTTACATGTTGTCAGATTCATCTTCATGTAGTTTGACATACGTATATCGATACATCTTCACGAAGATGGAATAATGTAGAGATCTATCAGTCTACGTAGATTGTCATATGTAGATAGATTTATCCCCAAGAAAGTGAATCTATCTGAATTGAAGCACCGCAACGTATATAACTATATTTGCATTGAAATATCTCGATCTGTACTAGTAAATATGGATAGTTATAGCTATGTGATGTTGGATATATGTTGAGATAAGCATGATAACGAAGCTTGAAACATCTGTATTCAAACGACATCAACGTTTGTATATGTACCTCGGTTGATAAAGCACAATGTAATTTGGTTTTGGTCTACAGATATATCTCCAAACGTAAGCTTACATGTTGTCAGATTTATCTTCATGTAGTTTGACATACGTATATCGATACATCTTCACGAAGATGTAAATGTAGAGATCTATCAGTCTACGTAGATTGTCATATGTAGATAGATTTATCTCCAAGAAACTGAATCTATCTAAACTGAACTACCGCAACGTATATAACTATATTTGGATTGAAAAATCTCGATCTGTACTAGTAAATATGGATAGTTATAGCTATGTGATGTTGGATATATGTTGAGATAAGCATGATAACGAAGCTTGAGTATTCAAACCACATCAACGTTCATATATGTATCTCGGTTGATATAGCACGATGTAATTTGGTTTCGGTCTACAGATATATCTCCAAACGTTAGCTTACATGTTGTCAGATTTATCTTGTTGAAGTTTGACATACGTATATCGATACATCTTCACGAAGATGGAATAATGTAGAGATCTATCAGTCTACGTAGATTGTCATATGTAGATAGATTTATCCCCTAGAAAGTGAATCTATCTGAATTGAAGCACCGCAACGTATATAACTATATTTGGATTGAAATATCTCCATCTGTACTAGTAAATATGGATAGTTATAGCTATGTGATGTTGGATATATGTTGAGATAAGCATGATAACGAAGCTTGAAACATCTGTATTCAAACCACATCAACGTTCATATATGTATCTCGGTTGATATAGCACGATGTAATTTGGTTTCGGTCTACAGATATATCTCCAAACGTAAGATTACATGTTGTCAGATTTATCTTCATGTAGTTTGACATACGTATATCGATACATCTTCACGAAGATGGAATAATGTAGAGATCTATCAGTCTACGTAGATTGTCATATGTAGATAGATTTATCCCCAATAAACTGAATCTATCTGAATTGAACCACCGCAACGTATATAACTATATTTGGATTGAAATATCTCGATCTGTTCTAGCAAATATGGATAGTTATAGCTATGTGATGTTGGATATATGTTGAGATAAGCATGATAACGAAGCTTGAAACATCTGTATTCATACCACATCAACGTTCATATATGTATCTCGGTTGATATAGCACGATGTAATTTGGTTTCGGTCTACAGATATATCTCCAAACGTAAGCTTACATGTTGTAAGATTTATCTTGTTGTAGTTTGACATACGTATATCGATACATCTTCACGAAGATGGAATAATGTAGGGATCTATCAGTCTACGTAGATTGTCATATGTAGATCGATTTATCCCCAAGAAAGTGAATCTATCTGAATTGAACCACCTCAACGTATATAACTATATTTGGATTGAAATATCTCGATCTGTTCTAGTAAATATGGATAGTTATAGCTATGTGATGTTGGATATATGTTGAGATAAGCATGATAACGAAGCTTGAAACATCTGTATTCAAACGACATCAACGTTTGTATATGTACCTCGGTTGATAAAGCACAATGTAATTTGGTTTCGGTCTACAGATATATCTCCAAACGTAAGCTTACATGTTGTCAGATTTATCTTCATGTAGTTTGACATACGTATATCGATTCATCTTCACGAAGATGGAATAATGTAGAGATCTATCAGTCTACGTAGATTGTCATATGTAGATAGATTTATCCCCAAGAAAGTGAATCTATCTGAATTGAAGCACCGCAACGTATATAACTATATTTGCATTGAAATATCTCCATCTGTACTAGTAAATATGGATAGTTATAGCTATGTGATGTTGGATATATGTTGAGATAAGCATGATAACGAAGCTTGAAACATCTGTATTCAAACCACATCAACGTTCATATATGTATCTCGGTTGATATAGCACGATGTAATTTGGTTTCGGTCTACAGATATATCTCCAAACGTAAGCTTTCATGTTCTCAGATTTATCCTCATGTAGTTTGACATACGTATATCGATACATCTTCACGAAGATGGAATAATGTAGAGATCTATCAGTCTACGTAGATTGTCATATGTAGATAGATTTATCCCCAAGAAACTGAATCTATCTGAATTAAACCACCGCAACGTATATAACTATATTTGGATTGAAATATCTCGATCTGTTCTAGTAAATATGGATAGTTATAGCTATGTGCTGTTGGATATATGTTGAGATAAGCATGATAACGACGCTTGAAACATCTGTATTCAAACCACATCAACGTTCATATATGTATCTCGGTTGATAAAGCACGATGCAATTTGGTTTCGGTCTACAGATATATCTCCAAACGTAAGCTTATATGTTGTCAGATTTGTCTTCATGTAGTTTGACATACGTATATCGATACATCTTCACTAAGATGGAATAATGTAGAGATCTATCAGTCTACGTAGATTGTCATATGTAGATAGATTTATCCCCAAGAAACTGAATCTATCTGAATTGAACCACCGCAACGTATATAACTATATTTGGATTGAAATATCTCGATCTGTTCTAGTAAACTTGGATAGTTATAGCTATGTGATGTTTGATATATAATGAGATAAGCATGATAACGAAGCTTGAAACATCTGTATTCAAACGACATCAACGTTCATATATGTATCTCGGTTGATATAGCACGATGTAATTTTTTTCGGTCTACAGATATATCTCCAAACGTAAACTTACATGTTGTCAGATTCATCTTCATGTAGTTTGACATACGTATATCGATACATCTTCACGAAGATGGAATAATGTAGAGATCTATCAGTCTACGTAGATTGTCATATGTAGATAGATTTATCCCCAAGAAAGTGAATCTATCTGAATTGAAGCACCGCAACGTATATAACTATATTTGCATTGAAATATCTCTATCTGTACTAGTAAATATGGATAGTTATAGCTATGTGATGTTGGATATATGTTGAGATAAGCATGATAACGAAGCTTGAAACATCTGTATTCAAACGACATCAACGTTTGTATATGTACCTCGGTTGATAAAGCACAATGTAATTTGGTTTCGGTCTACAGATATATCTCCAAACGTAAGCTTACATGTTGTCAGATTTATCTTCATGTAGTTTGACATACGTATATCGATTCATCTTCACGAAGATGGAATAATGTAGAGATCTATCAGTCTACGTAGATTGTCATATGTAGATAGATTTATCCCCAAGAAAGTGAATCTATCTGAATTGAAGCACCGCAACGTATATAACTATATTTGCATTGAAATATCTCGATCTGTACTAGTAAATATGGATAGTTATAGCTATGTGATGTTGGATATATGTTGAGATAAGCATGATAACGAAGCTTGAAACATCTGTATTCAAACGACATCAACGTTTGTATATGTACCTCGGTTGATAAAGCACAATGTAATTTGGTTTCGGTCTACAGATATCTCCAAACGTAAGCTTACATGTTGTCAGATTTATCTTCATGTAGTTTCACATACGTATATCGATACATCTTCACGAAGATGTAAATGTAGAGATCTATCAGTCTACGTAGATTGTCATATGTAGATAGATTTATCTCCAAGAAACTGAATCTATCTAAACTGAACTACCGCAACGTATATAACTATATTTGGATTGAAAAATCTCGATCTGTACTAGTAAATATGGATAGTTATAGCTATGTGATGTTGGATATATGTTGAGATAAGCATGATAACGAAGCTTGAGTATTCAAACCACATCAACGTTCATATATGTATCTCGGTTGATATAGCACGATGTAATTTGGTTTCGGTCTACAGATATATCTCCAAACGTTAGCTTACATGTTGTCAGATTTATCTTGTTGAAGTTTGACATACGTATATCGATACATCTTCACGAAGATGGAATAATGTAGAGATCTATCAGTCTACGTAGATTGTCATATGTAGATAGATTTATCCCCTAGAAAGTGAATCTATCTGAATTGAAGCACCGCAACGTATATAACTATATTTGGATTGAAATATCTCCATCTGTTCTAGTAAATATGGATAGTTATAGCTATGTGATGTTGGATATATGTTGAGATAAGCATGATAACGAAGCTTGAAACATCTGTATTCAAACCACATCAACGTTCATATATGTATCTCGGTTGATATAGCACGATGTAATTTGGTTTCGGTCTACAGATATATCTCCAAACGTAAGATTACATGTTGTCAGATTTATCTTCATGTAGTTTGACATACGTATATCGATACATCTTCACGAAGATGGAATAATGTAGAGATCTATCAGTCTACGTAGATTGTCATATGTAGATAGATTTATCCCCAATAAACTGAATCTATCTGAATTGAACCACCGCAACGTATATAACTATATTTGGATTGAAATATCTCGATCTGTTCTAGCAAATATGGATAGTTATAGCTATGTGATGTTGGATATATGTTGAGATAAGCATGATAACGAAGCTTGAAACATCTGTATTCATACCACATCAACGTTCATATATGTATCTCGGTTGATATAGCACGATGTAATTTGGTTTCGGTCTACAGATATATCTCCAAACCTAAGCTTACATGTTGTAAGATTTATCTTGTTGTAGTTTGACATACGTATATCGATACATCTTCACGAAGATGGAATAATGTAGGGATCTATCAGTCTACGTAGATTGTCATATGTAGATCGATTTATCCCCAAGAAAGTGAATCTATCTGAATTGAACCACCTCAACGTATATAACTATATTTGGATTGAAATATCTCGATCTGTTCTAGTAAATATGGATAGTTATAGCTATGTGATGTTGGATATATGTTGAGATAAGCATGATAACGAAGCTTGAAACATCTGTATTCAAACGACATCAACGTTTGTATATGTACCTCGGTTGATAAAGCACAATGTAATTTGGTTTCGGTCTACAGATATATTTCCAAACGTAAGCTTACATGTTGTCAGATTTATCTTCATGTAGTTTGACATACGTATATCGATTCATCTTCACGAAGATGGAATAATGTAGAGATCTATCAGTCTACGTAGATTGTCATATGTAGATAGATTTATCCCCAAGAAAGTGAATCTATCTGAATTGAAGCACCGCAACGTATATAACTATATTTGGATTGAAATATCTTGATCTGTTCTAGTAAATATGGATAGTTATAGCTATGTGCTGTTGGATATATGTTGAGATAAGCATGATAACGACGCTTGAAACATCTGTATTCAAACCACATCAACGTTCATATATGTATCTCGGTTGATAAAGCACGATGCAATTTGGTTTCGGTCTACAGATATATCTCCAAACGTAAGCTTATATGTTGTCAGATTTGTCTTCATGTAGTTTGACATACGTATATCGATACATCTTCACTAAGATGGAATAATGTAGAGATCTATCAGTCTACGTAGATTGTCATATGTAGATAGATTTATCCCCAAGACACTGAATCTATCTGAATTGAACCACCGCAACGTATATAACTATATTTGGATTGAAATATCTCGATCTGTTCTAGTAAACTTGGATAGTTATAGCTATGTGATGTTTGATATATAATGAGATAAGCATGATAACGAAGCTTGAAACATCTGTATTCAAACGACATCAACGTTCATATATGTATCTCGGTTGATATAGCACGATGTAATTTGGTTTCGGTCTACAGATATATCTCCAAACGTAAACTTACATGTTGTCAGATTCATCTTCATGTAGTTTGACATACGTATATCGATACATCTTCACGAAGATGGAATAATGTAGAGATCTATCAGTCTACGTAGATTGTCATATGTAGATAGATTTATCCCCAAGAAAGTGAATCTATCTGAATTGAAGCACCGCAACGTATATAACTATATTTGCATTGAAATATCTCGATCTGTACTAGTAAATATGGATAGTTATAGCTATGTGATGTTGGATATATGTTGAGATAAGCATGATAACGAAGCTTGAAACATCTGTATTCAAACGACATCAACGTTTGTATATGTACCTCGGTTGATAAAGCACAATGTAATTTGGTTTCGGTCTACAGATATATCTCCAAACGTAAGCTTACATGTTGTCAGATTTATCTTCATGTAGTTTGACATACGTATATCGATTCATCTTCACGAAGATGGAATAATGTAGAGATCTATCAGTCTACGTAGATTGTCATATGTAGATAGATTTATAACCAAGAAAGTGAATCTATCTGAATTGAAGCACCGCAACGTATATAACTATATTTGCATTGAAATATCTCGATCTGTACTAGTAAATATGGATAGTTATAGCTATGTGATGTTGGATATATGTTGAGATAAGCATGATAACGAAGCTTGAAACATCTGTATTCAAACGACATCAACGTTTGTATATGTACCTCGGTTGATAAAGCACAATGTAATTTGGTTTCGGTCTACAGATATCTCCAAACGTAAGCTTACATGTTGTCAGATTTATCTTCATGTAGTTTCACATACGTATATCGATACATCTTCACGAAGATGTAAATGTAGAGATCTATCAGTCTACGTAGATTGTCATATGTAGATAGATTTATCTCCAAGAAACTGAATCTATCTAAACTGAACTACCGCAACGTATATAACTATATTTGGATTGAAAAATCTCGATCTGTACTAGTAAATATGGATAGTTATAGCTATGTGATGTTGGATATATGTTGAGATAAGCATGATAACGAAGCTTGAGTATTCAAACCACATCAACGTTCATATATGTATCTCGGTTGATATAGCACGATGTAATTTGGTTTCGGTCTACAGATATATCTCCAAACGTTAGCTTACATGTTGTCAGATTTATCTTGTTGAAGTTTGACATACGTATATCGATACATCTTCACGAAGATGGAATAATGTAGAGATCTATCAGTCTACGTAGATTGTCATATGTAGATAGATTTATCCCCTAGAAAGTGAATCTATCTGAATTGAAGCACCGCAACGTATATAACTATATTTGGATTGAAATATCTCCATCTGTACTAGTAAATATGGATAGTTATAGCTATGTGATGTTGGATATATGTTGAGATAAGCATGATAACGAAGCTTGAAACATCTGTATTCAAACCACATCAACGTTCATATATGTATCTCGGTTGATATAGCACGATGTAATTTGGTTTCGGTCTACAGATATATCTCCAAACGTAAGATTACATGTTGTCAGATTTATCTTCATGTAGTTTGACATACGTATATCGATACATCTTCACGAAGATGGAATAATGTAGAGATCTATCAGTCTACGTAGATTGTCATATGTAGATAGATTTATCCCCAATAAACTGAATCTATCTGAATTGAACCACCGCAACGTATATAACTATATTTGGATTGAAATATCTCGATCTGTTCTAGCAAATATGGATAGTTATAGCTATGTGATGTTGGATATATGTTGAGATAAGCATGATAACGAAGCTTGAAACATCTGTATTCATACCACATCAACGTTTATATATGTATCTCGGTTGATATAGCACGATGTAATTTGGTTTCGGTCTACAGATATATCTCCAAACGTAAGCTTACATGTTGTAAGATTTATCTTGTTGTAGTTTGACATACGTATATCGATACATCTTCACGAAGATGGAATAATGTAGGGATCTATCAGTCTACGTAGATTGTCATATGTAGATCGATTTATCCCCAAGAAAGTGAATCTATCTGAATTGAACCACCTCAACGTATATAACTATATTTGGATTGAAATATCTCGATCTGTTCTAGTAAATATGGATAGTTATAGCTATGTGATGTTGGATATATGTTGAGATAAGCATGATAACGAAGCTTGAAACATCTGTATTCAAACGACATCAACGTTTGTATATGTACCTCGGTTGATAAAGCACAATGTAATTTGGTTTCGGTCTACAGATATATCTCCAAACGTAAGCTTACATGTTGTCAGATTTATCTTCATGTAGTTTGACATACGTATATCGATTCATCTTCACGAAGATGGAATAATGTAGAGATCTATCAGTCTACGTAGATTGTCATATGTAGATAGATTTATCCCCAAGAAAGTGAATCTATCTGAATTGAAGCACCGCAACGTATATAACTATATTTGCATTGAAATATCTCGATCTGTACTTGTAAATATGGATAGTTATAGCTATGTGATGTTGGATATATGTTGAGATAAGCATGATAACGAAGCTTGAAACATCTGTATTCAAACGACATCAACGTTTGTATATGTACCTCGGTTTATAAAGCACAATGTAATTTGGTTTCGGTCTACAGATATCTCCAAACGTAAGCTTACATGTTGTCAGATTTATCTTCATGTAGTTTCACATACGTATATCGATACATCTTTACGAAGATGGAATAATGTAGAGATCTATCAGTCTACGTAGATTGTCATATGTAGATAGATTTATCCCCAAGAAACTGAATCTATCTAAATTAAACAACCGCAACGTATATAACTATATTTGGATTGAAAAATCTCGATCTGTACTAGTAAATATGGATAGTTATAGCTATGTGATGTTGGATATATGTTGAGATAAGCATGATAACGAAGCTTGAATCATCTGTATTCAAACCACATCAACATTCATATATGTATCTCGGTTGATAAAGCACGATGTAATTTGGTTTCGGTCTACAGATATATCTCCAAACGTAAGCTTACATGTTGTCAGATTTATCTTGTTGTAGTTTGACATACGTATATCGATACATCTTCACGAAGATGGAATAATGTAGAGATCTATCAGTCTACGTAGATTGTCATATGTAGATAGATTTATCCCCAAGAAACTGAATCTATCTGAATTAAACCACCGCAACGTATATAACTATATTTGGATTGAAATATCTCGATCTGTTCTAGTAAATATGGATAGTTATAGCTATGTGCTGTTGGATATATGTTGAGATAAGCATGATAACGACGCTTGAAACATCTGTATTCAAACCACATCAACGTTCATATATGTATCTCGGTTGATAAAGCACGATGCAATTTGGTTTCGGTCTACGGATATATCTCCAAACGTAAGCTTATATGTTGTCAGATTTGTCTTCATGTAGTTTGACATACGTATATCGATACATCTTCACTAAGATGGAATAATGTAGAGATCTATCAGTCTACGTAGATTGTCATATGTAGATAGATTTATCCCCAAGAAACTGAATCTATCTGAATTGAACCACCGCAACGTATATAACTATATTTGGATTGAAATATCTCCATCTGTTCAAGTAAACTTGGATAGTTATAGCTATGTGATGTTTGATATATAATGAGATAAGCATGATAACGAAGCTTGAAACATCTGTATTCAAACGACATCAACGTTCATATATGTATCTCGGTTGATATAGCACGATGTAATTTGGTTTCGGTCTACAGATATATCTCCAAACGTAAACTTACATGTTGTCAGATTCATCTTCATGTAGTTTGACATACGTATATCGATACATCTTCACGAAGATGGAATAATGTAGAGATCTATCAGTCTACGTAGATTGTCATATGTAGATAGATTTATCCCCAAGAAAGTGAATCTATCTGAATTGAAGCACCGCAACGTATATAACTATATTTGCATTGAAATATCTCGATCTGTACTAGTAAATATGGATAGTTATAGCTATGTGATGTTGGATATATGTTGAGATAAGAATGATAACGAAGCTTGAAACATCTGTATTCAAACGACATCAACGTTTGTATATGTACCTCGGTTGATAAAGCACAATGTAATTTGGTTTTGGTCTACAGATATATCTCCAAACGTAAGCTTACATGTTGTCAGATTTATCTTCATGTAGTTTCACATACGTATATCGATACATCTTCACGAAGATGTAAATGTAGAGATCTATCAGTCTACGTAGATTGTCATATGTAGATAGATTTATCTCCAAGAAACTGAATCTATCTAAACTGAACTACCGCAACGTATATAACTATATTTGGATTGAAAAATCTCGATCTGTACTAGTAAATATGGATAGTTATAGCTATGTGATGTTGGATATATGTTGAGATAAGCATGATAACGAAGCTTGAGTATTCAAACCACATCAACGTTCATATATGTATCTCGGTTGATATAGCACGATGTAATTTGGTTTCGGTCTACAGATATATCTCCAAACGTTAGCTTACATGTTGTCAGATTTATCTTGTTGAAGTTTGACATACGTATATCGATACATCTTCACGAAGATGGAATAATGTAGAGATCTATCAGTCTACGTAGATTGTCATATGTAGATAGATTTATCCCCTAGAAAGTGAATCTATCTGAATTGAAGCACCGCAACGTATATAACTATATTTGGATTGAAATATCTCCATCTGTTCTAGTAAATATGGATAGTTATAGCTATGTGATGTTGGATATATGTTGAGATAAGCATGATAACGAAGCTTGAAACATCTGTATTCAAACCACATCAACGTTCATATATGTATCTCGGTTGATATAGCACGATGTAATTTGGTTTCGGTCTACAGATATATCTCCAAACGTAAGATTACATGTTGTCAGATTTATCTTCATGTAGTTTGACATACGTATATCGATACATCTTCACGAAGATGGAATAATGTAGAGATCTATCAGTCTACGTAGATTGTCATATGTAGATAGATTTATCCCCAATAAACTGAATCTATCTGAATTGAACCACCGCAACGTATATAACTATATTTGGATTGAAATATCTCGATCTGTTCTAGCAAATATGGATAGTTATAGCTATGTGATGTTGGATATATGTTGAGATAAGCATGATAACGAAGCTTGAAACATCTGTATTCATACCACATCAACGTTCATATATGTATCTCGGTTGATATAGCACGATGTAATTTGGTTTCGGTCTACAGATATATCTCCAAACCTAAGCTTACATGTTGTAAGATTTATCTTGTTGTAGTTTGACATACGTATATCGATACATCTTCACGAAGATGGAATAATGTAGGGATCTATCAGTCTACGTAGATTGTCATATGTAGATCGATTTATCCCCAAGAAAGTGAATCTATCTGAATTGAACCACCTCAACGTATATAACTATATTTGGATTGAAATATCTCGATCTGTTCTAGTAAATATGGATAGTTATAGCTATGTGCTGTTGGATATATGTTGAGATAAGCATGATAACGAAGCTTGAAACATCTGTATTCAAACGACATCAACGTTTGTATATGTACCTCGGTTGATAAAGCACAATGTAATTTGGTTTCGGTCTACAGATATATCTCCAAACGTAAGCTTACATGTTGTCAGATTTATCTTCATGTAGTTTGACATACGTATATCGATTCATCTTCACGAAGATGGAATAATGTAGAGATCTATCAGTCTACGTAGATTGTCATATGTAGATAGATTTATCCCCAAGAAAGTGAATCTATCTGAATTGAAGCACCGCAACGTATATAACTATATTTGGATTGAAATATCTTGATCTGTTCTAGTAAATATGGATAGTTATAGCTATGTGCTGTTGGATATATGTTGAGATAAGCATGATAACGACGCTTGAAACATCTGTATTCAAACCACATCAACGTTCATATATGTATCTCGGTTGATAAAGCACGATGCAATTTGGTTTCGGTCTACAGATATATCTCCAAACGTAAGCTTATATGTTGTCAGATTTGTCTTCATGTAGTTTGACATACGTATATCGATACATCTTCACTAAGATGGAATAATGTAGAGATCTATCAGTCTACGTAGATTGTCATATGTAGATAGATTTATCCCCAAGAAACTGAATCTATCTGAATTGAACCACCGCAACGTATATAACTATATTTGGATTGAAATATCTCGATCTGTTCTAGTAAACTTGGATAGTTATAGCTATGTGATGTTTGATATATAATGAGATAAGCATGATAACGAAGCTTGAAACATCTGTATTCAAACGACATCAACGTTCATATATGTATCTCGGTTGATATAGCACGATGTAATTTGGTTTCGGTCTACAGATATATCTCCAAACGTAAACTTACATGTTGTCAGATTCATCTTCATGTAGTTTGACATACGTATATCGATACATCTTCACGAAGATGGAATAATGTAGAGATCTATCAGTCTACGTAGATTGTCATATGTAGATAGATTTATCCCCTAGAAAGTGAATCTATCTGAATTGAAGCACCGCAACGTATATAACTATATTTGGATTGAAATATCTCCATCTGTTCTAGTAAATATGGATAGTTATAGCTATGTGATGTTGGATATATGTTGAGATAAGCATGATAACGAAGCTTGAAACATCTGTATTCAAACCACATCAACGTTCATATATGTATCTCGGTTGATATAGCACGATGTAATTTGGTTTCGGTCTACAGATATATCTCCAAACGTAAGATTACATGTTGTCAGATTTATCTTCATGTAGTTTGACATACGTATATCGATACATCTTCACGAAGATGGAATAATGTAGAGATCTATCAGTCTACGTAGATTGTCATATGTAGATAGATTTATCCCCAATAAACTGAATCTATCTGAATTGAACCACCGCAACGTATATAACTATATTTGGATTGAAATATCTCGATCTGTTCTAGCAAATATGGATAGTTATAGCTATGTGATGTTGGATATATGTTGAGATAAGCATGATAACGAAGCTTGAAACATCTGTATTCATACCACATCAACGTTCATATATGTATCTCGGTTGATATAGCACGATGTAATTTGGTTTCGGTCTACAGATATATCTCCAAACCTAAGCTTACATGTTGTAAGATTTATCTTGTTGTAGTTTGACATACGTATATCGATACATCTTCACGAAGATGGAATAATGTAGGGATCTATCAGTCTACGTAGATTGTCATATGTAGATCGATTTATCCCCAAGAAAGTGAATCTATCTGAATTGAACCACCTCAACGTATATAACTATATTTGGATTGAAATATCTCGATCTGTTCTAGTAAATATGGATAGTTATAGCTATGTGCTGTTGGATATATGTTGAGATAAGCATGATAACGAAGCTTGAAACATCTGTATTCAAACGACATCAACGTTTGTATATGTACCTCGGTTGATAAAGCACAATGTAATTTGGTTTCGGTCTACAGATATATCTCCAAACGTAAGCTTACATGTTGTCAGATTTATCTTCATGTAGTTTGACATACGTATATCGATTCATCTTCACGAAGATGGAATAATGTAGAGATCTATCAGTCTACGTAGATTGTCATATGTAGATAGATTTATCCCCAAGAAAGTGAATCTATCTGAATTGAAGCACCGCAACGTATATAACTATATTTGGATTGAAATATCTTGATCTGTTCTAGTAAATATGGATAGTTATAGCTATGTGCTGTTGGATATATGTTGAGATAAGCATGATAACGACGCTTGAAACATCTGTATTCAAACCACATCAACGTTCATATATGTATCTCGGTTGATAAAGCACGATGCAATTTGGTTTCGGTCTACAGATATATCTCCAAACGTAAGCTTATATGTTGTCAGATTTGTCTTCATGTAGTTTGACATACGTATATCGATACATCTTCACTAAGATGGAATAATGTAGAGATCTATCAGTCTACGTAGATTGTCATATGTAGATAGATTTATCCCCAAGAAACTGAATCTATCTGAATTGAACCACCGCAACGTATATAACTATATTTGGATTGAAATATCTCGATCTGTTCTAGTAAACTTGGATAGTTATAGCTATGTGATGTTTGATATATAATGAGATAAGCATGATAACGAAGCTTGAAACATCTGTATTCAAACGACATCAACGTTCATATATGTATCTCGGTTGATATAGCACGATGTAATTTGGTTTCGGTCTACAGATATATCTCCAAACGTAAACTTACATGTTGTCAGATTCATCTTCATGTAGTTTGACATACGTATATCGATACATCTTCACGAAGATGGAATAATGTAGAGATCTATCAGTCTACGTAGATTGTCATATGTAGATAGATTTATCCCCAAGAAAGTGAATCTATCTGAATTGAAGCACCGCAACGTATATAACTATATTTGCATTGAAATATCTCGATCTGTACTAGTAAATATGGATAGTTATAGCTATGTGATGTTGGATATATGTTGAGATAAGCATGATAACGAAGCTTGAAACATCTGTATTCAAACGACATCAACGTTTGTATATGTACCTCGGTTGATAAAGCACAATGTAATTTGGTTTCGGTCTACAGATATATCTCCAAACGTAAGCTTACATGTTGTCAGATTTATCTTCATGTAGTTTGACATACGTATATCGATTCATCTTCACGAAGATGGAATAATGTAGAGATCTATCAGTCTACGTAGATTGTCATATGTAGATAGATTTATCCCCAAGAAAGTGAATCTATCTGAATTGAAGCACCGCAACGTATATAACTATATTTGCATTGAAATATCTCGATCTGTACTAGTAAATATGGATAGTTATAGCTATGTGATGTTGGATATATGTTGAGATAAGCATGATAACGAAGCTTGAAACATCTGTATTCAAACGACATCAACGTTTGTATATGTACCTCGGTTGATAAAGCACAATGTAATTTGGTTTCGGTCTACAGATATCTCCAAACGTAAGCTTACATGTTGTCAGATTTATCTTCATGTAGTTTCACATACGTATATCGATACATCTTCACGAAGATGGAATAATGTAGAGATCTATCAGTCTACGTAGATTGTCATATGTAGATAGATTTATCCCCAAGAAACTGAATCTATCTAAATTAAACAACCGCAACGTATATAACTATATTTGGATTGAAAAATCTCGATCTGTACTAGTAAATATGGATAGTTATAGCTATGTGATGTTGGATATATGTTGAGATAAGCATGATAACGAAGCTTGAATCATCTGTATTCAAACCACATCAACATTCATATATGTATCTCGGTTGATAAAGCACGATGTAATTTGGTTTCGGTCTACAGATATATCTCCAAACGTAAGCTTACATGTTGTCAGATTTATCTTGTTGTAGTTTGACATACGTATATCGATACATCTTCACGAAGATGGAATAATGTAGAGATCTATCAGTCTACGTAGATTGTCATATGTAGATAGATTTATCCCCAAGAAACTGAATCTATCTGAATTGAACCACCGCAACGTATATAACTATATTTGGATTGAACTATCTCGATCTGTTCTAGTAAATATGGATAGTTATAGCTATGTGCTGTTGGATATATGTTGAGATAAGCATGATAACGACGCTTGAAACATCTGTATTCAAACCACATCAACGTTCATATATGTATCTCGGTTGATAAAGCACGATGCAATTTGGTTTCGGTCTACAGATATATCTCCAAACGTAAGCTTATATGTTGTCAGATTTGTCTTCATGTAGTTTGACATACGTATATCGATACATCTTCACTAAGATGGAATAATGTAGAGATCTATTAGTCTACGTAGATTGTCATATGTAGATAGATTTATCCCCAAGAAACTGAATCTATCTGAATTGAACCACCGCAACGTATATAACTATATTTGGATTGAAATATCTCGATCTGTTCTAGTAAACTTGGATAGTTATAGCTATGTGATGTTTGATATATAATGAGATAAGCATGATAACGAAGCTTGAAACATCTGTATTCAAACGACATCAACGTTCATATATGTATCTCGGTTGATATAGCACGATGTAATTTGGTTTCGGTCTACAGATATATCTCCAAACGTAAACTTACATGTTGTCAGATTCATCTTCATGTAGTTTGACATACGTATATCGATACATCTTCACGAAGATGGAATAATGTAGAGATCTATCAATCTACGTAGATTGTCATATGTAGATAGATTTAACCCCAAGAAATTGAATCTATCTGAATTGAACCACCGCAACGTATATATCTATATTTGGATTGAAATATCTCCATCTGTACTAGTAAATATGGATAGTTATAGCTATGTGATGTTGGATATATGTTGAGATAAGCATGATAACGAAGCTTGAAACATCTGTATTCAAACCACATCAACGTTCATATATGTATCTCGGTTGATATAGCACGATGTAATTTGGTTTCGGTCTACAGATATATCTCCAAACGTAAGCTTACATGTTGTCAGATTTGTCTTCATGTAGTTTGACATACGTATATCGATACATCTTCACGAAGATGGAATAATGTAGAGATTGTCATATGTAGATAGATTTATCCCCAATAAACTGAATCTATCTGAATTGAACCACCTCAACGTATATAACTATATTTGGATTGAAATATCTCGATCTGTTCTAGTAAATATGGATAGTTATAGCTATGTGATGTTGGATATATGTTGAGATAAGCATGATAACGAAGCTTGAAACATCTGTATTCAAACGACATCAACGTTTGTATATGTACCTCGGTTGATAAAGCACAATGTAATTTGGTTTCGGTCTACAGATATATCTCCAAACGTAAGCTTACATGTTGTCAGATTGATCTTCATGTAGTTTGACATACGTATATCGAGTCATCTTCACGAAGATGGAATAATGTAGAGATCTATCAGTCTACCTAGATTGTCATTTGTAGATAGATTTATACCCAAGAAAGTGAATCTATCTGAATTGAACCACCGCAACGTATATAACTATATTTGGATTGAAATATCTCGATCTGTTCTAGTAAATATGGATAGTTATAGCTATGTGATGTTGGATATATATAGCACGATGTAATTTGGTTTCGGTCTACAGGTATATCTCCAATCGTAAGCTTATATGTTGTCAGATTTATCTTCATGTAGTTTGACATACGTATATCGATACATCTTCACGAAGATGGAATAATGTAGAGATCTATCAGTCTACGTAGATTGTCATATGTAGATAGATTTATCCCCAAGAAAGTGAATCTATCTGAATTGAACCACCGCAACGTATATAACTATATTTGGATTGAAAAATCTCGATCTGTACTAGTAAATATGGATAGTTATAGCTATGTGATGTTGGATATATGTTGAGATAAGCATGATAACGAAGCTTGAAACATCTGTATTCAAACGACATCAACGTTTGTATATGTACCTCAGTTGATAAAGCACAATGTAATTTGGTTTCGGTCTACAGATATATCTCCAAACGTAAGCTTACATGTTGTCAGATTTATCTTCATGTAGTTTGACATACGTATATCGATACATCTTCACGAAGATGGAATAATGTAGAGATCTATCAGTTTACGTAGATTGTCATATGTAGATAGATTTATCACCAAGAAACTGAATCTATCTGAATTGAACAACCGCAACGTATATAACTATATTTGGATTGAAAAATCTTGATCTGTTCTAGTAAATATGGATAGTTATAGCTATGTGATGTTGGATATATGTTGAGATAAGCATGATAACGAAGCTTGAATCATCTGTATTCAAACCACATCAACGTTCATATATGTATCTCGGTTGATATAGCACGATGTAATTTGGTTTCGGTCTACAGATATATCTCCAAACGTAAGCTTACATGTTGTCAGATTTATCTTGTTGTAGTTTGACATACGTATATCGATACATCTTCACGAAGATGGAATAATGTAGAGATCTATCAGTCTACGTAGATTGTCATATGTAGATAGATTAATCCCCAAGAAACTGAATCTATCTGAATTGAACAACCGCAACGTATATATCTATATTTGGATTGAAAAATCTCCATCTGTTCTAGTAAAAATGGATTGTTATAGCTGTGTGATGTTGGATATATGTTGAGATAAGCATGATAACGAAGCTGGAATCATCTGTATTCAAACGACATCAACGTTTGTATATGTACCTCGGTTGATTAAGCACAATGTAATTTGGTTTCGGTCTACAGATATATCTCCAAACGTAAGCTTACATGTTGTCAGATTTATCTTCATGTAGTTTGACATACGTATATCGATACATCTTCACGAAGATGGAATAATGTAGAGATCTATCAGTCTACGTAGATTGTCATATGTAGATAGATTTATCCCCAAGAAACTCAATCTATCTGAATTGAACAACCGCAACGTATATAACTATATTTGGATTGAAAAATCTCGATCTGTTCTAGTAAATATGGATAGTTATAGCTATGTGATGTTGGATATATGTTGAGATAAGCATGATAACGAAGCTTGAATCATCTGTATTCAAACCACATCAACGTTCATATATGTCTCTCGGTTGATATAGCACGATGTAATTTGGTTTCGGTCTACAGATATATCTCCAAACGTACGCTTACATGTTGTCAGATTTATCTTGTTGTAGTTTAACATACGTATATCGATACATCTTCACGAAGATGGAATAATGTAGAGATCTACCAGTCTACGTAGATTGTCATATGTAGATAGATTTATCCCCAAGAAACTGAATCTATCTGAATTGAAGCACCGCAACGTATATAACTATATTTGCATTGAAATATCTCGATCTGTTCTAGTAAACTTGGATAGTTATAGCTATGTGATGTTGGATATATAATGAGATAAGCATGATAACGAAGCTTGAAACATCTGTATTCAAACCACATCAACGTTCATATATGTATCTCGGTTGATATAGCACGATGTAATTTGGTTTCGGTCTACAGATATATCTCCAAACGTAAGCTTACATGTTTTCAGATTTATCTTCATGTAGTTTGACATACGTATATCGATACATCTTCACGAAGATGGAATAATGTAGAGATCTATCAGTCCACGTAGATTGTCATATGTAGATAGATTTATCCCCAAGAAAGTGAATCTATCTGAATTGAACCACCGCAACCTATATAACTATATTTGGATTGAAATATCTCGATCTGTTCTAGTAAATATGGATAGTTATAGCTATGTGATGTTGGATATATGTTGAGATAAGCATGATATAGAAGATTGAATCATCCGTATTCAAACCACATCAACGTTCATATATGTATCTCGGTTGATATAGCACGATGTAATTTGGTTTCGGTCTACAGATATATCTCCAAACGTAAGCTTACATGTTGTCAGATTTATCTTGTTGTAGTTTGACATACGTATATCGATACATCTTCACGAAGATGGAATAATGTAGAGATCTATCAGTCTACGTAGATTGTCATATGTAGATAGATTTATCCCCAATAAAGTGAATCTATCTGAATTGAAACACCGCAACGTATATAACTATATTTGGATTGAAATATCTCGATCTGTACTAGTAAATATGGATAGTTATAGCTATGTGATGTTGGATATATGTTGAGATAAGAATGATAACGAAGCTTGAAACATCTGTATTCAAACGACATCAACGTTTGTATATGTACCTCGGTTGATAAAGCGCAATGTAATTTGGTTTCGGTCTACAGATATATATCCAAACGTAAGCTTATATGTTGTCAGATTTATCTTCATGTAGTTTGACATACGTATATCGATACATCTTCACGAAGATGGAATAATGTAGAGATCTATCAGTCTACGTAGATTGTCATATGTAGATAGATTTATCCCCAAGAAACTGAATCTATCTGAATTGAACAACCGCAACGTATATAACTATATTTGGATTGAAAAATCTCGATCTGTTCTAGTAAATATGGATAGTTGTAGCTATGTGATGTTGGATATATGTTGAGATAAGCATGATAACGAAGCTTGAATCATCTGTATTCAAACCACATCAACGTTCATGTATGTATCTCGGTTGATATAGCACGATGTAATTTGGTTTCGGTCTACAGATATATCTCCAAACGAAAGCTTACATGTTGTCAGATTTATCTTGTTGTAGTTTGACATACGTATATCGATACATCTTCACGAAGATGGAATAATGTAGAGATCTATCAGTCTACGTAGATTGTCATATGTAGATAGATTTATCCCCAAGAAAGTGAATCTATCTGAATTGAAGCACCGCAACGTATATAACTATATTTGCAATGAAATATCTCGATCTGTACTAGTAAATATGGATAGGTATAGCTATGTGATGTTGGATATATGTTGAGATAAGCATGATAATGAAGCTTGAAACATCTGTATTCAAAACACATCAACGTTCATATATATGTATCTCGGTTGATATAGCACGATGTAATTTGGTTTCGGTCTACAGATATATCTCCAAAAGTAAGCTTACATGTTGTCAGATTTATCTTCATGTAGTTTGATATACGTATATCGATACATCTTCACGAAGATGGAATAATGTAGAGATCTATCAGTCTACGTAGATTGTCATATGTAGATAGATTTAACCCCAAGAAAGTGAATCTATCTGAATTGAACCACCGCAACGTATATATCTATATTTGGATTGAAATATCTCCATCTGTACTAGTATATATGGATAGTTATAGCTATGTGATGTTGGATATATGTTGAGATAAGCATGATAACGAAGCTTGAAACATCTGTATTCAAACCACATCAACGTTCATATATGTATCTCGGTTGATATAGCACGATGTAATTTGGTTTCGGTCTACAGATATATCTCCAAACGAAAGCTTACATGTTGTCAGATTTATCTTCATGTAGTTTGACATACGTATATCGATACATCTTCACGAAGATGGAATAATGTAGAGATCTATCAGTCTACGTAGATTGTCATATGTAGATAGATTTATCCCCAAGAAACTGAAACGATCTGAATTGAACCACCGCAACGTATATAACTATATTTGGATTGAAATATCTCGATCTGTTCTAGTAAATATGGATAGTTATAGCTATGTGATGTTGGATATAAGTTGAGATAAGCATGATAACGAAGCTTGAAACATCTGTATTCAAAACACATCAACGTTCATATATATGTATCTCGGTTTATATAGCACGATGTAATTTGGTTTCGGTCTACAGATATATCTCCAAACGAAAGCTTACATGTTGTCAGATTTATCTTCATGTAGTTTGACATACGTATATCGATACATCTTCACGAAGATGGAATAATGTAGAGATCTATCAGTCTACGTAGATTGTCATATGTAGATAGATTTATCCCCAAGAAACTGAATCTATCTGAATTGAACAACCGCAACGTATATAACTATATTTGGATTGAAAAATCTCGATCTGTTCTAGTAAATATGGATAGTTATAGCTATGTGATGTTGGATATATGTTGAGATAAGCATGATAACGAAGCTTGAATCATCTGTATTCAAACCACATCAACGTTCATATATGTCTCTCGGTTGATATAGCACGATGTAATTTGGTTTCGGTCTACAGATATATCTCCAAACGTACACTTACATGTTGTCAGATTTATCTTGTTGTAGTTTGACATACGTATATCGATACATCTTCACGAAGATGGAATAATGTAGAGATCTATCAGTCTACGTAGATTGTCATATGTAGATAGATTTATCCCCAAGAAAGTGAATCTATCTGAATTGAAGCACCGCAACGTATATAACTATATTTGCATTGAAATATCTCGATCTGTTCTAGTAAACTTGGATAGTTATAGCTATGTGATGTTGGATATATAATGAGATAAGCATGATAACGAAGCTTGAAACATCTGTATTCAAACCACATCAACGTTTATATATGTATCTCGGTTGATATAGCACGATGTAATTTGGTTTCGGTCTACAGATATATCTCCAAACGTAAGCTTACATGTTTTCAGATTTATCTTCATGTAGTTTGACATACGTATATAGCAGCAGAGAGGGTGAACAGACCAAGCTTTTTAGGCGTCAATTTAGTAAACTAAGGCTTCCTTGAAAATACTTTTCCAGGCGTCAATTTAGTAAACTAAGGCTTCCTTGAAAATACTTTTCCAGGCGTCAATTTAGTAAACTAAGGCTTCCTTGAAAATACTTTTACAAGCGTCAATTTAGTAAACTAAGGCTTCCTTGAAAATACTTTTTTAGGCGTCAATTTAGTAAACTGAGGCTTCCTCAAAAATGCTGAATAGAAGCCTCCATTCAGCAAAATAGCAGTAAAAAAAAAAGACGCCATTTAGTTGACGTTCACCTCCTCGGCTGCTAATGCGCTAACAATTTTTTTACGATGAAAGTCTTTAGGATTTCACAAACAAACTAATTTGCAAAACTTCACCTCGCAGATCTATTAAATTATTAGATTGGTCGGTGAGTTTGAAATTAATTCTCGTTAACAAATTATTATGACATCGCATATAGACTAGATTAGTTGGGTCTTCAATAATTAGAAATCCCGGAGGAGCCGTTGGTGCAAATGAATATAGAATATACCCCTGCTGAGCTTGATTTGATTGTTCGAGATTTATTTGATAGCTTCCTTCGATAACGTCACATACTAAATTTAATGATATCACCGAGGATATATTTACGTTGTTCGGAGCGATATGTCTACCACCACCATCTGGGTCGTTATTAGACGTTAGAATATTTACTGTAGGATTCTTCGATTTTTTCCAATTATCGTGGATTCTTTTGAACCCAATATCAATAGCATCGTTAAGTTGTTTCTTTAGTTTATCTGGGTTATATCCAGGGAGATTAAAATCTTTAATCTCCGTTTTATTAATATTGTATAGATCCGCAAACTTATCATGTAATATCTCTTCATTTAATACTTCTTGAATAATTATCGAGTGAAATATTTTCATATCATAGATGATTTTATTACCCGTTTCTACGATGCTGATAAACTCGTCTTTAGTGAGAGAGCCGGATTTAAGAGATATTAGCAGTAGTGAAAAATCATTATTCATTGCTGTGAAATTTCCGTTGATGAGAGGAACGTAAATTGAATAAAAATCTTTTTTATTTAAGAACTTATCGGGAGCATAATCTCGATAAGTCTTGATTTCATTAACGGGTTTTATTTTATCGGTGATATAATTGGATTTGTTAGGTTCGGGTGGAAAATCCTTCGAATTTTCTCGCGAGTTATCCGGTGGTAATTCAGGCCATCCTAACACTGATCTTATAGAACTCTGATAAATATCTACAACATACCCAGGGGAATTAATCTCGATCGCAGATGATAACGTCGGCTCGTGAACTGTTATAGCGATTTTTGATTCTTTTCCAGTGAGAGATTTAATTCTTCGTTGTAATTCAGCATTGATCTGTTCGATTTGATATGACCCAGTTGGTAACGAGACAACGTTCCAGTCTGGGGTTCCGTCTTCACGATTTTTCCATGCGAACACCAAGGAATTATTTGGTTGTTGAACACCAAATGCTACCGATCTGATATTGGGCCAGCTATGATACACTCGTAGTTTTGCTAACGCGATCTCGCTCACGGGAACGGGAATCGGAAAATTCACACTGAATTCGGGACGCGTTGAGGTTACTGATATCGTGCTTGTTTTCACCGGTGTTGTATTTGTTACTATTTGTTGAAGTAGTTCTTGCGACGACATTATTATTATTAGTATTCTCTAATTTTAACATTGTTGATTTATATAATTGAGCCATCGTTGAAAATTCGCTATCTGATATTGTTGTGTCATCGAGTGATGATGATATCAACGAGGATAATTGCGAGTAACCGGCAGATGCAATATGAAATTTAATTACGTAATTGTGTAGTTTACTCTGGCTACACGATGATAGTTTTTTTGTGATCCCGGTTAATATCCCGGCGATTGTAGCTATCGAGGAAATAACTATTGGAACTACAACCGGAGCAATCATAGTAACCGAAGATAGTATTATTCCAGCCGCGGTGATTATTCCCGACACTGAATACACAGTGACATCAACTGCGGTTATTCTTCGTTGGTATTTTTTTATTTTTATTTGATACTCCTCACAGAGAGAATTGAGTTTAGTTTGAAATTCTCTGACTTGATCATAGCGATACTGATTCGATGATGGAGTCATTTTATTTTAAAGGTGCTAGCATTTTCAATTCAAAATTAATTTAATTGTTTACTTAAATCCACTACTAATTCTACGTACCACGTTACTGAAACCCTGGCTAGATTTCTATCTGTGGTCGTTATCGTGAATTGTTCAGTTGTATCCTTGTCGATGATCGTTGATATCGTATTATTGACTCCAGATGAACTCGACGATGATATATTAAACTGATTCGGTGATACTATTGTTAATCGATAAATACCCTTGACTGCTGCGGTTATGTTTAAAATGTTGTTTGTGGGAGTCCACATAAATGAACCGTGTTGAATCGTGTATACTACGTTGTTGACGATAGATTTATCATGAGGAATTTTTATTTTTTCAATGACGCTTATCATCCTAGTTGCATCATCCCTCATTGCGTTGTTGAATGTTTTAAGCTCATCGATGGATTTTTTAATCTCAGGAAGGGTTATTTCAATTTTATCAAATGGGGTTCCAATAAACTTATCAATGATGTTTTTACGAAACATTGAAAACTGTTTCACGTGTTTTTCATATTCGGATTGAAGAGTTGCTAGTTCCAACATAGAATCTTTTATCAAGGCGAGTTTTGGTGCAGTAACTGGTGGATTTCCCAAAAATTCTAGCAGGGGTTTATCAATTTTGTCAATTATATTTCTTTGTAATTCAGAAAACTGGTTAAATACAACTATATGATCATCATACTTATCATTGAGCAATTTCAATGAATTCGCCGTGTTATCGAATGTTGCTAATTTATCTGTAATCGTTGAAACAAGTACACCTGGTTTGAGTTTACCCTGATCGGAAAATAACGCGATAGCATCTTCTGCTGCGTCTCGTTGTTTAACCAAAATATCATTAAGAGAGATATTACTACTTTTCAATTTACCCTGACGATCTTGAAATACAACTATTTCACCAGGATCAATATTTGCTAGGTTTAATATTTCAGCTATTTCATCTTCGATTTTTTTTTTAATATCCTTGTTATCAACGGTTTCAACTCCAATATCGGGTTTCTTCAGTGATGATAAAGGTCGTCCCCAAATATCAATCATTATTATAGAAATCTTTTTATCGTTCAAATCCTATAGATTTCTAATCCAACGACCGCTAGTATACTCATTCACTACTATATGAGGTGGTTTTAAAGATTCCTTTGAAATAGCATCAAGTACGTTTAATACTTCATTACCACATATGGGTGGGTCAAGCATTGTTTGTGTTGGTAATGTGGAATACCAACAGGGTATTTTTAATTTTCTCACATAGCGGTTAAATTCTTTCGGAGGCGCTAGTCCATATGAGTCAAAATAAATAATCCCGCGTGGATCAATCGCGTACGCAACCCAGTGAGTTCCAGGTCCATCGCTGTTATCTAGATTAATAATACCGGTTTCAACATCATTTGGTTGTGCCGGTAACTGATCTTTCATAAAAACCCCTCTGAAATTTTTTATTTTTAATTTTTTAGCGGTATCAATTAAATCAAAATTGGACATAGGAACTATCAAATCGTTCCTGGAATTCGAAGACCTTTTCCGCTGTATCATGAACTCGGGGTTCCTGGTAGTCTTAGACCTTTTCCCTTTTTTTATAACCTTTTCCAGTTGCCTTTTTCAACGCCATTCCTGCTGCGGTACCAATGGCTCCTAACGCTGCCGCCTTCGCCACCGCTGGGGCCGCTGCGGCAATCAATCCTGGAATCAACCCTAACAACGGGAATATACCACCAGTCTTTTCCATGTTTTTAATCGCGCTCGTAGAAAAAGTAACCTGAACTCCTTTTTTTTCTTTCAGCGCTTTATTAAAATGATTAACCTGAGTTTTCGTCAGCGATAGTTTATTCCCTCCGCCATTCATTTGATTAGGTTTCAGCGTTATTGTGGTTCCGCATTGCTTAGCTGATTTGGATTGTAATTTTTTTATCTGACCAGGTGTCAACGTAACATTGATATTACTATACGACATTATACAAAATAGATTGATTCTAAATCGCAAGCGATTCAATGATAAAATTACACAGTAATTTTCAATTACAGATTTTCCACTGGTGCATCTACCAGTCTCATTCGTCCACCAACTCCCTCGAGTATCATTGATTTATCACTAAGAATGACAGCAACCGCTATATAATTAATAATACCACCAGGACGGGTTACACGAGCTCGGAAGTGTATATCAACGACGGACTGTCTCATCAAGTCGAGATGTTCCAGCGAAAAGTAATAAATGGGATATAAACTTCTAAAATCCAACTGTGAAATTTGTAGACCAGTATCGACATTTTGATCACGTCCCATATACGACAGCTACCGATGATAAACTCGTGCAATATGATTGTTTTCATAGTTAAGTTGTATATCCTCTGATGGTTCTTGCTGTCCGTTTATTCTCAGCGAGACTTCACTACACCCAATTTGATCAAATATCATATGGGAACGTTCTTGATTATTTAATCGCGTAGTATCTTGTAGCGCAATAAAAATATGCCGTGGAGCTGTAATACCCTGTTTTGATGCTAGATGCCATGTAAGTGTACCATCAATATTAGAATCCATGGTATCTGTGGACGTTGACAGCCAACTTAATAATCTCTTCCCCCCTTGATCCATAAATGACAGTAACCGCGGTTCTGTTGACAACGACGGAGTCAACACTGGCATCCACAGTGATAGTTTTGATAAAATGACTTTACCCGCAGCGCCGCCAGTGCGCCAGATTGCAGCATTATCAGTACTCCTTCTCATTAGAGCTATAGTATGCTTTACCCCATAGATAACTTTTCTGACGTTTCTACAAAATCCAAATATGTGATGGAGCGGAATCGCACATGAAAAACGTCGACGCTCTCCTTGCAACGTTGCTATGCGTGTTGTAAATCCTAGGTTGTAATTAGGATTAACACTTTTGAGAACATCAAAGTCAGCACCTGGTCTAGCTCGACGTTCTGGATTAGCTGCTTGTTGTTGATTAGCAACTGAAGTGTCTTGCGGTGTTAACACTTTAATGTACTGAAAGTGATCAGCGTGATCAGTAATATCCTTAGAGAACATCATAGATGGACCTGCCGATCTAGTATAGTCATCAGAATATCTCGCTAACCCGATTATTCCCGTTGCAATATCAACTTCACGTTCAATAGATTCGATTTCTTTTCCATCAATGAGATATCTAGCACTTTCAAATAACGCCATGATGCCATTGTTAACAAACCCAACTCGGATAGGTGGGTCAATTGCATATGGTGTATCATCATGCTGTAAAAGTTCACCTTCGACTTCAATAAAGGCTTCAGCGGGTAAAAAGTATTTACTGGTATCATGAACTTGAAGTTCGATTCTCCCCCGAAGATCAGGTTGCACTGCGTGATAAGCAAAAAATTGATAATCACGTACAGAATCATCTTTAAGTACTGGGGCTTCCATATCAAAGGCTGTGTCCGGGTTTTGTTTGAACATTTTTTATTATATACCCGTTGGTCTAAATGGGAAGTGCTAGCACTTCTGAAATCGATAGTGAAAAACCCCCGGGAATTCATGTTGACGGATTAGCCAAAAAAAATAAAAATAATTTTTATAAATTAATTATTAAGTTGAATATATTAATAATGATGATGAAAATATCTGAAAATGCTGATGATAATAAAGATAACGTTAATAGAATCATAAGTGATTCTGATACAAGTATTTCTAACATTAGTGATTCTGATACAAGCATTTTTGATACAAGTATTTCTAACATTAGTGATTCTGATTCAAATGATGACGAATATCCAAGTATTTCAAATATAACCATAACAACTGAGAATCCTATTCAAATAAATAAAAATCCTAGTGTTTCTAACACTAATGTAAGAAATGCTAGTGTTTCTACAATAACTATAATAATTGGAAATCCTGTTCAAATAAATATTTCTAACGTTGGAAACACTAGTACTTCTAGCGTTAACGTTTCTGTCGAAATTTCCTAAACCCGCTTCCCGCTATGGCATTTGCTATTATGTTATCCTGCGGAGTCATGGATGATGAAATCATGGACTGTAGTTTTTTATCCACGGCGTTATTTATTATTTTACTAACCTGTGTAGGCATAACCGCAGTAGATGGCAGTGAAGTCATTCCAGGTTTCCTTCTACGTGATTTCACTAGCGCTGTTAGTTTATCCTTAGCGGCTGAAAATGCCTTTCCGGCAAGATCACCAACAGTGTTAATACCCTTATCTCGGATAACATCAATTGCTTTCATCGATAATTGTTTTACTAGCGGAGCCACTTTTGGAGCCATTCTTGAAAATAATCCCATTATAGTATTACCGAGACCATCTCCATAGTATACTCGGTATTTTGGTAATCGTGAATTTACAATGTAGACACTAGTTGGTTTATCATGGTTGTAGTGTATGATCATTCTCTATATAGAAACATTAACATTTCCAAATGCTAGTGTTTCCAATTATCTAGTCACTGTGATAACCGTGAAAATTTTCGGCTAACTCCTCAATGAAATCTCTATATGTTGCAATATCCATGATACCACCTTGAAATAACCTCCTACAGATATCAGCTGCTTCATTGATTATTTCCGGTGAGTTATTCCCGGCTCGTTTTCCACCTACGAGTACTTCTAATCGTGCTATATCACCGAGAATATTACCAGGGCAGAAACTCGAAGAGTTTCTAACGCTAGCGTTTCTAGAAATGCTTGTATTTCCAACTAAACCACTGCCTGTTTTTTTCTTAGTTTTTGCTTCCATTTCTCTTAGTTTTGCTTCCATCTCTCTTACTTTTGCTTCCTTTTTTCTTTGTTTTGCTTCCTTTTTTTCTTGTTTTGCTTCTTCTTGTCTTTGTTTTTCTTGTTGTTGTTGCATGTCATATAGTTTAATTCCCTCTTTAAAGGTCATATATCTCAACTCTTTCGTATTCAAACGATCAATATTTTGATTCGTTTTATACACCCAATCAACCCAGTTTTTTCGTGATATGTTATCTTCTTGATACTCCTTCTTCAAAAAATCCTTTCTTGAATAAAAGCTTCGAACCGCAAAATCACCAAAGGCGGCATAATCTTTTGGTTTTTCTAATTGAAATTTTTGTATTTCTGTTATCTCCCCTGGAGTGAGTTTGTCTATAAAGGAAACTTTACTCTTCGTGGAAACTGCGCCTTCTTCTTCCTGTTGTTGTAGTTCTTCTTGTTCTAATTCCCTCAGTTCTTTCTTAATCAGTTCTCGTTCTTCATCATCTTTTTCTTCTTTTAAATCCTCCCTTAGTATTTCTATCCGCTGTCGTAGTCGTAGTGGTTGTTCTTCTTCTTCTTCTCGTTGTTGTCTTATTAGTTCTTCTAAATCTCGTTCTTTTTGTTCTTCTTGTTCTTGCTGTCGTTGTAGTTCCATCTCCCCTGCGATTTCACCTGGAAGTATTTGTACAGCCTGTTTTGTTTGTTTAGTTCGTTTTGCTATTTTCTCCAACACAGGGAGAAGAGGCTTCTCTGTTCTAGGACCTTCTTTAGGGACATCTCCGTATATCGCCCGTTCAGTTGCTGTTTTTACACCCTCAGTTGCACTAACAATAGGTTTGAAGAGTTGCTCTGTATCCTCTGTGAAGTCAGTTTGAAGTAATTGCCGTTGTTGAAGTTTTTCGCGGATTCTATCACGAAGAGGTAATATTTTCCGGATAGCGCTAAGCCTTTCTCTAGCTAATCTCGTTGTTAATGATTCTCCTACCATTATTGAAAGAGTATTACTATTGTCAAATTAGAAATGCAAAGCATTTCATTGCAATTTTTAATTAGAAATGCAAAGCATTTCATTGCAATTTTTAATTTAGAAATGCAAAGCATTTCTTTGCAAAGCATTTCATTGCAAAGCATTTCATCAAAGATTTTTAAGTAAAAAAAAAATCACTAACCTAAAAATGCTTTGCATTTTAATACTTCCTTGTTATTGTACTGGGTCACACACACAATTTTACTTCCTCATAGTGTGATTATACATGTCATATACCGTACTGGTTATATACAAACAAGGAGGCTCTCTACGCGTGGGGCTCATCACCTTCAGAGTTTTCCATTAACATTTTTAATTGTCTCACTTTACAATTAATAAACCTCTTTTGTTCATATTCTAAGCCTAATTGCTTTCGTACACGTTCAACGATGCTACATAATGGTACGAATACACTAATATCTTCCGTATTGACTAAGCTCTCACGTATAAGCTTTTGAATCTTTTTAGTTAAAAAATATTTTTTCGCTAGGACGTATTTTCCCGTCTGTTCTGCAAATTGTATATCCTCGAAATCGGTCATAATTTGATCACAATTTAACCCTGAACATAATTTTATATTTTGATCCTTAAGTTTGTTGATTTCAATAATAATCAATTTGAGATTTTCAAGATTCATATATATATATAAATATATTTGTTCAAATACTTTGTATTTTTAATTGGAAATCAAAAAAGTATGAAAATACAAAGTATTTTCAAAATGAATTCTGGGTATACTAAGGTGTTGATCATCTTAATATACCCAGAAGCTTAATGCGATTATAGGTGATTATGATTATATACAATGAATGACGACGGCACAATTACACATTCACCGTTTTGAACCCCCTTGGTGTTTTATACATCAAGCAGCGCTCAACGGTTAAACACATAATCACGCGGTTATATATACACATAGGACGGTACAACAATAGATTATAAGTGAATGTGAATTGATTTTCAATGACAATGGATGACGCGACGGTACAATAACCCCTGATCTAGTGGGTAGGCGGTTATATACATATAGGACGGCACAACAATAGATTATAGGTGAATGATTTCAATGACAATGGATGACGCGGGCTATTCTACATTCAAGTGTAAACAAAACCGCAAAATCGAAACTTTGGTTTTGAATGTCAATAATAACGTTCATACCACGTGTGACGGTGTGGTTTTGTTTACACTTGAATTTCGCCTAAATGCCCAATTATAATAAAGACGAATTTGTATATATACACTCATTACGACGAGGTGATATAAAAGAGGTGTAGTGATTGTAATTATTTGTTTGTTTATTAGCGATCACTGACAATGTTGAAAACACGCATAATACTTGAAACAGACATTAAAAAAAATGTTTAAATACGACGTGTATATGAAACAGTTCTGTTAATACTTGAAAAAAGACAAAATTGATTGTGTTTTGTTCAGATTTATTTAATTATAACAGCCAATCAAATCAATGTTAGAAACGCTGGCTTGCCATGTTTAAGATCCGTAACTCTGTCATTGATGATTTGTCACACGCGTTATACCTAACGGAGTTATCTCCCGTGAAATCCGTAAGATTTCCATTTACGTATTATACGTAAGAAAACTGAATTTTGTTTTTAAAACGCTTTGAAAAAGCGGTCTTATAAATTCCCTCTGCTACTTTTTGTACTGAGGAGGGGTAAATATCGAAATGCCTACCAGCTTCTGACATTGATTGAAATACTATCTCCGTGTTGTCAGTATTAATTGACTTTACGGATCTAGCATTTTTCGGGTATTTCCCAGTTCTTCCTCGTTTTGTGTTTTCACGTTGAGAAATAGCTTGAAGGTTGTTCAATTTGTTATTCTTAGTATCGGAATCAATATGATCAATAACAAAACCATCCTTGATTGATCCATTATACACTTCGAAGACGAAACGGTGATTGAGATGTATTTTCCCTCCAGCACCAAATATCAAATACCCTATACCATTATCCCGCCCAACAGATTTTTTATTTTTACAGTTTCTGACAATACCATCACGAGAAGCTTCATAATTTTCAATAACAGGATGTCTTTGAAATTCTTGGCTCATTTGTATATATAATATATCTATTTGTCTAATTCGTTAATTGGCTGAATTATAACATTAACAAATCTGCCTATGTAGTCATGAGCAGTTTTTATGATTTTGCCGTTGACGTTGTCATTGACGTCGTCAGGATTTTTGATTCTTCGCTTGTCATAATAACGTTTTAACTCTCTATAACGCTTACCCCCGCAATTAATGCATAACTGCGACTTACCTCTTACACCTACCCCACAATGCAAGCATGGTAAAGGCCCCTCCGAACCGTTTCTAACACTCTGCATATGATACCCACAGAATTCATTTCTGCATGATTTGTTACATGGAGTCTTTGATCCAATCATAAGCCATTTGCAATGATTCATTATATAAAAAACTTTCTATTTAAATACTTGTTTTAATTATAATATGAAGGAATTCAAGAGATTATCGAAAATTAAGCCTTGGAAAAATGCTAGATTTAATCTCGATAGAATCTCTGATATACCTAAAAGTCTAGTAGATGATAAACCACTGCTGAGTAAAATCAGCGACTGTTTTAATGAGTTTAAGCGTGATGGAGCATCTCATGCGTGGTCGACATTTCGAATTATTAATGAAGATGTCAATATACCCGTAATTGATGCTACTATGAACGATACAAGAGCAGGTGTGATACTTTCACACCTTGACTCGCCAAGGGGCGGGAAATCTCTACTGAAGTATTTTTTTAGAATAAAATTCATTATCGAAGAGGAAGGTGAATGGATTATCAGAGATAAATTTGACCCAATCCTTAAGGATAAAAAATTTGTAATTGTGAGTAGAGATTCCAAACCAGGAATTCTAACTGGAATTGACAAACCATACTATGAGAAATCTTACCCTGTAACAGCAGTTGTTTACGGAATATATCAGCTAAATGATAACCCAAGTATTACAAAACTAGCTCCAATGTTTTCATCATCAGTGGCTTTGCCACTTAATTGTGTAGCAACACGGTTAATAGAACACTTCACAAATGCATCCCGGGGGAACAAATTAACTGAACAACGACGAAACAAAATAACCGAATGGGAATTGACAGTGAAACAGCGCGGGGCAACGATTTCCGATATAGCTAAATTAGAAGCATTATTAAAATTTCCAATATCGGTAGCAACGATAACCGGAGAAGTATTATACGAACCGAAATATCAATCGCGAGGAGCTCCAATTGAAATTATCGATCATAACAAACACGCGTGGACACCCGCGGTAAATATATTTCCACGAGAAAGAACTGTTCGATATATCCCTAAAGAATTTTCTAGGGATGGTTTCTATGAAGAGAAATTATTTGATGCTATTCACACATTAACCAAAGACGACCCTGTGTCAATGTGGTTACTCAGGAGTAATGAGGATCCGGAAATAGGATTTGATCAGTTTGTAAAACCAAATGGTGAATTATATCGAACTGAAGAATTAGATACTAGAATGAGAAAAATCGCTAATGAATTTTCACCGTTGAAATTGCACAGCAATTTCCCAATGGAAAAACTACTTACGGATAGCTTCACAATTCCATCAGTGGTAGCTCACTTTGCAAGAGAAAAAAACTCATGGCGTCCAACACGAAGTGATTTTCTCAATGACGTGAAGTTGAGTTGCGTCGAATTTGGTCATGGAGGATTGTGGAATACGAAATACTCACGTGATGGTATGATTTCAATTGATATATCCGCGTGTTATCCTGGAAGTTTTCTCGGGTATGGAGAATGCTCTGAATATTTTAAACGATTTGGACATCCCACACATGAAATGACTCGTGTTGCGATTAATGGTCCATTGCCGGGAACTGCTAGCAGTTCTAATTTTGATTTAACCGGGTTCGCTCGTGTGATATCATTCGAATTAGCTACAGGGTTACATCCGTGTAGTTATCTTTGGCTTGGTAGACATATGTATGAAAAAGCGTGGATGCCAATTGTGCTATTGCGATATATGATCGATTGTGGTATGTTAACATCATTAATTGTCAGCGAAGCGATTATTTGTTATAACGCGCAGAAAGATGTTTGGTTACCAAAACCCGATCTCGAAAAAATAATTAACGAACAACGAAAACAATTGGGAGATTGTGAAACACTTATGGATTGGTCTAAGAGGTTATTCGAAGGTAGGAATAGAGAGGCTAAAGAGCTCGGACGAAGAATAATCGGTAAATTCACTCAAGGTGGAAGATTTGACAATGCAAAATATTCTTCGAGATTGATCTTAGACAATGAAGAATACGATTTTATCATAACCGATTTAATAAAAAAAGGAAAATTTGTAACCCGTAGGGATGCTTTTCGATCCAATGGTGAGAAATTAGGTACGGTTATTACCTACTGTGATGGATATAGTTGTCAGTACACACATTTGAGAAGTTCTATGCTAGCCTATTCTTGTATTAATCTATTCTCGATGATAAATAGATTTCCTAATACCGCGGTTAGAGTAGCTACTGATTCGATGTATATCCATGAGAAATACAAATCAGATGTAGCTAAATTCACAGATCCTAAGGAAGCGTGGGGAAATTGGAGGTTTAAAAAAGAAACATTACATGAGTATTGTAAATCCGCAGACGTTGCTATGGATGATAAATACTTGAAAAGTAACCATAATATCTCAGAGATTCAATCAGAATTTTCTACTGCACCACCTGTATCCGATCCGATTTGTAGATACAAGACAGTTTATTTAAACGGCTGTGGTGGATCAGGAAAGACAACTCGTGCAATCGAATTATTTCGTAGAAACGCTAGCGTTTCCAAGTCAACCATGGTTGTGTTAACACCAACTCACAGACTCGCCAGAGAGATGATAGCGCGGGGGGTAAAAGCCTGTACTTATCACAGCTTCTTTCGATGGAAAGGCGATACATGGACTCCTGATCGAATGGGCGATAAATTTATTCCTGAAATAATAATCTGGGATGAAATATGCACGGTATCATTGACAGTATTACAGATATTTCTTGAATGGTTGTTATTGAAAAATACAAAAGTCGTCATGTGCGGGGATCACGGTCAACCGCAGCCATTTGTTGGTGGATCTCCACATGAATGGCTAAAAGGATTTGTAGATTATTATGAAGAGATTAATACCGACCATAGATCACTTGATGAACAATTACGAGAGTTCAAAGCGCTAATTAGATTACAACCGGATAAAATCCAATGTGAAATAGCTCGTGAAATAATTTCAGAAACTCCCATGAATGATTTTTGGGAAATGTGGAGGCCAAATGATTTAATAATCGCGAGTAGAAAAATAGTCAGAGACGCACTTCAGATGAAGTTGTTTGCGCTACATAAAGAAAAATTTGCAACACTTCCAGTTCCGTTGTGTTATAGACCTAAGGATACACGAAAGCAGAATATCGACGTTGACATTCCTGGACAACAACAAAAGCAGAATTTAGTATTAAATGATATTGTGCTGGTTGATTTCAGCGTCGTTAAAGATGCATTAGGTGCTGATAAATCCCCATGGACGTTAGGTTATGCAGCAACAATACACTCTTCACAAGGATTAACTATCACAGACACAACTCTTTGGATAGTAGATAATCATATTGAGTGGTCAAATTTAGTTTATCTCGCAGTATCCAGAGTACGGCGAATAAACCAACTTCGAAGAATTGTGGTTAATGATAATGACAATACAATAAGTAATATACACGCCGATGATAATATAATCAGAAAAAAACTCTCTGGTTATAAACAACAGGATAAAAAAAATAAAAGAGAATTTGACATTGATGCTGAATTAATTAAGACACTAAAGCAACAACAGAATAATCACTGCGCGAGTTGTAATTGTATAATGAGTTGGAATTGGTCGGATAAAGATCCTCGCCAATTCACCGTAGATAGAAAAGATAACAATCTCGGTCATGTCAGAGATAATGTGAGGTTGACTTGTCTTGAGTGCAACAGACGCAGAGGTGCAAGCACAATGCCTCTGGCATCGGGTGCTAGTTAAGACCACGCGGTGGCAATTGAGTATCTTCGGGGATCACTTGTAGTTGTTGTCGAGTAAATCCTCGCTGAGGAGCAGTTGAATCCAGTCTATAGATTGGAGGTCTACCAGTTGATCGTGTTATACCCGATATCTTGTGTGTAGTGACACTCCAAATAGGATCGGTAGCTCTTTTTTTACCACCCTCAAGCTCTCCTGGTTCATATAAGTACCTTACAATGACATTACTACCAAGAATTGGTTCTTTTTGTGAAATTCCTTGGATTTCCATTTTGATAGACGCCTTCTTAATAGCGTTGACAGGTTTCATATTAATTGTTCTAGTAATCTCATTATTGATTGCGGTAATCACAGCTGGTAATCTCTTGACCCATTCACGGGATCGTTTATCCTGGATAAATTCTTTCGCGTATTGATATCCAAATAACCGCTCAGCAAGGGTTTTATTAAACCGTTCAACAATTGCCTGATCGCGATGTAGCGCAGTGTGTCCTCGTCTGATGGCGACATTATGATGTTTCATCGTAGATGTAACAACACCTTGAAATTCCTTGCCAGGATCAACTTGTAACAGATTTGGCCAGCGCAGAGGACCTCGTCGATAAATTTTTTCAAATGCAGAAGCTACTTCAGTAGATGATTTTGTTTTTAACGGTTCTGCTTCTTTGTATCGACTTGCAATATCAACTAACGTTAACGCGTATTTGTAACCGTTATCATGCGGCAGAAATAGTATATCAGCTTGATGAACTTCATTAGGCGTTGTCACATCAAAATGCGAGTAGTTAATTTGTTTAGGCGCTGGTAGATAAATTTGCCATATTGCCTGTTTAGATAACCAGTTTGCCGCTGTAGTTTTTTTCACCTTTGATGCACTAGCTAGTTTATTGATTGCTGCGTAACCTCTCCAGTATCCCCTCGGAGAATAGTAAATAGATTCCATATTAAAATGCTAGCATTTTCAATTACCAGCACCTAACATCAATTTACCCTTCATAGCAGATTTTACCAACCACGAAGCCAATTTTTCTTTGAAGGATTTATCAGGAATAGCATTTAACGCATGAATTAATTTCACATCCGCAAGATGTCTGTGTTGAAGATTACTGCTTTTATATGCGACATCATGAGCATGACACGCCTTATCAATAGCGTTTATTGGATACTCGCCGGGTCGGGGCTGATTTTGATCATCAAGTCTGATATCTAATCGTGTCCCCGGTCCACAGTAGCTATATCCTGGAAGGTGCTTTTCTCCTGGATACTTTGCCCACGGTGTTCCAGGGAGTTTTGCTAACTTGGCTGCAATATCACCTCCTCGTTTTTTTTTTAGAAAATTCGAAGAATTTTTAGAAGTAAATCTAAATTTTTTCGTACTACATTGTACGCATTTACCAGAAAGCGCTGATCGATTATTTTTCGTTGTAATCGTCGTCAAGTCATTTGTGCCAGTACGTGTCCTACACTTCACACAATATAGATCCATAATTTATATATAACAGTTATGAATGTAATTGATTATTCAGCTACTCGACAACGAAAACCTATTAAACATCATGCAATGTTACCAGATTCTATTCGCGCGATTATCATCGGACCATCTGGAAGTGGTAAAACACAATTGCTACTTAATTTAATAACGAGATGGATGAAGTGGGATAAATTGTACATGATTGCTCCGAGTGTAGACGATCAACGATGTTATGAAGTGTTAAAAGATTTTAATGATGCCGCGCGAGAAATTGTTTATAACCGATATCGAAGAGGCACCTAGTATTGATGATATTGATGGAAGTATTAACAGTTTAGTCGTATATGATGATGTTATGTTGGAAAGACAAACAAATCCTCCTAGAATATTTTCCCGAGGCAGACATAAAAACATAGATGTGATATATGTTACTCAAAAATACGCACAGATTCCAAGTATAATAAGAGAAAATTGCAATTTAGTATGCGTATTTAACGGTACTGGAAAATACACATTACAAAATATTTTTAATTACTGGTGTGACGGTGATATGGATTTTAATAAATTTAAAAATTTCTTTAGTATGGCTAGAACCACCCCATACGGATTTATAACAATAAATTTAGCAGACTCTCGGACAAGATATCGTATCGGACTTGATCAAATATTTAGTTAGCGCATTTGCAGCCGAGGAGGTGAACGTCAACTAAATGGCGTCTTTTTTTTTTACTGCTATTTTGCTGAATGGAGGCTTCTATTAAGCATTTTTGAGGAAGCCTCAGTTTACTAAATTGACGCCTAAAAAAGTATTTTCAAGGAAGCCTTAGTTTACTAAATTGACGCTTGTAAAAGTATTTTCAAGGAAGCCTTAGTTTACTAAATTGACGCCTGGAAAAGTATTTTCAAGGAAGCCTTAGTTTACTAAATTGACGCCTGGAAAAGTATTTTCAAGGAAGCCTTAGTTTACTAAATTGACGCCTAAAAAGCTTGGTCTGTTCACCCTCTCTGCTGCTTATATCGATACATCTTCACGAAGATGGAATAATGTAGAGATCTATCAGTCCACGTAGATTGTCATATGTAGATAGATTTATCCCCAAGAAAGTGAATCTATCTGAATTGAACCACCGCAACGTATATAACTATATTTGGATTGAAATATCTCGATCTGTTCTAGTAAATATGGATAGTTATAGCTATGTGATGTTGGATATATGTTGAGATAAGCATGATATAGAAGATTGAATCATCTGTATTCAAACCACATCAACGTTCATATATGTATCTCGGTTGATATAGCACGATGTAATTTGGTTTCGGTCTACAGATATATCTCCAAACGTAAGCTTACATGTTGTCAGATTTATCTTGTTGTAGTTTGACATACGTATATCGATACATCTTCACGAAGATGGAATAATGTAGAGATCTATCAGTCTACGTAGATTGTCATATGTAGATAGATTTATCCCCAAGAAAGTGAATCTATCTGAATTGAAACACCGCAACGTATATAACTATATTTGGATTGAAATATCTCGATCTGTTCTAGTAAATATGGATAGTTATAGCTATGTGATGTTGGATATATGTTGAGATAAGAATGATAACGAAGCTTGAAACATCTGTATTCAAACGACATCAACGTTTGTATATGTACCTCGGTTGATAAAGCGCAATGTAATTTGGTTTCGGTCTACAGATATATATCCAAACGTAAGCTTATATGTTGTCAGATTTATCTTCATGTAGTTTGACATACGTATATCGATACACCTTCACGAAGATGGAATAATGTAGAGATCTATCAGTCTACGTAGATTGTCATATGTAGATAGATTTATCCCCAAGAAACTGAATCTATCTGAATTGAACAACCGCAACGTATATAACTATATTTGGATTGAAAAATCTCTATCTGTTCTAGTAAATATGGATAGTTGTAGCTATGTGATGTTGGATATATGTTGAGATAAGCATGATAACGAAGCTTGAATCATCTGTATTCAAACCACATCAACGTTCATGTATGTATCTCGGTTGATATAGCACGATGTAATTTGGTTTCGGTCTACAGATATATCTCCAAACGTAAGCTTACATGTTGTCAGATTTATCTTGTTGTAGTTTGACATACGTATATCGATACATCTTCACGAAGATGGAATAATGTAGAGATCTATCAGTCTACGTAGATTGTCATATGTAGATAGATTTATCCCCAAGAAAGTGAATCTATCTGAATTGAAGCACCGCAACGTATATAACTATATTTGCATTGAAATATCTCGATCTGTACTAGTAAATATGGATAGTTATAGCTATGTGATGTTGGATATATGTTGAGATAAGCATGATAACGAAGCTTGAAACATCTGTATTCAAAACACATCAACGTTCATATATATGTATCTCGGTTGATATAGCACGATGTAATTTGGTTTCGGTCTACAGATATATCTCCAAAAGTAAGCTTACATGTTGTCAGATTTATCTTCATGTAGTTTGACATACGTATATCGATACATCTTCACGAAGATGGAATAATGTAGAGATCTATCAGTCTACGTAGATTGTCATATGTAGATAGATTTAACCCCAAGAAAGTGAATCTATCTGAATTGAACCACCGCAACGTATATATCTATATTTGCATTGAAATATCTCCATCTGTACTAGTATATATGGATAGTTATAGCTATGTGATGTTGGATATATGTTGAGATAAGCATGATAACGAAGCTTGAAACATCTATATTCAAACCACATCAACGTTCATATATGTATCTCGGTTGATATAGCACGATGTAATTTGGTTTCGGTCTACAGATATATCTCCAAACTAAAGCTTACATGTTGTCAGATTTATCTTCATGTAGTTTGACATACGTATATCGATACATCTTCACGAAGATGGAATAATGTAGAGATCTATCAGTCTACGTAGATTGTCATATGTAGATAGATTTATCCCCAAGAAACTGAAACGATCTGAATTGAACCACCGCAACGTATATAACTATATTTGGATTGAAATATCTCGATCTGTTCTAGTGAATATGGATAGTTATAGCTATGTGATGTTGGATATATGTTGAGATAAGCATGATAACGAAGCTTGTAACATCTGTATTCAAAACACATCAACGTTCATATATATGTATCTCGGTTGATATAGCACGATGTAATTTGGTTTCGGTCTACAGATATATCTCCAAACGAAAGCTTACATGTTGTCAGATTTATCTTCATGTAGTTTGACATACGTATATCGATACATCTTCACGAAGATGGAATAATGTAGAGATCTATCAGTCTACGTAGATTGTCATATGTAGATAGATTTATCCCCAAGAAACTGAAACGATCTGAATTGAACCACCGCAACGTATATAACTATATTTGGATTGAAATATCTCGATCTGTTCTAGTAAATATGGATAGTTATAGCTATGTGATGTTGGATATATGTTGAGATAAGCATGATAACGAAGCTTGAAACATCTGTATTCAAACCACATCAACGTTCATATATGTATCTCGGTTGATAAAGCACGATGTAATTTGGTTTCGGTCTACAGATATATCTCCAAACGTAAGCTTATATGTTGTCAGATTTGTCTTCATGTAGTTTGACATACGTATATCGATACATCTTCACTAAGATGGAATAATGTAGAGATGTATCAGTCTACGTAGATTGTCATATGTGGAAAGATTTATCCCCAAAAAACTGAATCTATCTGAATTGAACCACCGCAACGTATATAACTATATTTGGATTGAATTATCTCGATCTGTTCTAGTAAACTTGGATAGTTATAGCTATGTGATGTTGGATATATAATGAGATAAGCATGATAACGAAGCTTGAAACATCTGTATTCAAACGACATCAACGTTCATATATGTATCTCGGTTGATATAGCACGATGTAATTTGGTTTCGGTCTACAGATATATCTCCAAACGTAAGCTTACATGTTGTCAGATTTATCTTGTTGTAGTTTGACATACGTATATCGATACATCTTCACGAAGATGGAATAATGTAGAGATCTATCAGTCTACGTAGATTGTCATATGTAGATAGATTTATCCCCAAGAAAGTGAATCTATCTGAATTGAACCACCGCAACGTATATAACTATATTTGGATTGAAATATCTCGATTTGTTCTAGTAAATATGGATAGTTATAGCTATGTGATGTTGGATATATGTTGAGATAAGCATGATAACGAAGCCTGAAACATCTGTATTCAAACGACATCAACGTTTGTATATGTACCTCGGTTGATAAAGCACAATGTAATTTGGTTTTGGTCTATAGATATATCTCCAAACGTAAGCTTACATGTTGTCAGATTTATCTTCATGTAGTTTGACATACGTATATCGATACATCTTCTCGAAGATGGAATAATGTAGAGATCTATCAGTCTACGTAGATTGTCATATGTAGATAGATTTATCCCCAAGAAACTGAATCTATCTGAATTGAACCACCGCAACGTATATAAATATATTTGGATTGAAATATCTCGATCTGTTCTAGTAAATATGGATAGTTATAGCTATGTGATGTTGGATATATATAGCACGATGTAATTTGGTTTCGGACTACAGATATATATCCAAACGTAAGCTTATATCTTGTCAGATTTATCTTCATGTAGTTTGACATACGTGTATCGATACATCTTCACGAAGATGGAATAATGTAGAGATCTATCAGTCTACGTAGATTGTCATATGTAGATAGATTTAACCCCAAGAAAATGAATCTATCTGAACTGCACCACCGCAACGTATATATCTATATTTGGATTGAAATATCTCGATCTGTACTAGTAAATATGGATAGTTATAGCTATGTGATGTTGGATATATGTTGAGATAAGCATGATAACGAAGCTTGAAACATCTGTATTCAAACCACATCAACGTTCATATATGTATCTCGGTTGATATAGCACGATGTAATTTGGTTTCGGTCTACAGATATATCTCCAAACGTAAGCTTACATGTTGTCAGATTTATCTTCATGTAGTTTGACATACGTATATCGATACATCTTCACGAAGATGGAATAATGTAGAGATCTATCAGTCTACGTAGATTGTCATATGTAGATAGATTTATCCCCAAGAAACTGAATCGATATGAATTGAACCACCGCAACGTATATAACTATATTTGCATTGAAATATCTCGATCTGTACTAGTAAATATGGATAGTTATAGCTATGTGATGTTGGATATATGTTGAGATAAGCATGATAACGAAGCTTGAAACATCTGTATTCAAAACACATCAACGTTCATATATATGTATCTCGGTTGATATAGCACGATGTAATTTGGTTTCGGTCTACAGATATATCTCCAAACGTAAGCTTACATGTTGTCAGATTTATCTTCATGTAGTTTGACATACGTATATCGATACATCTTCACTAAGATGGAATAATGTAGAGATCTATCAGTCTACGTAGATTGTCATATGTGGATAGATTTGTCCCCAAGAAACTGAATCTATCTGAATTGAACCACCGCAACGTATATAACTATATTTGGATTGAAATATCTCGATCTGTTCTAGTAAACTTGGATAGTTATAGCTATGTGATGTTGGATATATGTTGAGATAAGCATGATAACGAAGCTTGGAACATCTGTATTCAAACGACATCGACGTTCATATATGTATCTCGGTTGATAAAGCACGATGTAATTTGGTTTCGGTCTACAGATATATCTCCAAACGTAAGCTTACATGTTGTCAGATTTATCTTGTTGTAGTTTGACATACGTATATCGATACATCTTCACGAAGATGTAATAATGTAGAGATCTATCAGTCTACGTAGATTGTCATTTGTAGATAGATTTATACCCAAGAAAGTGAATCTATCTGAATTGAACCACCGCAACGTATATAACTATATTTGGATTGAAACATCTCGATCTGTTCTAGTAAATATGGATAGTTATAGCTATGTGATGTTGGATATATATAGCACGATGTAATTTGGTTTCGGTCTACAGATATATCTCCAATCGTAAGCTTATATGTTGTCAGATTTATCTTCATGTAGTTTGACATACGTATATCGATACATCTTCACGAAGATGGAATAATGTAGAGATCTATCAGTCTACGTAGATTGTCATATGTAGATAGATTTATCCCCAAGAAAGTGAATCTATCTGAATTGAACCACCGCAACGTATATAACTATATTTGGATTGAAATATCTCGATCTGTACTAGTAAATATGGATAGTTATAGCTATGTGATGTTGGATATATGTTGAGATAAGCATGATAACGAAGCTTGAAACATCTGTATTCAAACCACATCAATGTTTGTATATGTACCTCGTTTGATAAAGCACAATGTAATTTGGTTTCGATCTACAGCAATGTTCCCTCTAATTTTTGACGAAGCTGTGCGGAAAAAGAAAGGCGTGCGCGGAAAAACATGATGCAAAATATTAGTGAGCGGCATTTGTGAAAGTCGTACATTTACAAATGTCTAAAACTGTATTACACACCAGTCTTCTATATGATAAATTAGACATTTCGCACAGGCATATACATTGTTCAATTATGTTAATAAAAATATTGTTCTACTTACTTTATATTAATGATATCGGTAAAGTGATACACATATGTCATATTTAATTATAAAAACTACAAATAAAATAAATGTAGTTCGAAATTTAGAGCACAACAGTTACTTTATTCATTTATTGCCGAATTTTCACGTCTGTCTTTGTGTGTAGTCCAATGCTTGTAAACCGCATCTAGATCAATAGTGCTTCCTGATGAAAGATAGAATTTTATGCGCATCAAATAATTCAAATGATTTACTTGTAGCCTGTTTCTAGATTTTGTTTTAATTGAGTTCATTAGGCTAAAACCGCGTTCGCAGTCTGCACTTGATGCTTGAAATGTCCCACAAATGTCCAGCAGAATCGACAGCTCTTTCATGTCTTCATTCTTCATGACACAGCTTACGACGTCAGTGAAAGTCTGAATTGATCCAGTCTTCACTTTCTCTGCAATCAAAAATTTGAAGTCATCGTACTGTTCATCGATCTTTGAGATTACACTCTATTGACAGTTTGGTATAATTCTTGAAAACCTTCTTATCAGTTTGTTCAAACTGTCTTTGCCAAATTCAAAACTTGAATTCTTTGCAATGATGCAGTGGTTAAATGCTTGCCAGTCCATTAATTCATCATCCGGAAATCTCTTTTCAAGGTGATTACATAATAGTTCAACAAATCTAATAATTACAGCCTTGTCGACGTCACGGTCAATTGAATTAAGAACTTCCTTCACTGCATCACTCCAATGAACTGTTTCTCCAAGATACTGCGATCTTATTTTATATATTTTGGCCTTTACAAACTGAAAGGTTCAGTAGTTGTCAGAATACTTCTTTGAAAATATTTGCTTATTGATGCTAGTTCTCCCAAAACATCGTTAAGTACTGTCAAAGCCAGTCGAAACTGCGGATTTAGAAATCAATTCAGACAGAACTTATTGATTGGATCATTGCTCATGTTTACTTGTTCAGTGCAATAGTCAATCAAAACGTTGTAGTTTCGCCCAAAAGCGGCAACTGCTAAATGCCTAGACAACCACCTTACCTCATGCAAAGGCCGAAATGCCACGGAATCACTTTCTGCGGCCTTGGCCAATTCCTGGAATTTCTCATTTTTAACTGATGACCTGCTGAACATTGTATAAATTGTCCGAAGTAATGTTTCAATATCGTGCATTAATGAAACTTGCTTCCAAGCATCTTCAACAGCTAAGTCTTCGCGATGAGCAACACAATGTTGTTCACACAAATGATGTATCTCACGTCTCAGAATTCCAGCCACACCATTATTTTTCCCTAGCATGACAGATGTGCCGTCTCATGTAAACATCACCATCTTCTGCTGATCATTTTATTTTCACAATAGAATTGTTTTATTGCTGTCACAATAGAGACGCTGTCGCATGAGGACAACTTCACGATGCCACCGAATATTGTTTTGCAAACAATTTCTGTTTCAGTCCGATACTTGAAATATACAATCAGCATTTTCTGAATTGAAATATCGGTACTTTCATCTATTATCAACGTGTGGAATGCCGACTTTCGCAATTCAGTCATAAGCTGAGTTTTTAAGACGAGGTTTATGCACACAACAAATTCGAACGCATAATTTTTGCTGCACAAACTTTGTGGAATTTTAACGTATTTTGCAACATGCTCATGGATAGCTTGTACAGAAAACATGGATGCATTCAGTTTAATAGCAATAATAACGTTATCAGTCAGCACTTTTACCAAATCTGAAGTTGACCGCTTTCTCTCTTCCATCTCTACTCTGATGCTACGATCTGCCGTACTCTCTTGTAGCATACGCAAAATTCCACCACTCTTCTGATTCCGTAGCTTTTTAACTGATTCAGTGTGAACTTTTCGACTGAGATGCCGCTTTAAGTAATCAAGTTTCCATTCATCCCATTTTTTCCCGTGCTGAACTCTCCTGCAGCATTTGCAGTTGAGCAAATAGTGCAAACAACAGCGCCATCATCATTGCATGTGAAAATATCTCCAAGTTTTACCTTTTGCTTGTTAGACGATAACAACACATCCGCTTCGATCAGTTCTGATAGCCACTCTTCCTTGAATCTTGAACAAGTTTTCTTTTTCAACGAATATTGACATCCTTCTGCTTTTCTTTTGTACATTATGTGCGTGGGTAATATATTATTTAATATGAAAGCATACTACAACTTCTTGCTTTATCGCTCGCCTACATAACTTTCGCCGGCTGCAGCAGGTAATTTTCCCTCTCACATATTTGCTGCGCGGCAACTCAAAACTGCTGCGCGGCAACTGAGTAAGAGCTGGGCGGCCGCGCAGCCGCGCAGCTTAGAGGGAACATTGGTCTACAGATATATCTCCAAACGTAAGCTTACATGTTTTCAGATTTATCTTCATGTAGTTTGACATACGTATATCGATACATCTTCACGAAGATGGAATAATGTAGAGATCTATCAGTCCACGTAGATTGTCATATGTAGATAGATTTATCCCCAAGAAAGTGAATCTATCTGAATTGAACCACCGCAACGTATATAACTATATTTGGATTGAAATATCTCGATCTGTTCTAGTAAATATGGATAGTTGTAGCTATGTGATGTTGGATATATGTTGAGATAAGCATGATAACGAAGCTTGAATCATCTGTATTCAAACCACATCAACGTTCATGTATGTATCTCGGTTGATATAGCACGATGTAATTTGGTTTCGGTCTACAGATATATCTCCAAACGTAAGCTTACATGTTGTCAGATTTATCTTGTTGTAGTTTGACATACGTATATCGATACATCTTCACGAAGATGGAATAATGTAGAGATCTATCAGTCTACGTAGATTGTCATATGTAGATAGATTTATCCCCAAGAAAGTGAATCTATCTGAATTGAAGCAACGCAACGTATATAACTATATTTGCATTGAAATATCTCGATCTGTACTAGTAAATATGGATAGTTATAGCTATGTGATGTTGGATATATGTTGAGATAAGCATGATAAAGAAGCTTGAAACATCTATATTCAAAACACATCAACGTTCATATATATGTATCTCGGTTGATATAGCACGATGTAATTTGGTTTCGGTCTACAGATATATCTCCAAAAGTAAGCTTACATGTTGTCAGATTTATCTTCATGTAGTTTGACATACGTATATCGATACATCTTCACGAAGATGGAATAATGTAGAGATCTATCAGTCTACGTAGATTGTCATATGTAGATAGATTCAACCCCAAGAAAGTGAATCTATCTGAATTGAACCACCGCAACGTATATATCTATATTTGGATTGAAATATCTCCATCTGTACTAGTATATATGGATAGTTATAGCTATGTGATGTTGGATATATGTTGAGATAAGCATGATAACGAAGCTTGAAACATCTGTATTCAAACCACATCAACGTTCATATATGTATCTCGGTTGATATAGCACGATGTAATTTGGTTTCGGTCTACAGATATATCTCCAAACGAAAGCTTACATGTTGTCAGATTTATCTTCATGGAGTTTGACATACGTATATCGATACATCTTCACGAAGATGGAATAATGTAGAGATCTATCAGTCTACGTAGATTGTCATATGTAGATAGATTTATCACCAAGAAACTGAAACGATCTGAATTGAACCACCGCAACGTATATAACTATATTTGGATTGAAATATCTCGATCTGTTCTAGTAAATATGGATAGTTATAGCTATGTGATGTTGGATATATGTTGAGATAAGCATGATAACGAAGCTTGAAACATCTGTATTCAAACCACATCAACGTTCATATATGTATCTCGGTTGATAAAGCACGATGTAATTTGGTTTCGGTCTACAGATATATCTCCAAACGTAAGCTTATATGTTGTCAGATTTGTCTTCATGTAGTTTGACATACGTATATCGATACATCTTCACTAAGATGGAATAATGTAGAGATATATCAGTCTACGTAGATTGTCATATGTGGAAAGATTTATCCCCAAGAAACTGAATCTATCTGAATTGAACCACCGCAACGTATATAACTATATTTGGATTGAAATATCTCGATCTGTTCTAGTAAACTTGGATAGTTATAGATATGTGATGTTGGATATATAATGAGATAAGCATGATAACGAAGCTTGAAACATCTGTATTCAAACGACATCAACGTTCATATATGTATCTCGGTTGATATAGCACGATGTAATTTGGTTTCGGTCTACAGATATATCTCCAAACGTAAGCTTACATGTTGTCAGTTTTATCTTCATGTAGTTTGACATACGTATATCGATACATCTTCACGAAGATGGAATAATGTAGAGATCTATCAGTCTACGTAGATTGTCATATGTAGATAGATTTATCCCCAAGAAAGTGAATCTATCTGAATTGAACCACCGCAACGTATATAACTATATTTGGATTGAAATATCTCGATCTGTTCTAGTAAATATGGATAGTTATAGCTATGTGATGTTGGATATATGTTGAGATAAGCATGATAACAAAGCCTGAAACATCTGTATTCAAACGACATCAACGTTTGTATATGTACCTCGGTTGATAAAGCACAATGTAATTTGGTTTTGGTCTATAGATATATCTCCAAACGTAAGCTTACATGTTGTCAGATTTATCTTCATGTAGTTTGACATACGTATATCGATACATCTTCTCGAAGATGGAATAATGTAGAGATCTATCAGTCTACGTAGATTGTCATATGTAGATAGATTTATCCCCAAGAAAGTGAATCTATCTGAATTGAACCACCGCAACGTATATAAATATATTTGGATTGAAATATCTCGATCTGTTCTAGTAAATATGGATAGTTATAGCTATGTGATGTTGGATATATATAGCACGATGTAATTTGGTTTCGGACTACAGATATATATCCAAACGTAAGCTTATATCTTGTCAGATTTATCTTCATGTAGTTTGACATACGTATATCGATACATCTTCACGAAGATGGAATAATGTAGAGATCTATCAGTCTACGTAGATTGTCATATGTAGAAAGATTGACCCCAAGAAAATGAATCTATCTGAATTGAACCACCGCAACGTATATATCTATATTTGGATTGAAATATCTCCATCTGTACTAGTAAATATGGATAGTTATAGCTATGTGATGTTGGATATATGTTGAGATAAGCATGATAACGAAGCTTGAAACATCTGTATTCAAACCACATCAACGTTCATATATGTATCTCGGATGATATAGCACGATGTAATTTGGTTTCGGTCTACAGATATATCTCCAAACGTAAGCTTACATGTTGTCATGTAGTTTGACGTACGTATATCGATACATCTCCACGAAGATGGAATAATGTAGAGATCTATCAGTCTACGTAGATTGTCATTTGTAGATAGATTTAACCCCAAGAAAGTGAATCTATCTGAATTGAACCACCGCAACGTATATAATTATATTTGGATTGAAACATCTCGATCAGTTCTAGTAAATATGGATAGTTATAGCTATGTGATGTTATATATATATATATATATATATATATATATATATATATATATATATATATATATATATATATATATATATATATAGCACGATGTAATTTGGTTTCGGTCTACAGATATATCTCCAAACGTAAGCTTACATGTTGTCAGATTTATCTTCATGTAGTTTGACATACGTATATCGATACATCTTCACGAAGATGGAATAATGTAGAGATCTATCAGTCTACGTAGATTGTCATATGTAGATAGATTTATCCCGAAGAAACTGAATCTATCTGAATTGAACCACCGCAACGTATATAACTATATTTGGATTGAAATATCTCGATCTGTTCTAGTAAATATGGATAGTTATAGCTATGTGATGTTGGATATATGTTGAGATAAGCATGATAACGAAGCTTGAAACATCTGTATTCAAACCACATCAACGTTCATATATGTATCTCGGTTGATATAGCACGATGTAATTTGGTTTCGGTCTACAGATATATCTCCAAACGTAAGCTTACATGTTGTCAGATTTATCTTCATGTAGTTTGACATAAGTATATCGATACATCTTCACGAAGATGGAATAATGTAGAGATCTATCAGTCTACGTAGATTGTCATATGTAGATAGATTTATCCCCAAGAAAGTGAATCTATCTGAATTGAACCACCACAACGTATATAACTATATTTGGATTGAAATATCTCGATCTTTTCTAGTAAATATGGATAGTTATAGCAATGTGATGTTGGATACATATAACACGATGTAATTTGGTTTCGGTCAACAGATATATCTCCAAACGTAATCTTACATGTTGTCAGATTTATTTTCATGTAGTTTGACATACGTATATCGATACATCTTCACGAAGATGGAATAATGTAGAGATCTATCAGTCTACGTAGATTGTAATATGTAGATAGATTTATCCCCAAGAAAGTGAATCTATCTGAATTGAACCACCGCAACGTATATAACTATATTTGGATTGAAATATCTCGATCTGTTCAAGTAAATATGGGTTGTCATAGCTATGTGATGTTGGATATATGTTGAGATAAGCATGATAACGAAGCTTGAAACATCTGTATTCAAACCACATCAACGTTCATATATGTATCTCGGTTGATATAGCACGATGTAATTTGGTTTCGGTCTACAGATATATCTCTAAACGTAAGCTTACATGTTGTCAGATTTATCTTCATGTAGTTTGATATACCTATATCGATACATCTTCACTACGATGGAATAATGTAGAGATCTATCAGTCTACGTAGATTGTCTTATGTGGATAGATTTATCCCTAAGAAACTGAATCTATCTGAATTGAACCACCGCAACGTATATAACTATATTTGGATTGAAATATCTCGATCTGTTCTAGTAAATTTGGATAGTTATAGCTATGTGATGTTGGATATATGTTGAGATAAGCATGATAACGAAGCTTGAAACATCTGTATTCAAACCACATCAATGTTCATATATGTATCTCGGTTGATATAGCACGATGTAATTTGGTTTCGGTCAACAGATATATCTCCAAACGCAAGCTTACATGTTGTCATGTAGTTTGACATACGTATATCGATACATCTTCACGAAGATGGAATAATGTAGAGATCTATCAGTCTACGTAGATTGTCATATGTAGATAGATTTATCCCCAAGAAACTGAATCTATCTGAATTGAACCACCGCAACGTATATAACTATATTTGGATTGAAATATCTCGATCTGTTCTAGTAAGTATGGATAGTTATAGCTATGTGATGTTGGATATATATAGCACGATGTAATTTGGTTTAGGTCTACAGATATATGTCCAAACGTACTCTTACATGTTGTCAGATTTATCTTCATGTAGTTTGACATACGTATATCGTCGATACATCTTCACGAAGAATGAATAATGTAGAGATCTATCAGTCTACGTAGATTTTCATATGTAGATAGATTTATCCCCAAGAAACTGAATCTATCTGAATTGAACCACCACAACGCATATAACTATATTTGGATTGAAATATCTCGATCTGTTCTAGTAAATATGGATAGTTATAGCTATGTGATGTTGGATATATGTTGAGATAAGCATGATAACGAAGCTTGAAACATCTGTATTCAAACGACATCAACGTTCATATATGTATCTTGGTTGATATAGCACGATGTAATTTGGTTTCCGTCTACAGATATATCTCCAAACGTAAGCTTACATGTTGTCAGATTTATCTTCATGTAGTTTGACATACTTATATCGATACATCTTCACGAAGATGGAATAATGTAGAGATCTATCAGTCTACATAGATTGTCATATGTAGATAGATTTATCCCTAAGAAACTGAATCTATCTGAATTGAACCACCGCAACGTATATAATTATATTTGGATTGAAATATCTCGATCAGTTCTAGTAAGTATGGATAGTTATAGCTATGTGATGTTATATATATATATATATATATATATATATATATAGCACGATGTAATTTGGTTTCGGTCTACAGATATATCTCCAAACGTAAGCTTACATGTTGTCAGATTTATCTTCATGTAGTTTGACATACGTATATCGATACATCTTCACGAAGATGGAATAATGTAGAGATCTATCAGTCTACGTAGATTGTCATATGTGGATATATTTATCCCCAAGAAAGTGAATCTATCTGAATTGAACCACCGCAACGTATATAACTATATTTTGATTGAAATATCTCTATTTGTCCTAGTAAATATGGATAGTTATAGCTATGTGATGTTGGATATATATAGCACGATGTAATTTGGTTTCGGTCTACAGATATATCTCCAAACGTAAGCTTACATGTTGTCAGTTTTATCTTCATGTAGTTTGACATACGTATATCGATACATCTTCACGAAGAATGAATAATGTAGAGATCTATAAGTCTACGTAGATTGTCATATGTAGATAGATTTATCCCCAAGAAACTGAATCTATCTGAATTGAACCACCGCAATGCATATAACTATATTTCGATTGAAATATCTCGATCTGTTCTAGTAAATATGGATAGTTATAGCTATGTGATGTTGGATATATGTTGAGATAAGCATGATAACGAGGCTTAAAACATCTGTATTCAAACGACATCAACGTTCATATATGTATCTCGGTTGATATAGCACGATGTAATTTGGTTTCCATCTACAGATATATCTCCAAACGTAAGCGTACATGTTGTCAGATTTATCTTCATGTAGTTTGACATACGTATATCGATACATCTTCACGAAGATGGAATAATGTAGAGATCTATCAGTCTACGTAGATTGTCATATGTAGATAGATTTATCCCCAAGAAACTGAATCTATCTGAATTGAACCACCGCAACGTATATAATTATATTTGGATTGAAATATCTCGATCAGTTCTAGTAAATATGGATAGTTATAGCTATGTGATGTTATATATATATATATATATATATATATATATATATATATATATATATATATATATATATATATATATATATATATATATATATATATATATATAGCACGATGTAATTTGGTTTCGGTCTACAGATATATCTCAAAACGTAAGCTTACATGTTGTCAGATTTATCTTCATGTAGTTTGACATACGTATATCGATACATCTTCACGAAGATGGAATAATGTAGAGATCTATCAGTCTACGTAGATTGTCATTTGTAGATAGATTTATCCCCAAGAAAGTAAATCTATCTGAATTGAACCACCGCAACGTATATAACTATATTTGGATTGAAATATCTCGATCTCTTCTAGTAAATATGGATAGTTATAGCTATGTGATGTTGGATATATGTTGAGATAAGCATGATATAGAAGATTGAATCATCTGTATTCAAACCACATCAACGTTCATATATGTATCTCGGTTGATATAGCACGATGTAATTTGGTTTCGGTCTACAGATATATCTCCAAACGTAAGCTTACATGTTGTCAGATTTATCTTGTTGTAGTTTGACATACGTATATCGATACATCTTCACGAAGAATGAATAATGTAGAGATCTATAAGTCTACGTAGATTGTCATATGTAGATAGATTTATCCCCAAGAAACTGAATCTATCTGAATTGAACCACCGCAATGCATATAACTATATTTCGATTGAAATATCTCGATCTGTTCTAGTAAATATGGATAGTTATAGCTATGTGATGTTGGATATATGTTGAGATAAGCATGATAACGAGGCTTAAAACATCTGTATTCAAACGACATCAACGTTCATATATGTATCTCGGTTGATATAGCACGATGTAATTTGGTTTCCATCTACAGATATATCTCCAAACGTAAGCGTACATGTTGTCAGATTTATCTTCATGTAGTTTGACATACGTATATCGATACATCTTCACGAAGATGGAATAATGTAGAGATCTATCAGTCTACGTAGATTGTCATATGTAGATAGATTTATCCCCAAGAAACTGAATCTATCTGAATTGAACCACCGCAACGTATATAATTATATTTGGATTGAAATATCTCGATCAGTTCTAGTAAATATGGATAGTTATAGCTATGTGATGTTATATATATATATATATATATATATATATATATATATATATATATATATATATATATATATATATATATATATATATATATATATATATATATAGCACGATGTAATTTGGTTTCGGTCTACAGATATATCTCAAAACGTAAGCTTACATGTTGTCAGATTTATCTTCATGTAGTTTGACATACGTATATCGATACATCTTCACGAAGATGGAATAATGTAGAGATCTATCAGTCTACGTAGATTGTCATTTGTAGATAGATTTATCCCCAAGAAAGTAAATCTATCTGAATTGAACCACCGCAACGTATATAACTATATTTGGATTGAAATATCTCGATCTCTTCTAGTAAATATGGATTGTTATAGCTATGTGATGTTGGATATATATAGCACGATGTAATTTGGTTTCGGTCTACAGATATATCTCCAAACGTAAGCTTACATGTTGTCAGATTTATCTTCATGTAGTTTGACATACGTATATCGATACATCTTCACGAAGATGGAATAATGTAGAGATCTATCAGTCTACGTAGATTGTAATATGTAGATAGATTTAGCCCCAAGAAAGGGAATCTATCTGAATTGAACCACCGCAACGTATATAACTATATTTGGATTGAAATATCTCGATCTGTTCTAGTAAATATGGATAGTTATAGCTATGTGATGTTGGATATATGTTGAGATAAGCATGATATAGAAGATTGAATCATCTGTATTCAAACCACATCAACGTTCATATATGTATCTCGGTTGATATAGCACGATGTAATTTGGTTTCGGTCTACAGATATATCTCCAAACGTAAGCTTACATGTTGTCAGATTTATCTTGTTGTAGTTTGACATACGTATATCGATACATCTTCACGAAGATGGAATAATGTAGAGATCTATCAGTCTACGTAGATTGTCATATGTAGATAGATTTATCACCAAGAAACTGAATCTATCTGAATTGAACCACCGCAACGTATATAACTATATTTGGATTAAAATATCTCGATCTGTTCTAGTAAATATGGATAGTTATAGCTATGTTATGTTGGATATATGTTCAGATAAGCATGATAACGAAGCTTGAAACATCTGTATTCAAGCCACATCAATGTTCATATATGTATCTCGGTTGATATAGCACGATGTAATTTGGTTTCGGTCTACAGATATATCTCCAAACGTAAGCTTACATGTTGTCAGATTTATCTTCATGTAGTTTGACATACGTATATCGATACATCTTCACGAAGATGAAATAATGTAGAGATCTGTCAGTCTACGTAGATTGTCATATGTAGATAGATTTATCCCCAAGAAACTGAATCGATCTGAATTGAACCACCGCAACGTATATAACTATATTTGGATTGAAATATCTCGATCTGTTCTAGTAAATATGGATAGTTATAGCTATGTGATGTTGGATATATGTTGAGATAAGCATGATATAGAAGATTGAATCATCTGTATTCAAACCACATCAACGTTCATATATGTATCTCGGTTGATATAGCACGATGTAATTTGGTTTCGGTCTACAGATATATCTCCAAACGTAAGCTTACATGTTGTCAGATTTATCTTGTTGTAGTTTGACATACGTATATCGATACATCTTCACGAAGATGGAATAATGTAGAGATCTATCAGTCTACGTAGATTGTCATATGTAGATAGATTTATCACCAAGAAACTGAATCTATCTGAATTGAACCACCGCAACGTATATAACTATATTTGGATTAAAATATCTCGATCTGTTCTAGTAAATATGGATAGTTATAGCTATGTGATGTTGGATATATGTTCAGAAAAGCATGATAACGAAGCTTGAAACATCTGTATTCAAGCCACATCAATGTTCATATATGTATCTCGGTTGATATAGCACGATGTAATTTGGTTTCGGTCTACAGATATATCTCCAAACGTAAGCTTACATGTTGTCAGATTTATCTTCATGTAGTTTGACATACGTATATCGATACATCTTCACGAAGATGAAATAATGTAGAGATCTGTCAGTCTACGTAGATTGTCATATGTAGATAGATTTATCCCCAAGAAACTGAATCGATCTGAATTGAACCACCGCAACGTATATAACTATATTTGGATTGAAATATCTCGATCTGTTCTAGTAAATATGGATAGTTATAGCTATGTGATGTTGAATATATGTTGAGATAAGCATGATAACGAAGCTTGAAACATCTGTATTCAAACCATATCAACGTTCATATATGTATCTCGGTTGATAAAGCACGATGTAATTTGGTTTCGGTCTACAGATATATCTCCAAACGTAAGCTTATATTTTGTCAGATTTGTCTTCATGTAGTTTGACATACGTATATCGATACATCTTCACGAAGATGGAATAATGTAGAGATCTATCAGTCTACGTAGATTGTCATATGTGGATAGATTTATCCCCAAGAAACTGAATCTATCTGAATTGAACCACCGCAACGTATATAACTATATTTGGATTGAAATATCTCGATCTGTTCTAGTAAACTTGGATAGTTATAGCTATGTGATGTTGGATATATGTTGAGATAAGCATGATAACGAAGCTTGGAACATCTGTATTCAAACGACATCAACGTTCATATATGTATCTCGGTTGATAAAGCACGATGTAATTTGGTTTCGGTCTACAGATATATCTCCAAACGTAAGCTTACATGTTGTCAGATTTATCTTCATGTAGTTTGACATACGTATATCGATACATCTTCACGATGATGGAATAATGTAGAGATCTATCAGTCTACGTAGATTGTCATATGAGAATAGATTTAACCCCAAGAAAGTGAATCTATCTGAATTGAACCACCGCAACGTATATATCTATATTTGGATTGAAATATCTCGATCTGTTCTAGTAAACTTGGATAGTTATAGCTATGTGATGTTGGATATATGTTGAGATAAGCATGATAACGAAGCTTGAAACATCTGTATTCAAACCACATCAACGTTCATATATGTATCTCGGTTGATATAGCACGATGTAATTTGGTTTCGGTCTACAGATATATCTCCAAACGTAAGCTTACATGTTGTCAGATTTATCTTCATGTAGTTTGACATACGTATATCGATACATCTTCACGAAGATGGAATAATGTAGAGATCTATCAGTCGACGTAGATTGTCATATGTAGATAGATTTATCCCCAAGAAACTGAATCGATATGAATTGAACCACCGCAACGTATATAACTATATTTGCATTGAAATATCTCGATCTGTACTAGTAAATATGGATAGTTATAGCTATGTGATGTTGGATATATGTTGAGATAAGCATGATAACGAAGCTTGAAACATCTGTATTCAAAACACATCAACGTTCATATATATGTATCTCGGTTGATAAAGCACGATGTAAATTGGTTTCGGTCTACAGATATATCTCCAAACGTAAGCTTACATGTTGTCAGATTTATCTTCATGTAGTTTGACATACGTATATCGATACATCTTCACTAAGATGGAATAATGTAGAGATCTATCAGTCTACGTAGATTGTCATATGTGGATAGATTTGTCCCCAAGAAACTGAATCTATCTGAATTGAACCACCGCAACGTATATAACTATATTTGGATTGAAATATCTCGATCTGTTCTAGTAAACTTGGATAGTTATAGCTATGTGATGTTGGATATATGTTGAGATAAGCATGATAACGAAGCTTGGAACATCTGTATTCAAACGACATCAACGTTCATATATGTATCTCGGTTGATAAAGCACGATGTAATTTGGTTTCGGTCTACAGATATATCTCCAAACGTAAGCTTACATGTTGTCAGATTTATCTTGTTGTAGTTTGACATACGTATATCGATACATCTTCACGAAGATGTAATAATGTAGAGATCTATCAGTCTACGTAGATTGTCATATGTAGTTAGATTTATCCCCAAGAAACTGAATCTATCTGAATTGAACCACCGCAACGTATATAACTATATTTGGATTGAAATATCTCGATCTGTTCTAGTAAATATTGATAGTTATAGCTATGTGATGTTGGATATATGTTGAGAGAAGCATGATAACGAAGCTTGAAACATCTGTATTCAAACGACATCAACGTTTGTATATGTACCTCGGTTGATAAAGCACAATGTAATTTGGTTTCGGTCTACAGATATATCTCCAAACGTAAGCTTACATGTTGTCAGATTTATCTTCATGTAGTTTGTCATACGTATATCGATACATCTTCACGAAGATGGAATAATGTAGAGATCTATCAATTTTCGTAGATTGTCATTTGTAGATAGATTTATACCCAAGAAAGTGAATCTATCTGAATTGAACCACCGCAACGTATATAACTATATTTGGATTGAAACATCTCGATCTGTTCTAGTAAATATGGATAGTTATAGCTATGTGATGTTGGATATATATAGCACGATGTAATTTGGTTTCGGTCTACAGATATATCTCCAATCGTAAGCTTATATGTTGTCAGATTTATCTTCATGTAGTTTGACATACGTATATCGATACATCTTCACGAAGATGGAATAATGTAGAGATCTATCAGTCTACGTAGATTGTCATATGTAGATAGATTTATCCCCAAGAAAGTGAATCTATCTGAATTGAACCACCGCAACGTATATAACTATATTTGGATTGAAATATCTCGATCTGTACTAGTAAATATGGATAGTTATAGCTATGTGATGTTGGATATATGTTGAGATAAGCATGATAACGAAGCTTGAAACATCTGTATTCAAACCACATCAATGTTTGTATATGTACCTCGTTTGATAAAGCACAATGTAATTTGGTTTCGGTCTACAGCAATGTTCCCTCTAATTTTTGACGAAGCTGTGCGGAAAAAGAAAGGCGTGCGCGGAAAAACATGATGCAAAATATTAGTGAGCGGCATTTGTGAAAGTCGTACATTTACAAATGTCTAAAACTGTATTACACACCAGTCTTCTATATGATAAATTAGACATTTCGCACAGGCATATACATTGTTCAATTATGTTAATAAAAATATTGTTCTACTTACTTTATATTAATGATATCGGTAAAGTGATACACATATGTCATATTTAATTATAAAAACTACAAATAAAATAAATGTAGTTCGAAATTTAGAGCACAACAGTTACTTTATTCATTTATTGCCGAATTTTCACGTCTGTCTTTGTGTGTAGTCCAATGCTTGTAAACCGCATCTAGATCAATAGTGCTTCCTGATGAAAGATAGAATTTTATGCGCATCAAATAATTCAAATGATTTACTTGTAGCCTGTTTCTAGATTTTGTTTTAATTGAGTTCATTAGGCTAAAACCGCGTTCGCAGTCTGCACTTGATGCTTGAAATGTCCCACAAATGTCCAGCAGAATCGACAGCTCTTTCATGTCTTCATTCTTCATGACACAGCTTACGACGTCAGTGAAAGTCTGAATTGATCCAGTCTTCACTTTCTCTGCAATCAAAAATTTGAAGTCATCGTACTGTTCATCGATCTTTGAGATTACACTCTATTGACAGTTTGGTATAATTCTTGAAAACCTTCTTATCAGTTTGTTCAAACTGTCTTTGCCAAATTCAAAACTTGAATTCTTTGCAATGATGCAGTGGTTAAATGCTTGCCAGTCCATTAATTCATCATCCGGAAATCTCTTTTCAAGGTGATTACATAATAGTTCAACAAATCTAATAATTACAGCCTTGTCGACGTCACGGTCAATTGAATTAAGAACTTCCTTCACTGCATCACTCCAATGAACTGTTTCTCCAAGATACTGCGATCTTATTTTATATATTTTGGCCTTTACAAACTGAAAGGTTCAGTAGTTGTCAGAATACTTCTTTGAAAATATTTGCTTATTGATGCTAGTTCTCCCAAAACATCGTTAAGTACTGTCAAAGCCAGTCGAAACTGCGGATTTAGAAATCAATTCAGACAGAACTTATTGATTGGATCATTGCTCATGTTTACTTGTTCAGTGCAATAGTCAATCAAAACGTTGTAGTTTCGCCCAAAAGCGGCAACTGCTAAATGCCTAGACAACCACCTTACCTCATGCAAAGGCCGAAATGCCACGGAATCACTTTCTGCGGCCTTGGCCAATTCCTGGAATTTCTCATTTTTAACTGATGACCTGCTGAACATTGTATAAATTGTCCGAAGTAATGTTTCAATATCGTGCATTAATGAAACTTGCTTCCAAGCATCTTCAACAGCTAAGTCTTCGCGATGAGCAACACAATGTTGTTCACACAAATGATGTATCTCACGTCTCAGAATTCCAGCCACACCATTATTTTTCCCTAGCATGACAGATGTGCCGTCTCATGTAAACATCACCATCTTCTGCTGATCATTTTATTTTCACAATAGAATTGTTTTATTGCTGTCACAATAGAGACGCTGTCGCATGAGGACAACTTCACGATGCCACCGAATATTGTTTTGCAAACAATTTCTGTTTCAGTCCGATACTTGAAATATACAATCAGCATTTTCTGAATTGAAATATCGGTACTTTCATCTATTATCAACGTGTGGAATGCCGACTTTCGCAATTCAGTCATAAGCTGAGTTTTTAAGACGAGGTTTATGCACACAACAAATTCGAACGCATAATTTTTGCTGCACAAACTTTGTGGAATTTTAACGTATTTTGCAACATGCTCATGGATAGCTTGTACAGAAAACATGGATGCATTCAGTTTAATAGCAATAATAACGTTATCAGTCAGCACTTTTACCAAATCTGAAGTTGACCGCTTTCTCTCTTCCATCTCTACTCTGATGCTACGATCTGCCGTACTCTCTTGTAGCATACGCAAAATTCCACCACTCTTCTGATTCCGTAGCTTTTTAACTGATTCAGTGTGAACTTTTCGACTGAGATGCCGCTTTAAGTAATCAAGTTTCCATTCATCCCATTTTTTCCCGTGCTGAACTCTCCTGCAGCATTTGCAGTTGAGCAAATAGTGCAAACAACAGCGCCATCATCATTGCATGTGAAAATATCTCCAAGTTTTACCTTTTGCTTGTTAGACGATAACAACACATCCGCTTCGATCAGTTCTGATAGCCACTCTTCCTTGAATCTTGAACAAGTTTTCTTTTTCAACGAATATTGACATCCTTCTGCTTTTCTTTTGTACATTATGTGCGTGGGTAATATATTATTTAATATGAAAGCATACTACAACTTCTTGCTTTATCGCTCGCCTACATAACTTTCGCCGGCTGCAGCAGGTAATTTTCCCTCTCACATATTTGCTGCGCGGCAACTCAAAACTGCTGCGCGGCAACTGAGTAAGAGCTGGGCGGCCGCGCAGCCGCGCAGCTTAGAGGGAACATTGGTCTACAGATATATCTCCAAACGTAAGCTTACATGTTTTCAGATTTATCTTCATGTAGTTTGACATACGTATATCGATACATCTTCACGAAGATGGAATAATGTAGAGATCTATCAGTCCACGTAGATTGTCATATGTAGATAGATTTATCCCCAAGAAAGTGAATCTATCTGAATTGAACCACCGCAACGTATATAACTATATTTGGATTGAAATATCTCGATCTGTTCTAGTAAATATGGATAGTTGTAGCTATGTGATGTTGGATATATGTTGAGATAAGCATGATAACGAAGCTTGAATCATCTGTATTCAAACCACATCAACGTTCATGTATGTATCTCGGTTGATATAGCACGATGTAATTTGGTTTCGGTCTACAGATATATCTCCAAACGTAAGCTTACATGTTGTCAGATTTATCTTGTTGTAGTTTGACATACGTATATCGATACATCTTCACGAAGATGGAATAATGTAGAGATCTATCAGTCTACGTAGATTGTCATATGTAGATAGATTTATCCCCAAGAAAGTGAATCTATCTGAATTGAAGCAACGCAACGTATATAACTATATTTGCATTGAAATATCTCGATCTGTACTAGTAAATATGGATAGTTATAGCTATGTGATGTTGGATATATGTTGAGATAAGCATGATAAAGAAGCTTGAAACATCTATATTCAAAACACATCAACGTTCATATATATGTATCTCGGTTGATATAGCACGATGTAATTTGGTTTCGGTCTACAGATATATCTCCAAAAGTAAGCTTACATGTTGTCAGATTTATCTTCATGTAGTTTGACATACGTATATCGATACATCTTCACGAAGATGGAATAATGTAGAGATCTATCAGTCTACGTAGATTGTCATATGTAGATAGATTCAACCCCAAGAAAGTGAATCTATCTGAATTGAACCACCGCAACGTATATATCTATATTTGGATTGAAATATCTCCATCTGTACTAGTATATATGGATAGTTATAGCTATGTGATGTTGGATATATGTTGAGATAAGCATGATAACGAAGCTTGAAACATCTGTATTCAAACCACATCAACGTTCATATATGTATCTCGGTTGATATAGCACGATGTAATTTGGTTTCGGTCTACAGATATATCTCCAAACGAAAGCTTACATGTTGTCAGATTTATCTTCATGGAGTTTGACATACGTATATCGATACATCTTCACGAAGATGGAATAATGTAGAGATCTATCAGTCTACGTAGATTGTCATATGTAGATAGATTTATCACCAAGAAACTGAAACGATCTGAATTGAACCACCGCAACGTATATAACTATATTTGGATTGAAATATCTCGATCTGTTCTAGTAAATATGGATAGTTATAGCTATGTGATGTTGGATATATGTTGAGATAAGCATGATAACGAAGATTGAAACATCTGTATTCAAACCACATCAACGTTCATATATGTATCTCGGTTGATAAAGCACGATGTAATTTGGTTTCGGTCTACAGATATATCTCCAAACGTAAGCTTATATGTTGTCAGATTTGTCTTCATGTAGTTTGACATACGTATATCGATACATCTTCACTAAGATGGAATAATGTAGAGATATATCAGTCTACGTAGATTGTCATATGTGGAAAGATTTATCCCCAAGAAACTGAATCTATCTGAATTGAACCACCGCAACGTATATAACTATATTTGGATTGAAATATCTCGATCTGTTCTAGTAAACTTGGATAGTTATAGATATGTGATGTTGGATATATAATGAGATAAGCATGATAACGAAGCTTGAAACATCTGTATTCAAACGACATCAACGTTCATATATGTATCTCGGTTGATATAGCACGATGTAATTTGGTTTCGGTCTACAGATATATCTCCAAACGTAAGCTTACATGTTGTCAGTTTTATCTTCATGTAGTTTGACATACGTATATCGATACATCTTCACGAAGATGGAATAATGTAGAGATCTATCAGTCTACGTAGATTGTCATATGTAGATAGATTTATCCCCAAGAAAGTGAATCTATCTGAATTGAACCACCGCAACGTATATAACTATATTTGGATTGAAATATCTCGATCTGTTCTAGTAAATATGGATAGTTATAGCTATGTGATGTTGGATATATGTTGAGATAAGCATGATAACGAAGCCTGAAACATCTGTATTCAAACGACATCAACGTTTGTATATGTACCTCGGTTGATAAAGCACAATGTAATTTGGTTTTGGTCTATAGATATATCTCCAAACGTAAGCTTACATGTTGTCAGATTTATCTTCATGTAGTTTGACATACGTATATCGATACATCTTCTCGAAGATGGAATAATGTAGAGATCTATCAGTCTACGTAGATTGTCATATGTAGATAGATTTATCCCCAAGAAAGTGAATCTATCTGAATTGAACCACCGCAACGTATATAAATATATTTGGATTGAAATATCTCGATCTGTTCTAGTAAATATGGATAGTTATAGCTATGTGATGTTGGATATATATAGCACGATGTAATTTGGTTTCGGACTACAGATATATATCCAAACGTAAGCTTATATCTTGTCAGATTTATCTTCATGTAGTTTGACATACGTATATCGATACATCTTCACGAAGATGGAATAATGTAGAGATCTATCAGTCTACGTAGATTGTCATATGTAGAAAGATTGACCCCAAGAAAATGAATCTATCTGAATTGAACCACCGCAACGTATATATCTATATTTGGATTGAAATATCTCCATCTGTACTAGTAAATATGGATAGTTATAGCTATGTGATGTTGGATATATGTTGAGATAAGCATGATAACGAAGCTTGAAACATCTGTATTCAAACCACATCAACGTTCATATATGTATCTCGGATGATATAGCACGATGTAATTTGGTTTCGGTCTACAGATATATCTCCAAACGTAAGCTTACATGTTGTCATGTAGTTTGACGTACGTATATCGATACATCTCCACGAAGATGGAATAATGTAGAGATCTATCAGTCTACGTAGATTGTCATTTGTAGATAGATTTAACCCCAAGAAAGTGAATCTATCTGAATTGAACCACCGCAACGTATATAATTATATTTGGATTGAAACATCTCGATCAGTTCTAGTAAATATGGATAGTTATAGCTATGTGATGTTATATATATATATATATATATATATATATATATATATATATATATATATATATATATATATATATATATATATATATATATAGCACGATGTAATTTGGTTTCGGTCTACAGATATATCTCCAAACGTAAGCTTACATGTTGTCAGATTTATCTTCATGTAGTTTGACATACGTATATCGATACATCTTCACGAAGATGGAATAATGTAGAGATCTATCAGTCTACGTAGATTGTCATATATAGATAGATTTATCCCGAAGAAACTGAATCTATCTGAATTGAACCACCGCAACGTATATAACTATATTTGGATTGAAATATCTCGATCTGTTCTAGTAAATATGGATAGTTATAGCTATGTGATGTTGGATATATGTTGAGATAAGCATGATAACGAAGCTTGAAACATCTGTATTCAAACCACATCAACGTTCATATATGTATCTCGGTTGATATAGCACGATGTAATTTGGTTTCGGTCTACAGATATATCTCCAAACGTAAGCTTACATGTTGTCAGATTTATCTTCATGTAGTTTGACATAAGTATATCGATACATCTTCACGAAGATGGAATAATGTAGAGATCTATCAGTCTACGTAGATTGTCATATGTAGATAGATTTATCCCCAAGAAAGTGAATCTATCTGAATTGAACCACCACAACGTATATAACTATATTTGGATTGAAATATCTCGATCTTTTCTAGTAAATATGGATAGTTATAGCTATGTGATGTTGGATACATATAACACGATGTAATTTGGTTTCGGTCTACAGATATATCTCCAAACGTAATCTTACATGTTGTCAGATTTATTTTCATGTAGTTTGACATACGTATATCGATACATCTTCACGAAGATGGAATAATGTAGAGATCTATCAGTCTACGTAGATTGTAATATGTAGATAGATTTATCCCCAAGAAAGTGAATCTATCTGAATTGAACCACCGCAACGTATATAACTATATTTGGATTGAAATATCTCGATCTGTTCAAGTAAATATGGGTTGTCATAGCTATGTGATGTTGGATATATGTTGAGATAAGCATGATAACGAAGCTTGAAACATCTGTATTCAAACCACATCAACGTTCATATATGTATCTCGGTTGATATAGCACGATGTAATTTGGTTTCGGTCTACAGATATATCTCTAAACGTAAGCTTACATGTTGTCAGATTTATCTTCATGTAGTTTGATATACCTATATCGATACATCTTCACTACGATGGAATAATGTAGAGATCTATCAGTCTACGTAGATTGTCTTATGTGGATAGATTTATCCCTAAGAAACTGAATCTATCTGAATTGAACCACCGCAACGTATATAACTATATTTGGATTGAAATATCTCGATCTGTTCTAGTAAATTTGGATAGTTATAGCTATGTGATGTTGGATATATGTTGAGATAAGCATGATAACGAAGCTTGAAACATCTGTATTCAAACCACATCAATGTTCATATATGTATCTCGGTTGATATAGCACGATGTAATTTGGTTTCGGTCAACAGATATATCTCCAAACGCAAGCTTACATGTTGTCATGTAGTTTGACATACGTATATCGATACATCTTCACGAAGATGGAATAATGTAGAGATCTATCAGTCTACGTAGATTGTCATATGTAGATAGATTTATCCCCAAGAAACTGAATCTATCTGAATTGAACCACCGCAACGTATATAACTATATTTGGATTGAAATATCTCGATCTGTTCTAGTAAGTATGGATAGTTATAGCTATGTGATGTTGGATATATATAGCACGATGTAATTTGGTTTAGGTCTACAGATATATGTCCAAACGTACTCTTACATGTTGTCAGATTTATCTTCATGTAGTTTGACATACGTATATCGTCGATACATCTTCACGAAGAATGAATAATGTAGAGATCTATCAGTCTACGTAGATTGTCATATGTAGATAGATTTATCCCCAAGAAACTGAATCTATCTGAATTGAACCACCACAACGCATATAACTATATTTGGATTGAAATATCTCGATCTGTTCTAGTAAATATGGATAGTTATAGCTATGTGATGTTGGATATATGTTGAGATAAGCATGATAACGAAGCTTGAAACATCTGTATTCAAACGACATCAACGTTCATATATGTATCTTGGTTGATATAGCACGATGTAATTTGGTTTCCGTCTACAGATATATCTCCAAACGTAAGCTTACATGTTGTCAGATTTATCTTCATGTAGTTTGACATACTTATATCGATACATCTTCACGAAGATGGAATAATGTAGAGATCTATCAGTCTACATAGATTGTCATATGTAGATAGATTTATCCCTAAGAAACTGAATCTATCTGAATTGAACCACCGCAACGTATATAATTATATTTGGATTGAAATATCTCGATCAGTTCTAGTAAGTATGGATAGTTATAGCTATGTGATGTTATATATATATATATATATATATATATATATATAGCACGATGTAATTTGGTTTCGGTCTACAGATATATCTCCAAACGTAAGCTTACATGTTGTCAGATTTATCTTCATGTAGTTTGACATACGTATATCGATACATCTTCACGAAGATGGAATAATGTAGAGATCTATCAGTCTACGTAGATTGTCATATGTGGATATATTTATCCCCAAGAAAGTGAATCTATCTGAATTGAACCACCGCAACGTATATAACTATATTTTGATTGAAATATCTCTATTTGTCCTAGTAAATATGGATAGTTATAGCTATGTGATGTTGGATATATATAGCACGATGTAATTTGGTTTCGGTCTACAGATATATCTCCAAACGTAAGCTTACATGTTGTCAGTTTTATCTTCATGTAGTTTGACATACGTATATCGATACATCTTCACGAAGAATGAATAATGTAGAGATCTATAAGTCTACGTAGATTGTCATATGTAGATAGATTTATCCCCAAGAAACTGAATCTATCTGAATTGAACCACCGCAATGCATATAACTATATTTCGATTGAAATATCTCGATCTGTTCTAGTAAATATGGATAGTTATAGCTATGTGATGTTGGATATATGTTGAGATAAGCATGATAACGAGGCTTAAAACATCTGTATTCAAACGACATCAACGTTCATATATGTATCTCGGTTGATATAGCACGATGTAATTTGGTTTCCATCTACAGATATATCTCCAAACGTAAGCGTACATGTTGTCAGATTTATCTTCATGTAGTTTGACATACGTATATCGATACATCTTCACGAAGATGGAATAATGTAGAGATCTATCAGTCTACGTAGATTGTCATATGTAGATAGATTTATCCCCAAGAAACTGAATCTATCTGAATTGAACCACCGCAACGTATATAATTATATTTGGATTGAAATATCTCGATCAGTTCTAGTAAATATGGATAGTTATAGCTATGTGATGTTATATATATATATATATATATATATATATATATATATATATATATATATATATATATATATATATATATATATATATATATATATATATATATATATATATATATATATATATATATATATATATATATATATATATAGCACGATGTAATTTGGTTTCGGTCTACAGATATATCTCAAAACGTAAGCTTACATGTTGTCAGATTTATCTTCATGTAGTTTGACATACGTATATCGATACATCTTCACGAAGATGGAATAATGTAGAGATCTATCAGTCTACGTAGATTGTCATTTGTAGATAGATTTATCCCCAAGAAAGTAAATCTATCTGAATTGAACCACCGCAACGTATATAACTATATTTGGATTGAAATATCTCGATCTCTTCTAGTAAATATGGATTGTTATAGCTATGTGATGTTGGATATATATAGCACGATGTAATTTGGTTTCGGTCTACAGATATATCTCCAAACGTAAGCTTACATGTTGTCAGATTTATCTTCATGTAGTTTGACATACGTATATCGATACATCTTCACGAAGAAGGAATAATGTAGACATCTATCAGTCTACGTAGATTGTAATATGTAGATAGATTTAGCCCCAAGAAAGGGAATCTATCTGAATTGAACCACCGCAACGTATATAACTATATTTGGATTGAAATATCTCGATCTGTTCTAGTAAATATGGATAGTTATAGCTATGTGATGTTGGATATATGTTGAGATAAGCATGATATAGAAGATTGAATCATCTGTATTCAAACCACATCAACGTTCATATATGTATCTCGGTTGATATAGCACGATGTAATTTGGTTTCGGTCTACAGATATATCTCCAAACGTAAGCTTACATGTTGTCAGATTTATCTTGTTGTAGTTTGACATACGTATATCGATACATCTTCACGAAGATGGAATAATGTAGAGATCTATCAGTCTACGTAGATTGTCATATGTAGATAGATTTATCACCAAGAAAGTGAATCTATCTGAATTGAACCACCGCAACGTATATAACTATATTTGGATTAAAATATCTCGATCTGTTCTAGTAAATATGGATAGTTATAGCTATGTGATGTTGGATATATGTTCAGATAAGCATGATAACGAAGCTTGAAACATCTGTATTCAAGCCACATCAATGTTCATATATGTATCTCGGTTGATATAGCACGATGTAATTTGGTTTCGGTCTACAGATATATCTCCAAACGTAAGCTTACATGTTGTCAGATTTATCTTCATGTAGTTTGACATACGTATATCGATACATCTTCACGAAGATGAAATAATGTAGAGATCTGTCAGTCTACGTAGATTGTCATATGTAGATAGATTTATCCCCAAGAAACTGAATCGATCTGAATTGAACCACCGCAACGTATATAACTATATTTGGATTGAAATATCTCGATCTGTTCTAGTAAATATGGATAGTTATAGCTATGTGATGTTGAATATATGTTGAGATAAGCATGATAACGAAGCTTGAAACATCTGTATTCAAACCATATCAACGTTCATATATGTATCTCGGTTGATAAAGCACGATGTAATTTGGTTTCGGTCTACAGATATATCTCCAAGCGTAAGCTTATATTTTGTCAGATTTGTCTTCATGTAGTTTGACATACGTATATCGATACATCTTCACGAAGATGGAATAATGTAGAGATCTATCAGTCTACGTAGATTGTCATATGTGGATAGATTTATCCCCAAGAAACTGAATCTATCTGAATTGAACCACTGCAACGTATATAACTATATTTGGATTGAAATATCTCGATCTGTTCTAGTAAACTTGGATAGTTATAGCTATGTGATGTTGGATATATGTTGAGATAAGCATGATAACGAAGCTTGGAACATCTGTATTCAAACGACATCAACGTTCATATATGTATCTCGGTTGATAAAGCACGATGTAATTTGGTTTCGGTCTACAGATATATCTCCAAACGTAAGCTTACATGTTGTCAGATTTATCTTCATGTAGTTTGACATACGTATATCGATACATCTTCACGATGATGGAATAATGTAGAGATCTATCAGTCTACGTAGATTGTCATATGAGAATAGATTTAACCCCAAGAAAGTGAATCTATCTGAATTGAACCACCGCAACGTATATATCTATATTTGGATTGAAATATCTCGATCTGTACTAGTAAATATGGAGAGTTATAGCTATGTGATGTTGGATTTATGTTGAGATAAGCATGATAACGAAGCTTGAAACATCTGTATTCAAACCACATCAACGTTCATATATGTATCTCGGTTGATATAGCACGATGAAATTTGGTTTCGGTCTACAGATATATCTCCAAACGTAAGCTTACATGTTGTCAGATTTATCTTCATGTAGTTTGACATACGTATATCGATACATCTTCACGAAGATGGAATAATGTAGAGATCTATCAGTCTACGTAGATTGTCATATGTAGATAGATTTATCCCCAAGAAACTGAATCTATCTGAATTGAACCACCGCAACGTATATAACTATATTTGGATTGAAATATATCGATATGTTCTAGCAAATATGGATAGTTATAGCTATGTGATGTTGGATATATGTTGAGATAAGCATGATAACGAAGCTTGAAACATCTTTATTCAAACCACATCAACGTTCATATATGTATCTTTGTTGATATAGCACGATGTAATTTGGTTTCGGTCTACAGATATATCTCCGAACGTAAGCTTACATGTTGTCAGATTTATCTTGTTGTAGTTTGACATATGTATATCGATACATCTTCACGAAGATGGAATAATGTAGAGATCTATCAGTCTACGTAGATTGTCATATGTAGATAGATTTATCCCCAAGAAACTGAATCTATCTGAATTGAACCACCGCAACGTATATAACTATATTTGGATTGAAATATCTCGATCTGTTCTAGTAAATATGGATAGTTATAGCTATGTGATGTTCGATATATGTTGAGATAAGCATGATAACGAAGCTTGAAACATCTGCATTCAAACGACATCAACCTTTGTATATGTACCTCGGTTGATAAAGCACAATGTAATTTGGTTTCGGTCTACAGATATATCTCCAAACGTAAGCTTACATGTTGTCAGATTTATCTTCATGTAGTTTGACATACGTATATCGATACATCTTCACGAAGATGGAATAATGTAGAGATCTATCAGTCTACGTAGATTGTCATATGTAGATAGATTTATCCCCAAGAAAGTGAATCTATCTGAATTGAACCACCACAACGTATATAACTATATTTGGATTGAAATATCTCGATCTGTTCTAGTAAATTTGGATAGTTATAGCTATGTGATGTTGGATACATATAGCACGATGTAATTTGGTTTCGGTCTACAGATATATCTCCAAACGTAATCTTACATGTTGTCAGATTTATTTTCATGTAGTTTGACATACGTATATCGATACATCTTCACGAAGATGGAATAATGTAGAGATCTATCAGTCTACGTAGATTGTCATATGTAGATAGATTTATGCCCAAGAAAGTGAATCTATCTGAATTGAACCACCGCAACGTATATAACTATATTTGGATTGAAATATCTCGATCTGTACTAGTAAATATGGATAGTTATAGCTATGTGATGTTGGATATATGTTGAGATGAGCATGATAATGAAGCTTGAAACATCTGTATTCAAACGACATCAACGTTTGTATATGTACCTTGGTTGATGAGGCACAATGTAATTTGGTTTCGGTCTACAGATATATCTCCAAACGTAAGCTTACATGTTGTCAGATTTATCTTCATGTAGTTTGACACACGTATATCGATACATCTTCACGAAGATGGAATAATGTAGAGATCTATCAGTCTACGTAGATTGTCATATGTAGATAGATTTATCCCCAAGAAACTGAATCTATCTGAATTGAACCACCGCAACGTATATAACTATATTTAGATTGAAATATCTCGATCTGTTCTAGTAAATATGGATAGTTATAGCTATGTGATGTTGGATATATGCTGAGATAAGCATGATAACGAAGCTTGAAACATCTGTATTCAAACCACATCAACGTTCATATATGTATCTCGGTTGATATAGCACGATGTAATTTGGTTTCGGTCTACAGATATATCTCCAAACGTAAGCTTACATGTTGTCAGATTTATCTTGTTGTAGTTTGACATACGTATATCGATACATCTTCACGAAGATGGAATAATGTAGAGATCTATCAGTCTACCTAGATTGTCATATGTAGATAGATTTATCCCCAAGAAAGTGAATCTATCTGAATTGAACCACCGCAACGTATATAACTATATTTGGATTGAAATATCTCGATCTGTTCTAGTAAATTTGGATAGTTATAGCTATGTGATGTTGGAAACATATAGCACGATGTAATTTGGTTTCGGTCTACAGATATATCTCCAAAGGTAATCTTACATGTTGTCAGATTTATTTTCAAGTAGTTTGACATACGTATATCGATACATCTTCACGAAGATGGAATAATGTAGAGATCTATCAGTCTACGTAGATTGTAATATGTAGATAGATTTATCCCCAAGAAAGTGAATCTATCTGAATTGAACAACCGCAACGTATATAACTATATTTGGATTGAAATATCTCGATCTGTTCTAGTAAATATGGGTTGTCATAGGTATGTGATGTTGGATATATGTTGAGATAAGCATGATAACGAAGCTTGAAACATCTGTATTCAAACCACATCAACGTTCATATATGTATCTCGGTTGATATAGCACGATGTAATTTGGTTTCGATCTACAGATATATCTCCAAACGTAAGCTTACATGTTGTCAGATTTATCTTCATGTAGTTTGACATACGTATATCGATACATCTTCACTAAGATGGAATAATGTAGAGATCTATCAGTCTACGTAGATTGTCATATGTGGATAGATTTATCCCCAAGAAACTGAATCTATCTGAATTGAACCACCGCAACGTATATAACTATATTTGGATTGAAATATCTCGATCTGTTCTAGTAAATTTGGATAGTTATAGCTATGTGATGTTGGATATATGTTGAGATAAGCATGATAACGAAGCTTGAAACATCTGTATTCAAACCACATCAACGTTCATATATGTATCTCGGTTGATAAAGCACGATGTAATTTGGTTTCGGTCTACAGATATATCTCCAAACGTAATCTTACATGTTGTCAGATTTATTTTCATGTAGTTTGACATACGTATATCGATACATCTTCACGAAGATGGAATAATGTAGAGATCTATCAGTCTACGTAGATTGTCATATGTAGATAGATTTATCCCCAAGAAAGTGAATCTATCTGAATTGAACCACCGCAACGTATATAACTATATTTGGATTGAAATATCTCGATCTGTTGAATTAAATATGGGTTGTCATAGCTATGTGATGTTGGATATATGTTGAGATAAGCATGATAACGAAGCTTGAAACATCTGTATTCAAACCACATAAACGTTCATATATGTATCTCGGTTGATATAGCACGATGTAATTTGGTTTCGGTCTACAGATATATCTCCAAACGTAAGCTTACATGTTGTCAGATTTATCTTCATGTAGTTTGACATACGTATATCGATACATCTTCACTAAGATGGAATAATGTAGAGATCTATCAGTCTACGTAGATTGTCATATGTGGATAGATTTATCCCCAAGAAACTGAATCTATCTGAATTGAACCACCGCAACGTATATAACTATATTTGGATTGAAATATCTCGATCTGTTGAATTAAATATGGGTTGTCATAGCTATGTGATGTTGGATATATGTTGAGATAAGCATGATAACGAAGCTTGAAACATCTGTATTCAAACCACATCAACGTTCATATATGTATCTCGGTTGATAAAGCACGATGTAATTTGGTTTCGGTCTACAGATATATCTCCAAACGTAATCTTACATGTTGTCAGATTTATTTTCATGTAGTTTGACATACGTATATCGATACATCTTCACGAAGATGGAATAATGTAGAGATCTATCAGTCTACGTAGATTGTCATATGTAGATAGATTTATCCCCAAGAAAGTGAATCTATCTGAATTGAACCACCGCAACGTATATAACTATATTTGGATTGAAATATTTCGATCTGTTCTAGTAAATTTGGATAGTTATAGCTATGTGATGTTGGAGACATGTTGAGATAAGCATGATAACGAAGCTTGAAACATTTGTATTCAAACCACATCAACGTTCATATATGTATCTCGGTTGATATAGCACGATGTAATTTGGTTTCGGTCTACAGATATATCTCCAAACGTAAGCTTACATGTTGTCATGTAGTTTGACATACGTATATCGATACATCTTCACGAAGATGGAATAATGTAGAGATCTATCAGTCTACGTAGATTGTCATATGTAGATAGATTTATCCCCATGAAACTGAATCTATCTGAATTGAACCACCGCAACGTATATAACTATATTTGGATTGAAATATCTCGATCTGTTCTAGTAAATATGGATAGTTATAGCTATGTGATGTTGGATATATATAGCACGATGTAATTTGGTTTCGGTCTACAGATATATCTCCAAACGTAAGCTTACATGTTGTCAGTTTTATCTTCAAGTAGTTTGACATACGTATATCGATACATCTTCACGAATAATGAATAATGTAGAGATCTATCAGTCTACGTAGATTGTCATATGTAGATAGATTTATCCCCAAGAAACTGAATCTATCTGAATTGGACCACCGCAACGCATATAACTATATTTGGATTGAAATATCTCGGTCTGTTCTAGTAAATATGGATAGTTATGGCTATGTGATGTTGGATATATTTTGAGGCAAGCATGATAACGAAGCTTGAAACATCTGTATTCAAACGACATCAACGTTCATATATGTATCTCGGTTGATATAGCACGATGTCATTTGGTTTCGGTCTACAGATATATCTCCAAACGTAAGCTTACATGTTGTCATGTAGTTTGACATACGTATATCGATACATCTTCACGAAGATGGAATAATGTAGAGATCTATCAGTCTACGTAGATTGTCATATGTAGATAGATTTATCCCCAAGAAACTGAATCTATCTGAATTGAACCACCGCAACGTATATAACTATATTTGGATTGAAATATCTCGTTCTGTTCTAGTAAATATGGATAGTTATAGCTATGTGATGTTGGATATATATAGCACGATGTAATTTGGTTTCGGTATACAGATATATCTCCAAACTTAAGCTTACATGTTGTCAGTTTTATCTGCATGTAGTTTGACATACGTATATCGATACATCTTCACGAATAATGAATAATGTAGAGATCTATCAGTCTACGTAGATTGTCATATGTAGATAGATTTATCCCCAAGAAACTGAATCTATCTGAATTGAACCACCGCAACGTATATAACTATATTTGGATTGAAATATCTCGATCTGTTCTAGTAAATATGGATAGTTATAGCTATGTGATGTTGGATATATATAGCACGATGTAATTTGGTTTCGGTCTACAGATATATCTCCAAACGTAAGCTTACATCTTGTCAGATTTATCTTCATGTAGTTTGACATACGTATATCGATACATCTTCACGAAGATGGAATAATCTAGAGATCTATCAGTCTACGTAGATTGTAATATGTGGATATATTTATCCCCAAGAAGCTGAATCTATCTGAACTGAACAACCAAACGTATATAACTATATTTGTATTCAAATATCTCGATCAGTTCTAGTAAATATGGATAGTTATAGCTATGTGATGTTATATATATATATATATATATATATATATATATATATATATATATATATATATATATATATATATATATATATAGCACGATGTAATTTGGTTTCGGTCTACAGATATATCTCCAAACGTAAGCTTACATGTTGTCAGATTTATCTTCATGTAGTTTGACATACGTATATGGATACATCTTCACGAAGATGGAATAATGTAGAGATCTATCAGTCTACGTAGATTGTCATATGTAGATAGATTTATCCCCAAGAAACTGAATCTATCTGAATTGAACCACCGCAACGTATATAATTATATTTGGATTGAAATATCTCGATCAGTTCTAGTAAATATGGATAGTTATAGCTATGTGATGTTATATATATATATATATATATATAGCACGATGTAATTTGGTTTCGGTCTACAGATATATCTCAAAACGTAAGATTACATGTTGTCAGATTTATCTTCATGTAGTTTGACATACGTATATCGATACATCTTCACGAAGATGGAATAATGTAGAGATCTATCAGTCTATGTAGATTGTCATTTGGAGATAGATTTATCCCCAAGAAAGTAAATCTATCTGAATTGAACCACCGCAACGTATATAACTATATTTGGATTGAAATATCTCGATCTGTTCTAGTAAATATGGATAGTTATAGCTATGTGATGTTGGATATATATAGCACGATGTAATTTGGTTTCGGTCTACAGATATATCTCCAAACGTAAGCTTACATGTTGTCAGATTTATCTTCATGCAGTTTGACATACGTATATCGATACATCTTCACTAAGATGGAATAATGTAGAGATCTATCAGTCTACGTAGATTGTCATATGTGGATAGATTTATCCCCTAGAAACTGAATCTATCTGAATTGAACAACCGCAACGTATATAACTATATTTGGATTGAAATATCTCGATCTGTTCTAGTAAATTTGGATAGCTATAGCTATGTGATGTTATATGTATATATATATAGCACGATGTAATTTGGTTTCGGTCTACAGATATATCTCCAAACGTAAGCTTACATGTTGTCAGATTTATCTTTCTGTAGTTTGACATACGTAGATCGACACATCTTCACGAAGATGGAATAATGTAGAGATCTATCAGTCTACGTAGATTGTCATATGTAGATAGATTTAACCCCAAGAAAGTGAATCTATCTGAATTGAACCACCGCAACGTATATAACTATATTTGGATTGAAATATCTCCATCTGTACTAGTAAATATGGATAGTAATAGCTATGTGATGTTGGATATATGTTGAGATAAGCATGATAACGAAGCTTGAAACATCTGTATTCAAACCACATCAACGTTCATATATGTATCTCGGTTGATACAGCACGATGTAATTTGGTTTCGGTCTACAGATATATCTCCAAACATAAGCTTACATGTTGTCAGATTTATCTTCATGTAGTTTGACATATGTATATCGATACATCTTCACGAAGATGGAATAATGTAGAGATCTATCAGTCTACGTAGATTGTCATATGAAGATAGGTTTATCCCCAAGAAACTGAATCTCTCTGAATTGAACCACCGCAACGTATATAACTATATTTGGATTGAAGTATCTCGATCTGTTCTAGTAAATATGGATAGTTATAGCTATGTGATGTTGGATATATGTTGAGATAAGCTTGATAACGAAGCTTGAAACATCTGTATTCAAACCACATGAACGTTCATATATGTATCTCGGTTGATATAGCACGATGTAATTTGGTTTCGGCCTACAGATATATCTCCAAACGTAAGCTTACATGTTGTCAGATTTATCTTCATGTAGTATGACATACGTATATCGATACATCTTCACGAAGATGGAATAATGTAGAGATCTATCAGTCTACGTAGACTGTCATATGTAGATAGATTTATCCCCAAGAAACTGAATCTATCTGAATTGAACCACCGCAACGTATATAACTATATTTGGATTGAAATATCTCGATCTGTACTAGTAAATATGGATAGCTATAGCTATGTGATGTTGGATATATGTTGAGATAAGCATGATAACGAAGCTTGAAACATCTGTTTTCAAACGACATCAACGTTCATATATGTATCTCGGTTGATACAGCACGATGTAATTTGGTTTCGGTCTACAGATATATCTCCAAACGTAAGCTTACATGTTGTCAGATTTATCTTCATGTAGTTTGACATACGTATATCGATACATCTTCACGAAGATGGAATAATGTAGAGATCTATCAGTCTACGTACATTGTAATTTGTAGATAGATTTATCCCCAAGAAAGTGAATCTATCTGAATTGAACCACCGCAACGTATATAACTATATTTGGATTGAAATATCTCGATCTGTTCTAGTAAATATGGATAGTTATAGCTATGTGATGTTGGATATATATAGCACGATGTAATTTGGTTTCGGTCTACAGATATATCTCCAAACGTAAGCTTATATGTTGTCAGATTTATCTTCATGTAGTTTGACATACGTATATCGATACATCTTCACGAAGATGGAATAATGTAGAGATCTATCAGTCTACGTAGATTGTCATATGTAGATAGATTTATGCCCAAGAAAGTGAATCTATCTGAATTGAACCACCGCAACATATATAACTATATTTGGATTGAAATATCTCGATCTGTACTAGTAAATATGGATAGTTATAGCTATGTGATGTTGGATATATGTTGAGATAAGCATGATAACGAAGCTTGAAACATCTGTATTCAAACGACATCAACGTTTGTATATGTACCTCGGTTGATAAAGCACAATGTAATTTGGTTTCGGTCTACAGATATATCTCCAAACGTAAGCTTACATGTTGTCAGATTTATCTTAATGAAGTTTGACATACGTATATCGATACATCTTCACGAAGATGGAATAATGTAGAGATCTATCAGTCTACGTAGATTGTCATATGTAGATAGATTTATCCCCAAGAAACTGAATCTATCTGAATTGATCCACCGCAACGTATATAATTATATTTGGATTGAAATATCTCGATCAGTTCTAGTAAATATGGATAGTTATAGCTATGTGATGTTATATATATATATATATAGCACGATGTAATTTGGTTTCGGTCTACAGATATATCTCCAAACGTAAGCTTACATGTTGTCAGATTTATCTTTCTGTAGTTTGACATACGTATATCGACATATCTTCACGAAGATGGAATAATGTAGAGATCTATCAGTCTACGTAGATTGTCATATGTAGATAGATTTATCCCCAAGAAACTGAATCTATTTTAATTGAACCACCGCAACGTATATAACTATATTTGGATTGAAATATCTCGATCTGTACTAGTAAATATGGATAGTTATAGCTATATGATGCTGGATATATGTTGAGATAAGCATGATAAAAAAGCTTGAAACATCTGTATTCAAACAACATCAACGTTCATATATGTATCTCGGTTGATATAGCACGATGTAATTTGGTTTCGGTCTACAGATATATCTCCAAACATAAGCTTACATGTTGTCAGATTCATCTTCATGTAGTTTTACATACGAATATCGATACATCTTCACGAAGATGGAATAATGTAGAGATCTATCAGACTACGTAGATTGTCATATGTAGATAGGTTTATCCCCAAGAAACAGAATCTATCTGAATTGAACCACCGCAACGTATATAACTATATTTGGATTGAAATATCTCGATCTGTTCTAGTAAATATGGATAGTTATAGCTATGTGATGTTGGATATATGTTGAGATAAGCATGATAACGAAGCTTGAAACATCTGTATTCAAACCACATCAACGTTCATATATGTATCTCGGTTGATAAAGCACGATGTAATTTGGTTTCGGTCTACAGATATATCTCCAAACGTAAGCTTACATGTTGTCAGATTTATCTTCATGTAGTTTGACATACGTATATCGATACATCTTCACGATGATGAAATAATGTAGAGATCTATCAGTCTACGTAGATTGTCATATGAGAATAGATTTAACCCGAAGAAAGTGAATCTATCTGAATTGAACCACCGCAACGGATATATCTATATTTGGATTGAAATATCTCGATCTGTACTAGTAAATATGGCGAGTTATAGCTATGTGATGTTGGATATATGTTGAGATAAGCATGATAACGAAGCTTGAAACATCTGTATTCAAACCACATCAACGTTCATATATGTATCTCGGTTGATATAGCACGATGTAATTTGGTTTCGGTCTACAGATATATCTCCAAACGTAAGCTTACATGTTGTCAGATTTATCTTCATGTAGTTTGAAATACGTATATCGATACATCTTCACGAAGATGGAATAATGTAGAGATCTATCAGTCTACGTAGATTGTCATATGTAGATAGATTTATCCCCAAGAAACTGAATCTATCTGAATTGAACCACCGCAACGTATATAACTATATTTGGATTGAAATATATCGATCTGTTCTAGCAAATATGGATAGTTATAGCTATGTGATGTTGGATATATGTTGAGATAAGCATGATAACGAAGCTTGAAACATCTTTATTCAAACCACATCAACGTTCATATATGTATCTTTGTTGATATAGCACGATGTAATTTGGTTTCGGTCTACAGATATATCTCCAAACGTAAGCTTACATGTTGTCAGATTTATCTTGTTGTAGTTTGACATACGTATATGGATACATCTTCACGAAGATGGAATAATGTAGAGATCTATCAGTCTACGTAGATTGTCATATGTAGATAGATTTATCCCCAAGAAACTGAATCTATCTGAATTGAACCACCGCAACGTATATAACTATATTTGGATTGAAATATCTCGATCTGTTCTAGTAAATATGGATAGTTATAGCTATGTGATGTTCGATATATGTTGAGATAAGCATGATAACGAAGCTTGAAACATCTGTATTCAAACGACATCAACGTTTGTATATGTACCTCGGTTGATAAAGCACAATGTAATTTGGTTTCGGTCTACAGATATATCTCCAAACGTAAGCTTACATGTTGTCAGATTTATCTTCATGTAGTTTGACATACGTATATCGATACATCTTCACGAAGATGGAATAATGTAGAGATCTATCAGTCTACGTAGATTGTCATATGTAGATAGATTTATCCCCAAGAAAGTGAATCTATCTGAATTGAACCACCACAACGTATATAACTATATTTGGATTGAAATATCTCGATCTGTTCTAGTAAATTTGGATAGTTATAGCTATGTGATGTTGGATACATATAGCACGATGTAATTTGGTTTCGGTCTACAGATATATCTCCAAACGTAATCTTACATGTTGTCAGATTTATTTTCATGTTGTTTGACATACGTATATCGATACATCTTCACGAAGATGGAATAATGTAGAGATCTATCAGTCTACGTAGATTGTCATATGTAGATAGATTTATGCCCAAGAAAGTGAATCTATCTGAATTGAACCACCGCAACGTATATAACTATATTTGGATTGAAATATCTCGATCTGTACTAGTAAATATGGATAGTTATAGCTATGTGATGTTGGATATATGTTGAGATGAGCATGATAATGAAGCTTGAAACATCTGTATTCAAACGACATCAACGTTTGTATATGTACCTTGGTTGATAAAGCACAATGTAATTTGGTTTCGGTCTACAGATATATCTCCAAACGTAAGCTTACATGTTGTCAGATTTATCTTCATGTAGTTTGACACACGTATATCGATACATCTTCACGAAGATGGAATAATGTAGAGATCTATCAGTCTACGTAGATTGTCATATGTAGATAGATTTATCCCCAAGAAACTGAATCAATCTGAATTGAACCACCGCAACGTATATAACTATATTTAGATTGAAATATCTCGATCTGTTCTAGTAAATATGGATAGTTATAGCTATGTGATGTTGGATATATGCTGAGATAAGCATGATAACGAAGCTTGAAACATCTGTATTCAAACCACATCAACGTTCATATATGTATCTCGGTTGATATAGCACGATGTAATTTGGTTTCGGTCTACAGATATATCTCCAAACGTAAGCTTACATGTTGTCAGATTTATCTTGTTGTAGTTTGACATACGTATATCGATACATCTTCACGAAGATGGAATAATGTAGAGATCTATCAGTCTACCTAGATTGTCATATGTAGATAGATTTATCCCCAAGAAAGTGAATCTATCTGAATTGAACCACCGCAACGTATATAACTATATCTGGATTGAAATATCTCGATCTGTTCTAGTAAATATGGATAGTTATAGCTATGTGATGTTGGATACATATAGCACGATGTAATTTGGTTTCGGTCTACAGATATATCTCCAAACGTAATCTTACATGTTGTCAGATTTATTTTCAAGTAGTTTGACATACGTATATCGATACATCTTCACGAAGATGGAATAATGTAGAGATCTATCAGTCTACGTAGATTGTAATATGTAGATAGATTTATCCCCATGAAAGTGAATCTATCTGAATTGAACCACCGCAACGTATATAACTATATTTGGATTGAAATATCTCGATCTGTTCTAGTAAATATGGATAGTTATAGCTATGTGATGTTGGATATATGTTGAGATAAGCATGATAAGGAAGCTTGAAACATCTGTTTTCAAACCACATCAACGTTTATATATGTATCTCGGTTGATATAGCACGATGTAATTTGGTTTCGGTCTACAGATATATCTCCAAAGGTAAGCTTACATGTTGTCAGATTTATCTTCATGTAGTTTGACATACGTATATCGATACATCTTCACAAAGATGGAATAATGTAGAGATCTATCAGTCTACGTAGATTGTCATATGTAGATAGATTTATCCCCAAGAAAGTGAATCAATCTGTATTGAACCACCGCAACGTATATAACTATATTTGGATTGAAATATCACAATCTGTTCTAGGAAATATGGATAGTTATAGCTATGTGATGTTGGATATATGGTTAGATAAGCATGATAACGAAGCTTGAAACATCTGTATTCAAACCACATCAACGTTTATATATGTATCTCGGTTGATATAGCACGATGTAATTTGGTTTCGGTATACAGATATATCTCCAAACGTAAGCTTACATGTTGTCAGATTTATCTTGTTGTAGTTTGACATACGTATATCGATACATCTTCAAGAAGATGGAATAATGTAGAGATCTATCAGTCTACGTAGATTGTCTTATGTAGATAGATTTATCCCCAAGAAAGTGAATCTATCTGAATTGAACCACCGCAACGTATATAACTATATTTGGATTGAAATATCACGATCTGTTCTAGTAAATATGGGTAGTTATTGCAATGTGATGTTGGATATATAGTTAGATAAGCATGATAACGAAGCTTGAAAGATCTGTAATCAAACCACATCAACGTTTATATACGTATCTCGGTTGATATAGAACGATGTAATTTGGTGTCGGTCTACAGATATTTCTACAAACGTAAGCTTACATGTTGTCAGATTTATCTTCATGTAGTTTGACATACGTATATCGATACATCTTCAAGAAGATGGAATAATGTAGAGTTCTATCAGTCTACGTAGATTGTCATATGTAGATAGATTTATCCCCAAGAAAGTGAATCTATCTGAATTGAACCAACGCAACGTATATAACTATATTTGGATTGAAATATCACGATCTGTTCTAGTAAATATGGATAGTTTTAGCTATGTGATGTTGCATATATGGTTAGATAAGCATGATAACGAAGCTTGAAACATCTGTAATCAAACCACATCAACGTTTATATACGTATCTCGGTTGATATAGAACGATGTAATTTGGTGTCGGTCTACAGATATTTCTACAAACATAAGCTTACATGTTGTCAGATTTATCTTCATGTAGTTTGACATACGTATATCGATACATCTTCACGAAGATGGAATAATGTAGAGATCTATCAATCTACGTAGATTGTCATATGTAGATTGATTTCTCCCCAAGAAAGTGAATCTACCTGAATTGAACCAACGCAACGTATATAACTATATTTTCATTGAAATATCTCGATCTGTTCTCGTAAATATGGATAGTTATAGCTATGTGATGTTGGATATATGGATAGATATGAATGATAACGAAGCTTGAAACATCTGTAATCAAACCACATCAACGTTTATATATGTATCTCGGTTGATATAGCACGATGTAATTTGGTTTCGGTCTACAGATACATCTCCAAACGTAAGCTTACATGTTGTCAGATTTATCTTCATGTGGTTTGACATACGTATATCGATACATCTTCACGAAGATGGAATAATGTAGAGATCAATCAGTCTACGTAGATTGTCATATGTAGATAGATTTATCCCCAAGAAAGTGAATCTATCTGAATTGAACCACCGCAACGTATATAACTATATTTGGATTGAAATATCTCTATCTGTTCTAGTAAATATGGATAGTTATAGCTATGTGATGATGGATATATGTTGAGATAAGCATGATAACGAAGCTTGAAACATCTGTATTCAAACCACATCAACGTTTATATATGTATCTCGGTTGATATAGCACGATGTAATTTGGTTTCGGTCTACAGATATATCTCCAAACGTAAGCTTTCATGTTGTCAGATTTATCTTAATGTAGTTTGACATACGTATATCGAAACATCTTCACAAAGATGGAATAATGTAGAGATCTATCAGTCTACGTAGATTGTCATATGTAGATAGATTTATCCCCAAGAAACTGAATCTATCTGAATTGAACCACCGCAACGTATATAACTATATTTGGATTGAAATATCACGATCTGTTCTAGTAAATATGGATAGTTATAGCTATGTGATGTTTGATATATGGTTAGATAAGCATGATAACGAAGCTTGAAACATCTGTAATCAAACCACATCAACGTTTATATATGTATCTCGGTTGATATAGCACGATGTAATTTGGTTTCGGTCTACAGATATATCTCCAAACGTAAGCTTACATGTTGTCAGATTTATCTTCATGTAGTTTGACATACGTATATCGATACATCTTCACGAAAATGAAATAATGTAGAGATCAATCAGTCTACGTTGATTGTCATATGTAGATAGATTTATCCCCATGAAAGAAAATCTATCTGAATTGAACCACCGCAACGTATATAACTATATTTGGATTGAAATATCTCAATCTGTTCTAGTAAATATGGATAGTTATAGCTATGTGATGTTGGATATATGTTGAGATAAGCATGATAAGGAAGCTTGAAACATCTGTATTCAAACCACATCAACGTTTATATATGTATCTCGATTGATATAGCACGATGTAATTTGGTTTCGGTCTACAGATATATCTCCAAACGTAAGCTTACATGTTGTCAGATTTATCTTCATGTAGTTTGACATACAAATATCGATACATCTTCACAAAGATGGAATAATGTAGAGATCTATCAGTCTACGTAGATTGTCATCTGTAGATAGATTTATCCCCAAGAAAGTGAATCTATCTGAATTGACCCACCGCAACGTATATAACTATATTTCGATTGAAATATCACGATCTGGTCTAGGAAATATGGATAGTTATAGCTATGTGATGTTGGATATATGGTTAGATAAGCATGATAACGAAGCTTGAAACATCTGTAATCAAACCACATCAACGTTTATATATGTATCTCGGTTGATATAGCACGATGTAATTTGTTTTCGGTCTACAGATATATCTCCAAACGTAAGCTTACATGTTGTCAGATTTATCTTCATGTAGTTTGACATACGTATATCGATACATCTTCACGAAAATGAAAAAATGTAGAGATCAATCAGTCTACGTAGATTGTTAATATGTAGATAGATTTATCCCCAAGAAAGTGAATCTATCTGAATTGAACGACCGCAACGTATATAACTATATTTGGATTGAAATATCTCTATCTGTTCTAGTAAATATGGATAGTTTTAGCTATGTGATGTTGGATATATGGTTAGATAAGCATGATAACGAAGCTTGAAACATCTGTAATCAAACCACATCAACGTTTATATATGTATCTCGTTTGATATAGCACGATGCAATTGGGTTTCGGTCTACAGATATATCTCCAAACGTAAGCTTACATGTTGTCAGATTAATCTTCATGTAGTTTGACATTCGTATATCGATACATCTTCACGAAGATGGAGTAATGTAGAGATCTATCAATCTACGTAGATTGTCAGATGTAGATAGATTTATCCCCATGAAAGTGAATCTATCTGAATTGAACCAACGCAACGTATATAACTATATTTGGATTGAAATATCTCGATCTGTTCTCGTAAATATGGATACTTATAGCTATGTGATGTTGGATATATGGATAGATATGAATGATAACGAAGCTTGAAACATCTGTATTCAAACCATATCAACGTTTATATATGTATCTCGGTTGATATAGCACGATGTAATTTGGTTTCGGTCTACAGATATATCTCCAAACGTAAGCTTACATGTTGTCAGATTTATCTTGATGTGGTTTGACATACGTATATCGATACGTCTTCACGAAGATGGAATAATGTAGAGATCAATCAGTCTACGTAGATTGTCATATGTAGATAGATTTATCCCCAAGAAAGTGAATCTATCTGAATTGAACCAACGCAACGTATATAACTATATTTGGATTGAAATATCTCGATCTTTTCTAGTAAATATGGATAGTTATAGCTATGTGATGTTGGATATATGTTGAGATAAGCATGATAACGAAGCTTGAAACATCTGTATTCAAACCACATCAACTTTTATATATGTATCTCGGTTGATATAGCATGATGTAATTTGGTTTCGGTCTACAGTAATATCTCCAAACGTAAGCTTACATGTTGTCAGATTCATCTTCATGTAGTTTGACATCCGTATATCGATACATCATCACGAAGATGGAATAATGTAGAGATCAATCAGTCTACGTAGATTGTCATATGTAGATAGATTTAACCCCAAGAAAGTGAATCTATCTGAATTGAACCACGGAAACGTATATAATTATATTTGGATTGAAATATCTCGATTAGTTCCAGTTAATATGGATAGTTATAGCTATGTGATGTTGGATATATGTTGAGATAAGCATGATAATGAAGCTTGAAACATCTGTATTCAAACCACATCAACGTTTATATATGTATCTCGGTTGATATAACACGATGTAATTTGGTTTCGGTCTACAGATATATCTCCAAACGTAAGCTTACATGTTGTGAGATTTATCTTCAAGTAGTTTGACATACAAATATCGATACATCTTCACAAAGATGGAATAATGTAGAGATCTATCAGTCTACGTAGATTGTCATATGTAGATAGATTTATCCCCAAAAAAGTGAATCTATCTGAATTGAACCACCGCAACGTATATAACTATATTTGGATTGAAATATCACGATCTGGTCTAGGAAATATGGATAGTTATAGCTATGTGATGTTGGATATATGGTTAGATAAGCATGATAACGAAGCTTGAAACATCTGTATTCAAACGACATCAACGTTTGTATATGTACCTCGGTTGATAAAGCACAATGTAATTTGGTTTCGGTCTACAGATATATCTCCAAACGTAAGCTTACATGTTGTCAGATTTATCTTCATGTAGTTTGACATACGTATATCGATACATCTTCACGAAGATGGAATAATGTAGAGATCTATCAGTCAAACGTAGATTGTCATTTGTAGATAGATTTATCCCCAAGAAAGTGAATCTATCTGAATTGAACCACCACAACGTATATAACTATATTTGGATTGAAATATCTCGATCTGTTCTAGTAAATATGGATAGTTATAGCTATGTGATGTTGGATATATGTTGAGATAAGCATGATAACGAAGCTTGAAACATCTTTATTCAAACCACATCAACGTTCATATATTTATCTCGGTTGATATAGCACGATGTAATTTGGTTTCCGTCTACAGATATATCTCCAATCGTAAGGTTACATGTTGTCAGATTTATCTTTATGTAGTTTGACATACGTATATCGATACATCTTCACGAAGATGGAATAATGTAGAGATCTATTAGTCTACGTAGATTGTCATATGTAGATAGATTTATCCCCAAGAAAGTGAATCTATCTGAATTGAACCACCGCAACGTATATAATTATATTTGGATTGAAATATCTCGATCAGTTCTAGTAAATATGGATAGCTATAGCTATGTGATGTTATATATATATATAGCACGATGTAATTTGGTTTCGGTCTACAGATATATCTCCAAACGTAAGCTTACATGTTGTCAGATTTATCTTCATGTAGTTTGACATACGTATATCGATACATCTTCACGAAGATGGAATAATGTAGAGATCTATCAGTCTACGTAGATTGTCATATGTAGATAGATTTATCCCCAAGAAACTGAATCTATCTGAATTGAACCACCGCAACGTATATAACTATATTTGGATTGAAATATCTCGATCTGTTCTAGTAAATATGGATAGTTATAGCTATGTGATGTTGGATACATGTTGAGATAAGCATGATATAGAAGCTTGAAAGATATGTATTCAAACCACATCAACGTTTCTATATTTAACTCGGTTGATAAAGCACAATGTAATTTGGTTTCGGTCTACAGATATATCTCCAAACGAAAGGTTACATGTTGTCAGATTTATCTTCATGTAGTTTGACATACGTATATCGATACATCTTCACGAAGATGGAATAATGTAGAGATCTATCAGTCTACGTAGATTGTCATTTGTAGATAGATTTATCCCCAAGAAAGTGAATCTATCTGAATTGAACCACCGCAACGTATATAACTATATTTGGATTGAAATATCTCGATCTGTTCTAGTAAATATGGATAGTTATAGCTATGTGATGTTGGATATATATAGCACGATGTAATTTGGTTTCGGTCTACAGATATATCTCCAAACGTAAGCTTATATGTTGTCAGATTTATCTTCATGTACTTTGACATACGTATATCAATACATCTTCACGAAGATGGAATAATGTAGAGATCTATCAGTCTACGTAGATTGTCATATGTAGATAGATTTATCCCCAAGAAACTGAATCTATCTGAATTGAGCCACCGCAACGTATATAACTATATTTTTATTGAAATATCTCGATCTGTTCTAGTAAATATGGATAGTTATAGCTATGTGATGTTGGATATATGTTGAAATAAGCATGATAACGAAGCTTGAAACATCTGTATTCAAACGACATCAACGTTTGTATATGTACCTCGGTTGATAAAGCACAATGTAATTTGGTTTCGGTCTACAGATATATCTCCAAACGTAAGCTTACATGTTGTCAGATTTATCTTCATGTAGTTTGACATACGTATATCGATACATCTTCACGAAGATGGAATAATGTAGAGATCTATCAGTCAAACGTAGATTGTCATTTGTAGATAGATTTATCCCCAAGAAAGTGAATCTATCTGAATTGAACCACCACAACGTATATAACTATATTTGGATTGAAATATCTCGATCTGTTCTAGTAAATATGGATAGTTATAGCTATGTGATGTTGGATATATGTTGAGATAAGCATGATAACGAAGCTTGAAACATCTTTATTCAAACCACATCAACGTTCATATATTTATCTCGGTTGATATAGCACGATGTAATTTGGTTTCCGTCTACAGATATATCTCCAATCGTAAGGTTACATGTTGTCAGATTTATCTTTATGTAGTTTGACATACGTATATCGATACATCTTCACGAAGATGGAATAATGTAGAGATCTATTAGTCTACGTAGATTGTCATATGTAGATAGATTTATCCCCAAGAAAGTGAATCTATCTGAATTGAACCACCGCAACGTATATAATTATATTTGGATTGAAATATCTCGATCAGTTCTAGTAAATATGGATAGCTATAGCTATGTGATGTTATATATATATATAGCACGATGTAATTTGGTTTCGGTCTACAGATATATCTCCAAACGTAAGCTTACATGTTGTCAGATTTATCTTCATGTAGTTGGACATACGTATATCGATACATCTTCACGAAGATGGAATAATGTAGAGATCTATCAGTCTACGTAGATTGTCATATGTAGATAGATTTATCCCCAAGAAACTGAATCTATTTTAATTGAACCACCGCAACGTATATAACTATATTTGGATTGAAATATCTCGATCTGTACTAGTAAATATGGATAGTTATAGCTATATGATGCTGGATATATGTTGAGATAAGCATGATAACGAAGCTTGAAACATCTGTATTCAAACAACATCAACGTTCATATATGTATCTCGGTTGATATAGCACGATGTAATTTGGTTTCGGTCTACAGATATATCTCCAAACATAAGCTTACATGTTGTCAGATTCATCTTCATGTAGTTTTACATACGAATATCGATACATCTTCACGAAGATGGAATAATGTAGAGATCTATCAGACTACGTAGATTGTCATATGTAGATAGGTTTATCCCCAAGAAACAGAATCTATCTGAATTGAACCACCGCAACGTATATAACTATATTTGGATTGAAATATCTCGATCTGTTCTAGTAAATATGGATAGTTATAGCTATGTGATGTTGGATATATGGATAGATATGAATGATAACGAAGCTTGAAACATCTGTAATCAAACCACATCAACGTTTATATATGTATCTCGGTTGATATAGCACGATGTAATTTGGTTTCGGTCTACAGATACATCTCCAAACGTAAGCTTACATGTTGTCAGATTTATCTTCATGTGGTTTGACATACGTATATCGATACATCTTCACGAAGATGGAATAATGTAGAGATCAATCAGTCTACGTAGATTGTCATATGTAGATAGATTTATCCCCAAGAAAGTGAATCTATCTGAATTGAACCACCGCAACGTATATAACTATATTTGGATTGAAATATCTCTATCTGTTCTAGTAAATATGGATAGTTATAGCTATGTGATGATGGATATATGTTGAGATAAGCATGATAACGAAGCTTGAAACATCTGTATTCAAACCACATCAACGTTTATATATGTATCTCGGTTGATATAGCACGATGTAATTTGGTTTCGGTCTACAGATATATCTCCAAACGTAAGCTTTCATGTTGTCAGATTTATCTTAATGTAGTTTGACATACGTATATCGAAACATCTTCACAAAGATGGAATAATGTAGAGATCTATCAGTCTACGTAGATTGTCATATGTAGATAGATTTATCCCCAAGAAACTGAATCTATCTGAATTGAACCACCGCAACGTATATAACTATATTTGGATTGAAATATCACGATCTGTTCTAGTAAATATGGATAGTTATAGCTATGTGATGTTTGATATATGGTTAGATAAGCATGATAACGAAGCTTGAAACATCTGTAATCAAACCACATCAACGTTTATATATGTATCTCGGTTGATATAGCACGATGTAATTTGGTTTCGGTCTACAGATATATCTCCAAACGTAAGCTTACATGTTGTCAGATTTATCTTCATGTAGTTTGACATACGTATATCGATACATCTTCACGAAAATGAAATAATGTAGAGATCAATCAGTCTACGTTGATTGTCATATGTAGATAGATTTATCCCCATGAAAGAAAATCTATCTGAATTGAACCACCGCAACGTATATAACTATATTTGGATTGAAATATCTCAATCTGTTCTAGTAAATATGGATAGTTATAGCTATGTGATGTTGGATATATGTTGAGATAAGCATGATAAGGAAGCTTGAAACATCTGTATTCAAACCACATCAACGTTTATATATGTATCTCGATTGATATAGCACGATGTAATTTGGTTTCGGTCTACAGATATATCTCCAAACGTAAGCTTACATGTTGTCAGATTTATCTTCATGTAGTTTGACATACAAATATCGATACATCTTCACAAAGATGGAATAATGTAGAGATCTATCAGTCTACGTAGATTGTCATCTGTAGATAGATTTATCCCCAAGAAAGTGAATGTATCTGAATTGACCCACCGCAACGTATATAACTATATTTCGATTGAAATATCACGATCTGGTCTAGGAAATATGGATAGTTATAGCTATGTGATGTTGGATATATGGTTAGATAAGCATGATAACGAAGCTTGAAACATCTGTAATCAAACCACATCAACGTTTATATATGTATCTCGGTCGATATAGCACGATGTAATTTGTTTTCGGTCTACAGATATATCTCCAAACGTAAGCTTACATGTTGTCAGATTTATCTTCATGTAGTTTGACATACGTATATCGATACATCTTCACGAAAATGAAAAAATGTAGAGATCAATCAGTCTACGTAGATTGTTAATATGTAGATAGATTTATCCCCAAGAAAGTGAATCTATCTGAATTGAACGACCGCAACGTATATAACTATATTTGGATTGAAATATCTCTATCTGTTCTAGTAAATATGGATAGTTTTAGCTATGTGATGTTGGATATATGGTTAGATAAGCATGATAACGAAGCTTGAAACATCTGTAATCAAACCACATCAACGTTTATATATGTATCTCGTTTGATATAGCACGATGCAATTGGGTTTCGGTCTACAGATATATCTCCAAACGTAAGCTTACATGTTGTCAGATTAATCTTCATGTAGTTTGACATTCGTATATCGATACATCTTCACGAAGATGGAGTAATGTAGAGATCTATCAATCTACGTAGATTGTCAGATGTAGATAGATTTATCCCCATGAAAGTGAATCTATCTGAATTGAACCAACGCAACGTATATAACTATATTTGGATTGAAATATCTCGATCTGTTCTCGTAAATATGGATACTTATAGCTATGTGATGTTGGATATATGGATAGATATGAATGATAACGAAGCTTGAAACATCTGTATTCAAACCATATCAACGTTTATATATGTATCTCGGTTGATATAGCACGATGTAATTTGGTTTCGGTCTACAGATATATCTCCAAACGTAAGCTTACATGTTGTCAGATTTATCTTGATGTGGTTTGACATACGTATATCGATACGTCTTCACGAAGATGGAATAATGTAGAGATCAATCAGTCTACGTAGATTGTCATATGTAGATAGATTTATCCCCAAGAAAGTGAATCTATCTGAATTGAACCAACGCAACGTATATAACTATATTTGGATTGAAATATCTCGATCTTTTCTAGTAAATATGGATAGTTATAGCTATGTGATGTTGGATATATGTTGAGATAAGCATGATAACGAAGCTTGAAACATCTGTATTCAAACCACATCAACTTTTATATATGTATCTCGGTTGATATAGCACGATGTAATTTGGTTTCGGTCTACAGTAATATCTCCAAACGTAAGCTTACATGTTGTCAGATTCATCTTCATGTAGTTTGACATCCGTATATCGATACATCATCACGAAGATGGAATAATGTAGAGATCAATCAGTCTACGTAGATTGTCATATGTAGATAGATTTAACCCCAAGAAAGTGAATCTATCTGAATTGAACCACGGAAACGTATATAATTATATTTGGATTGAAATATCTCGATTAGTTCCAGTTAATATGGATAGTTATAGCTATGTGATGTTGGATATATGTTGAGATAAGCATGATAATGAAGCTTGAAACATCTGTATTCAAACCACATCAACGTTTATATATGTATCTCGGTTGATATAACACGATGTAATTTGGTTTCGGTCTACAGATATATCTCCAAACGTAAGCTTACATGTTGTGAGATTTATCTTCAAGTAGTTTGACATACAAATATCGATACATCTTCACAAAGATGGAATAATGTAGAGATCTATCAGTCTACGTAGATTGTCATATGTAGATAGATTTATCCCCAAAAAAGTGAATCTATCTGAATTGAACCACCGCAACGTATATAACTATATTTGGATTGAAATATCACGATCTGGTCTAGGAAATATGGATAGTTATAGCTATGTGATGTTGGATATATGGTTAGATAAGCATGATAACGAAGCTTGAAACATCTGTATTCAAACGACATCAACGTTTGTATATGTACCTCGGTTGATAAAGCACAATGTAATTTGGTTTCGGTCTACAGATATATCTCCAAACGTAAGCTTACATGTTGTCAGATTTATCTTCATGTAGTTTGACATACGTATATCGATACATCTTCACGAAGATGGAATAATGTAGAGATCTATCAGTCAAACGTAGATTGTCATTTGTAGATAGATTTATCCCCAAGAAAGTGAATCTATCTGAATTGAACCACCACAACGTATATAACTATATTTGGATTGAAATATCTCGATCTGTTCTAGTAAATATGGATAGTTATAGCTATGTGATGTTGGATATATGTTGAGATAAGCATGATAACGAAGCTTGAAACATCTTTATTCAAACCACATCAACGTTCATATATTTATCTCGGTTGATATAGCACGATGTAATTTGGTTTCCGTCTACAGATATATCTCCAATCGTAAGGTTACATGTTGTCAGATTTATCTTTATGTAGTTTGACATACGTATATCGATACATCTTCACGAAGATGGAATAATGTAGAGATCTATTAGTCTACGTAGATTGTCATATGTAGATAGATTTATCCCCAAGAAAGTGAATCTATCTGAATTGAACCACCGCAACGTATATAATTATATTTGGATTGAAATATCTCGATCAGTTCTAGTAAATATGGATAGCTATAGCTATGTGATGTTATATATATATATAGCACGATGTAATTTGGTTTCGGTCTACAGATATATCTCCAAACGTAAGCTTACATGTTGTCAGATTTATCTTCATGTAGTTTGACATACGTATATCGATACATCTTCACGAAGATGGAATAATGTAGAGATCTATCAGTCTACGTAGATTGTCATATGTAGATAGATTTATCCCCAAGAAACTGAATCTATCTGAATTGAACCACCGCAACGTATATAACTATATTTGGATTGAAATATCTCGATCTGTTCTAGTAAATATGGATAGTTATAGCTATGTGATGTTGGATACATGTTGAGATAAGCATGATATAGAAGCTTGAAAGATATGTATTCAAACCACATCAACGTTTCTATATTTAACTCGGTTGATAAAGCACAATGTAATTTGGTTTCGGTCTACAGATATATCTCCAAACGAAAGGTTACATGTTGTCAGATTTATCTTCATGTAGTTTGACATACGTATATCGATACATCTTCACGAAGATGGAATAATGTAGAGATCTATCAGTCTACGTAGATTGTCATTTGTAGATAGATTTATCCCCAAGAAAGTGAATCTATCTGAATTGAACCACCGCAACGTATATAACTATATTTGGATTGAAATATCTCGATCTGTTCTAGTAAATATGGATAGTTATAGCTATGTGATGTTGGATATATATAGCACGATGTAATTTGGTTTCGGTCTACAGATATATCTCCAAACGTAAGCTTATATGTTGTCAGATTTATCTTCATGTACTTTGACATACGTATATCAATACATCTTCACGAAGATGGAATAATGTAGAGATCTATCAGTCTACGTAGATTGTCATATGTAGATAGATTTATCCCCAAGAAACTGAATCTATCTGAATTGAGCCACCGCAACGTATATAACTATATTTTTATTGAAATATCTCGATCTGTTCTAGTAAATATGGATAGTTATAGCTATGTGATGTTGGATATATGTTGAAATAAGCATGATAACGAAGCTTGAAACATCTGTATTCAAACGACATCAACGTTTGTATATGTACCTCGGTTGATAAAGCACAATGTAATTTGGTTTCGGTCTACAGATATATCTCCAAACGTAAGCTTACATGTTGTCAGATTTATCTTCATGTAGTTTGACATACGTATATCGATACATCTTCACGAAGATGGAATAATGTAGAGATCTATCAGTCAAACGTAGATTGTCATTTGTAGATAGATTTATCCCCAAGAAAGTGAATCTATCTGAATTGAACCACCACAACGTATATAACTATATTTGGATTGAAATATCTCGATCTGTTCTAGTAAATATGGATAGTTATAGCTATGTGATGTTGGATATATGTTGAGATAAGCATGATAACGAAGCTTGAAACATCTTTATTCAAACCACATCAACGTTCATATATTTATCTCGGTTGATATAGCACGATGTAATTTGGTTTCCGTCTACAGATATATCTCCAATCGTAAGGTTACATGTTGTCAGATTTATCTTTATGTAGTTTGACATACGTATATCGATACATCTTCACGAAGATGGAATAATGTAGAGATCTATTAGTCTACGTAGATTGTCATATGTAGATAGATTTATCCCCAAGAAAGTGAATCTATCTGAATTGAACCACCGCAACGTATATAATTATATTTGGATTGAAATATCTCGATCAGTTCTAGTAAATATGGATAGCTATAGCTATGTGATGTTATATATATATATAGCACGATGTAATTTGGTTTCGGTCTACAGATATATCTCCAAACGTAAGCTTACATGTTGTCAGATTTATCTTCATGTAGTTGGACATACGTATATCGATACATCTTCACGAAGATGGAATAATGTAGAGATCTATCAGTCTACGTAGATTGTCATATGTAGATAGATTTATCCCCAAGAAACTGAATCTATTTTAATTGAACCACCGCAACGTATATAACTATATTTGGATTGAAATATCTCGATCTGTACTAGTAAATATGGATAGTTATAGCTATATGATGCTGGATATATGTTGAGATAAGCATGATAACGAAGCTTGAAACATCTGTATTCAAACAACATCAACGTTCATATATGTATCTCGGTTGATATAGCACGATGTAATTTGGTTTCGGTCTACAGATATATCTCCAAACATAAGCTTACATGTTGTCAGATTCATCTTCATGTAGTTTTACATACGAATATCGATACATCTTCACGAAGATGGAATAATGTAGAGATCTATCAGACTACGTAGATTGTCATATGTAGATAGGTTTATCCCCAAGAAACAGAATCTATCTGAATTGAACCACCGCAACGTATATAACTATATTTGGATTGAAATATCTCGATCTGTTCTAGTAAATATGGATAGTTATAGCTATGTGATGTTGGATATATGTTGAGATAAGCATGATAACGAAGCTTGAAACATCTGTATTCAAACCACATCAACGTTCATATATGTATCTCGGTTGATAAAGCACGATGTAATTTGGTTTCGGTCTACAGATATATCTCCAAACGTAAGCTTACATGTTGTCAGATTTATCTTCATGTAGTTTGACATACGTATATCGATACATCTTCACGATGATGAAATAATGTAGAGATCTATCAGTCTACGTAGATTGTCATATGAGAATAGATTTAACCCGAAGAAAGTGAATCTATCTGAATTGAACCACCGCAACGGATATATCTATATTTGGATTGAAATATCTCGATCTGTACTAGTAAATATGGCGAGTTATAGCTATGTGATGTTGGATATATGTTGAGATAAGCATGATAACGAAGCTTGAAACATCTGTATTCAAACCACATCAACGTTCATATATGTATCTCGGTTGATATAGCACGATGTAATTTGGTTTCGGTCTACAGATATATCTCCAAACGTAAGCTTACATGTTGTCAGATTTATCTTCATGTAGTTTGAAATACGTATATCGATACATCTTCACGAAGATGGAATAATGTAGAGATCTATCAGTCTACGTAGATTGTCATATGTAGATAGATTTATCCCCAAGAAACTGAATCTATCTGAATTGAACCACCGCAACGTATATAACTATATTTGGATTGAAATATATCGATCTGTTCTAGCAAATATGGATAGTTATAGCTATGTGATGTTGGATATATGTTGAGATAAGCATGATAACGAAGCTTGAAACATCTTTATTCAAACCACATCAACGTTCATATATGTATCTTTGTTGATATAGCACGATGTAATTTGGTTTCGGTCTACAGATATATCTCCAAACGTAAGCTTACATGTTGTCAGATTTATCTTGTTGTAGTTTGACATACGTATATGGATACATCTTCACGAAGATGGAATAATGTAGAGATCTATCAGTCTACGTAGATTGTCATATGTAGATAGATTTATCCCCAAGAAACTGAATCTATCTGAATTGAACCACCGCAACGTATATAACTATATTTGGATTGAAATATCTCGATCTGTTCTAGTAAATATGGATAGTTATAGCTATGTGATGTTCGATATATGTTGAGATAAGCATGATAACGAAGCTTGAAACATCTGTATTCAAACGACATCAACGTTTGTATATGTACCTCGGTTGATAAAGCACAATGTAATTTGGTTTCGGTCTACAGATATATCTCCAAACGTAAGCTTACATGTTGTCAGATTTATCTTCATGTAGTTTGACATACGTATATCGATACATCTTCACGAAGATGGAATAATGTAGAGATCTATCAGTCTACGTAGATTGTCATATGTAGATAGATTTATCCCCAAGAAAGTGAATCTATCTGAATTGAACCACCACAACGTATATAACTATATTTGGATTGAAATATCTCGATCTGTTCTAGTAAATTTGGATAGTTATAGCTATGTGATGTTGGATACATATAGCACGATGTAATTTGGTTTCGGTCTACAGATATATCTCCAAACGTAATCTTACATGTTGTCAGATTTATTTTCATGTTGTTTGACATACGTATATCGATACATCTTCACGAAGATGGAATAATGTAGAGATCTATCAGTCTACGTAGATTGTCATATGTAGATAGATTTATGCCCAAGAAAGTGAATCTATCTGAATTGAACCACCGCAACGTATATAACTATATTTGGATTGAAATATCTCGATCTGTACTAGTAAATATGGATAGTTATAGCTATGTGATGTTGGATATATGTTGAGATGAGCATGATAATGAAGCTTGAAACATCTGTATTCAAACGACATCAACGTTTGTATATGTACCTTGGTTGATAAAGCACAATGTAATTTGGTTTCGGTCTACAGATATATCTCCAAACGTAAGCTTACATGTTGTCAGATTTATCTTCATGTAGTTTGACACACGTATATCGATACATCTTCACGAAGATGGAATAATGTAGAGATCTATCAGTCTACGTAGATTGTCATATGTAGATAGATTTATCCCCAAGAAACTGAATCAATCTGAATTGAACCACCGCAACGTATATAACTATATTTAGATTGAAATATCTCGATCTGTTCTAGTAAATATGGATAGTTATAGCTATGTGATGTTGGATATATGCTGAGATAAGCATGATAACGAAGCTTGAAACATCTGTATTCAAACCACATCAACGTTCATATATGTATCTCGGTTGATATAGCACGATGTAATTTGGTTTCGGTCTACAGATATATCTCCAAACGTAAGCTTACATGTTGTCAGATTTATCTTGTTGTAGTTTGACATACGTATATCGATACATCTTCACGAAGATGGAATAATGTAGAGATCTATCAGTCTACCTAGATTGTCATATGTAGATAGATTTATCCCCAAGAAAGTGAATCTATCTGAATTGAACCACCGCAACGTATATAACTATATCTGGATTGAAATATCTCGATCTGTTCTAGTAAATATGGATAGTTATAGCTATGTGATGTTGGATACATATAGCACGATGTAATTTGGTTTCGGTCTACAGATATATCTCCAAACGTAATCTTACATGTTGTCAGATTTATTTTCAAGTAGTTTGACATACGTATATCGATACATCTTCACGAAGATGGAATAATGTAGAGATCTATCAGTCTACGTAGATTGTAATATGTAGATAGATTTATCCCCATGAAAGTGAATCTATCTGAATTGAACCACCGCAACGTATATAACTATATTTGGATTGAAATATCTCGATCTGTTCTAGTAAATATGGATAGTTATAGCTATGTGATGTTGGATATATGTTGAGATAAGCATGATAAGGAAGCTTGAAACATCTGTTTTCAAACCACATCAACGTTTATATATGTATCTCGGTTGATATAGCACGATGTAATTTGTTTCGGTCTACAGATATATCTCCAAAGGTAAGCTTACATGTTGTCAGATTTATCTTCATGTAGTTTGACATACGTATATCGATACATCTTCACAAAGATGGAATAATGTAGAGATCTATCAGTCTACGTAGATTGTCATATGTAGATAGATTTATCCCCAAGAAAGTGAATCAATCTGTATTGAACCACCGCAACGTATATAACTATATTTGGATTGAAATATCACAATCTGTTCTAGGAAATATGGATAGTTATAGCTATGTGATGTTGGATATATGGTTAGATAAGCATGATAACGAAGCTTGAAACATCTGTATTCAAACCACATCAACGTTTATATATGTATCTCGGTTGATATAGCACGATGTAATTTGGTTTCGGTATACAGATATATCTCCAAACGTAAGCTTACATGTTGTCAGATTTATCTTGTTGTAGTTTGACATACGTATATCGATACATCTTCAAGAAGATGGAATAATGTAGAGATCTATCAGTCTACGTAGATTGTCTTATGTAGATAGATTTATCCCCAAGAAAGTGAATCTATCTGAATTGAACCACCGCAACGTATATAACTATATTTGGATTGAAATATCACGATCTGTTCTAGTAAATATGGGTAGTTATTGCAATGTGATGTTGGATATATAGTTAGATAAGCATGATAACGAAGCTTGAAAGATCTGTAATCAAACCACATCAACGTTTATATACGTATCTCGGTTGATATAGAACGATGTAATTTGGTGTCGGTCTACAGATATTTCTACAAACGTAAGCTTACATGTTGTCAGATTTATCTTCATGTAGTTTGACATACGTATATCGATACATCTTCAAGAAGATGGAATAATCTAGAGTTCTATCAGTCTACGTAGATTGTCATATGTAGATAGATTTATCCCCAAGAAAGTGAATCTATCTGAATTGAACCAACGCAACGTATATAACTATATTTGGATTGAAATATCACGATCTGTTCTAGTAAATATGGATAGTTTTAGCTATGTGATGTTGCATATATGGTTAGATAAGCATGATAACGAAGCTTGAAACATCTGTAATCAAACCACATCAACGTTTATATACGTATCTCGGTTGATATAGAACGATGTAATTTGGTGTCGGTCTACAGATATTTCTACAAACATAAGCTTACATGTTGTCAGATTTATCTTCATGTAGTTTGACATACGTATATCGATACATCTTCACGAAGATGGAATAATGTAGAGATCTATCAATCTACGTAGATTGTCATATGTAGATTGATTTCTCCCCAAGAAAGTGAATCTACCTGAATTGAACCAACGCAACGTATATAACTATATTTTCATTGAAATATCTCGATCTGTTCTCGTAAATATGGATAGTTATAGCTATGTGATGTTGGATATATGGATAGATATGAATGATAACGAAGCTTGAAACATCTGTAATCAAACCACATCAACGTTTATATATGTATCTCGGTTGATATAGCACGATGTAATTTGGTTTCGGTCTACAGATACATCTCCAAACGTAAGCTTACATGTTGTCAGATTTATCTTCATGTGGTTTGACATACGTATATCGATACATCTTCACGAAGATGGAATAATGTAGAGATCAATCAGTCTACGTAGATTGTCATATGTAGATAGATTTATCCCCAAGAAAGTGAATCTATCTGAATTGAACCACCGCAACGTATATAACTATATTTGGATTGAAATATCTCTATCTGTTCTAGTAAATATGGATAGTTATAGCTATGTGATGATGGATATATGTTGAGATAAGCATGATAACGAAGCTTGAAACATCTGTATTCAAACCACATCAACGTTTATATATGTATCTCGGTTGATATAGCACGATGTAATTTGGTTTCGGTCTACAGATATATCTCCAAACGTAAGCTTTCATGTTGTCAGATTTATCTTAATGTAGTTTGACATACGTATATCGAAACATCTTCACAAAGATGGAATAATGTAGAGATCTATCAGTCTACGTAGATTGTCATATGTAGATAGATTTATCCCCAAGAAACTGAATCTATCTGAATTGAACCACCGCAACGTATATAACTATATTTGGATTGAAATATCACGATCTGTTCTAGTAAATATGGATAGTTATAGCTATGTGATGTTGGATATATGGTTAGATAAGCATGATAACGAAGCTTGAAACATCTGTAATCAAACCACATCAACGTTTATATATGTATCTCGGTTGATATAGCACGATGTAATTTGGTTTCGGTCTACAGATATATCTCCAAACGTAAGCTTACATGTTGTCAGATTTATCTTCATGTAGTTTGACATACGTATATCGATACATCTTCACGAAAATGAAATAATGTAGAGATCAATCAGTCTACGTTGATTGTCATATGTAGATAGATTTATCCCCATGAAAGAAAATCTATCTGAATTGAACCACCGCAACGTATATAACTATATTTGGATTGAAATATCTCAATCTGTTCTAGTAAATATGGATAGTTATAGCTATGTGATGTTGGATATATGTTGAGATAAGCATGATAAGGAAGCTTGAAACATCTGTATTCAAACCACATCAACGTTTATATATGTATCTCGATTGATATAGCACGATGTAATTTGGTTTCGGTCTACAGATATATCTCCAAACGTAAGCTTACATGTTGTCAGATTTATCTTCATGTAGTTTGACATACAAATATCGATACATCTTCACAAAGATGGAATAATGTAGAGATCTATCAGTCTACGTAGATTGTCATCTGTAGATAGATTTATCCCCAAGAAAGTGAATCTATCTGAATTGACCCACCGCAACGTATATAACTATATTTCGATTGAAATATCACGATCTGGTCTAGGAAATATGGATAGTTATAGCTATGTGATGTTGGATATATGGTTAGATAAGCATGATAACGAAGCTTGAAACATCTGTAATCAAACCACATCAACGTTTATATATGTATCTCGGTTGATATAGCACGATGTAATTTGTTTTCGGTCTACAGATATATCTCCAAACGTAAGCTTACATGTTGTCAGATTTATCTTCATGTAGTTTGACATACGTATATCGATACATCTTCACGAAAATGAAAAAATGTAGAGATCAATCAGTCTACGTAGATTGTTAATATGTAGATAGATTTATCCCCAAGAAAGTGAATCTATCTGAATTGAACGACCGCAACGTATATAACTATATTTGGATTGAAATATCTCTATCTGTTCTAGTAAATATGGATAGTTTTAGCTATGTGATGTTGGATATATGGTTAGATAAGCATGATAACGAAGCTTGAAACATCTGTAATCAAACCACATCAACGTTTATATATGTATCTCGTTTGATATAGCACGATGCAATTGGGTTTCGGTCTACAGATATATCTCCAAACGTAAGCTTACATGTTGTCAGATTTTTCTTGTTGTAGTTTGACATACGTATATCGTAACATCTTCACGAAGATGGAATAATGTAGAGATCTATCAGTCTACGTAGATTGTCATATGTAGATAGATTTATCCCCAAGAAAGTTCATCTATCTGAATTGAAGCACCGCAACGTATATAACTATATTTGGATTGAAATATCTCGATCTGTTCTAGTAAATATGGATACTTATAGCTATGTGATGTTGGATATATGGATAGATATGAATGATAACGAAGCTTGAAACATCTGTATTCAAACCATATCAACGTTTATATATGTATCTCGGTTGATATAGCACGATGTAATTTGGTTTCGGTCTACAGATATATCTCCAAACGTAAGCTTACATGTTGTCAGATTTATCTTGATGTGGTTTGACATACGTATATCGATACGTCTTCACGAAGATGGAATAATGTAGAGATCAATCAGTCTACGTAGATTGTCATATGTAGATAGATTTATCCCCAAGAAAGTGAATCTATCTGAATTGAACCAACGCAACGTATATAACTATATTTGGATTGAAATATCTCGATCTTTTCTAGTAAATATGGATAGTTATAGCTATGTGATGTTGGATATATGTTGAGATAAGCATGATAACGAAGCTTGAAACATCTGTATTCAAACCACATCAACTTTTATATATGTATCTCGGTTGATATAGCACGATGTAATTTGGTTTCGGTCTACAGTAATATCTCCAAACGTAAGCTTACATGTTGTCAGATTCATCTTCATGTAGTTTGACATCCGTATATCGATACATCATCACGAAGATGGAATAATGTAGAGATCAATCAGTCTACGTAGATTGTCATATGTAGATAGATTTAACCCCAAGAAAGTGAATCTATCTGAATTGAACCACGGAAACGTATATAATTATATTTGGATTGAAATATCTCGATTAGTTCCAGTTAATATGGATAGTTATAGCTATGTGATGTTGGATATATGTTGAGATAAGCATGATAATGAAGCTTGAAACATCTGTATTCAAACCACATCAACGTTTATATATGTATCTCGGTTGATATAACACGATGTAATTTGGTTTCGGTCTACAGATATATCTCCAAACGTAAGCTTACATGTTGTGAGATTTATCTTCAAGTAGTTTGACATACAAATATCGATACATCTTCACAAAGATGGAATAATGTAGAGATCTATCAGTCTACGTAGATTGTCATATGTAGATAGATTTATCCCCAAAAAAGTGAATCTATCTGAATTGAACCACCGCAACGTATATAACTATATTTGGATTGAAATATCACGATCTGGTCTGGGAAATATGGATAGTTATAGCTATGTGATGTTGGATATATGGTTAGATAAGCATGATAACGAAGCTTGAAACATCTGTATTCAAACGACATCAACGTTTGTATATGTACCTCGGTTGATAAAGCACAATGTAATTTGGTTTCGGTCTACAGATATATCTCCAAACGTAAGCTTACATGTTGTCAGATTTATCTTCATGTAGTTTGACATACGTATATCGATACATCTTCACGAAGATGGAATAATGTAGAGATCTATCAGTCAAACGTAGATTGTCATTTGTAGATAGATTTATCCCCAAGAAAGTGAATCTATCTGAATTGAACCACCACAACGTATATAACTATATTTGGATTGAAATATCTCGATCTGTTCTAGTAAATATGGATAGTTATAGCTATGTGATGTTGGATATATGTTGAGATAAGCATGATAACGAAGCTTGAAACATCTTTATTCAAACCACATCAACGTTCATATATTTATCTCGGTTGATATAGCACGATGTAATTTGGTTTCCGTCTACAGATATATCTCCAATCGTAAGGTTACATGTTGTCAGATTTATCTTTATGTAGTTTGACATACGTATATCGATACATCTTCACGAAGATGGAATAATGTAGAGATCTATTAGTCTACGTAGATTGTCATATGTAGATAGATTTATCCCCAAGAAAGTGAATCTATCTGAATTGAACCACCGCAACGTATATAATTATATTTGGATTGAAATATCTCGATCAGTTCTAGTAAATATGGATAGCTATAGCTATGTGATGTTATATATATATATAGCACGATGTAATTTGGTTTCGGTCTACAGATATATCTCCAAACGTAAGCTTACATGTTGTCAGATTTATCTTCATGTAGTTTGACATACGTATATCGATACATCTTCACGAAGATGGAATAATGTAGAGATCTATCAGTCTACGTAGATTGTCATATGTAGATAGATTTATCCCCAAGAAACTGAATCTATCTGAATTGAACCACCGCAACGTATATAACTATATTTGGATTGAAATATCTCGATCTGTTCTAGTAAATATGGATAGTTATAGCTATGTGATGTTGGATACATGTTGAGATAAGCATGATATAGAAGCTTGAAAGATCTGTATTCAAACCACATCAACGTTTCTATATTTAACTCGGTTGATAAAGCACAATGTAATTTGGTTTCGGTCTACAGATATATCTCCAAACGAAAGGTTACATGTTGTCAGATTTATCTTCATGTAGTTTGACATACGTATATCGATACATCTTCACGAAGATGGAATAATGTAGAGATCTATCAGTCTACGTAGATTGTCATTTGTAGATAGATTTATCCCCAAGAAAGTGAATCTATCTGAATTGAACCACCGCAACGTATATAACTATATTTGGATTGAAATATCTCGATCTGTTCTAGTAAATATGGATAGTTATAGCTATGTGATGTTGGATATATATAGCACGATGTAATTTGGTTTCGGTCTACAGATATATCTCCAAACGTAAGCTTATATGTTGTCAGATTTATCTTCATGTACTTTGACATACGTATATCAATACATCTTCACGAAGATGGAATAATGTAGAGATCTATCAGTCTACGTAGATTGTCATATGTAGATAGATTTATCCCCAAGAAACTGAATCTATCTGAATTGAGCCACCGCAACGTATATAACTATATTTTTATTGAAATATCTCGATCTGTTCTAGTAAATATGGATAGTTATAGCTATGTGATGTTGGATATATGTTGAAATAAGCATGATAACGAAGCTTGAAACATCTGTATTCAAACGACATCAACGTTTGTATATGTACCTCGGTTGATAAAGCACAATGTAATTTGGTTTCGGTCTACAGATATATCTCCAAACGTAAGCTTACATGTTGTCAGATTTATCTTCATGTAGTTTGACATACGTATATCGATACATCTTCACGAAGATGGAATAATGTAGAGATCTATCAGTCAAACGTAGATTGTCATTTGTAGATAGATTTATCCCCAAGAAAGTGAATCTATCTGAATTGAACCACCACAACGTATATAACTATATTTGGATTGAAATATCTCGATCTGTTCTAGTAAATATGGATAGTTATAGCTATGTGATGTTGGATATATGTTGAGATAAGCATGATAACGAAGCTTGAAACATCTTTATTCAAACCACATCAACGTTCATATATTTATCTCGGTTGATATAGCACGATGTAATTTGGTTTCCGTCTACAGATATATCTCCAATCGTAAGGTTACATGTTGTCAGATTTATCTTTATGTAGTTTGACATACGTATATCGATACATCTTCACGAAGATGGAATAATGTAGAGATCTATTAGTCTACGTAGATTGTCATATGTAGATAGATTTATCCCCAAGAAAGTGAATCTATCTGAATTGAACCACCGCAACGTATATAATTATATTTGGATTGAAATATCTCGATCAGTTCTAGTAAATATGGATAGCTATAGCTATGTGATGTTATATATATATATAGCACGATGTAATTTGGTTTCGGTCTACAGATATATCTCCAAACGTAAGCTTACATGTTGTCAGATTTATCTTCATGTAGTTGGACATACGTATATCGATACATCTTCACGAAGATGGAATAATGTAGAGATCTATCAGTCTACGTAGATTGTCATATGTAGATAGATTTATCCCGAAGAAAGTGAATCTATCTGAATTGAACCACCGCAACGTATATAACTATATTTGGATTGAAATATCTCGATCTGTTCTAGTAAATATGGATTGTTATAGCTATGTGATGTTGGGTATATGTTGAGAGAAGCATAATAACGAAGCTTGAAACATCTGTATTCAAACGACATCAACGTTTGTATATGTATCTCGGTTGATAAAGCACAATGTAATTTGGTTTCGGTCTACAGATATATCTCCAAACGTAAGCTTACATGTTGTCAGATTTATCTTCATGTAGTTTGACATACGTATATCGATACATCTTCACGAAGATGGAATAATGTAGAGAGCAATCAGTCTACGTAGATTGTCATTTGTAGCTAGATTTATCCCCAAGAAAGTAGCAGCAGAGAGGGTGAACCTCACAACTTTCCGAGCGTCGATTCGGAAATCTAAGGCTTCCACCAAATAGTAAAAAAAATGGCGTCTATCCGATAAAATAAGATTTCCTTATATACGCCATTGTCGTTGTCATTCACCCTCTCTGCTGCTGGAATTTTCAGTTCTGGGTTAATAATTCTTTTACGAGTTCAACCAAATATTTGATCGAGTCCGATACGATATCGTGTCCGAGGATCATGTAAATTTATTGTTATAAATCCATGCGGGGTTGACTGAGCATGACTAAAGAAATTTTTAAATTGATTGAAATCCATATCGGAACACCATGTCTGCCAAATATTTCGTAGCGTATGTGTATCAACGCCGTTATACACAGCAAGAATATTACAGTTATCTCTGATCACTTTTGGAATCTGAGTGTAGCGTTGAGTGACATATATCACATCAGTGTTTTTGTGACGCCCCCGGGAAAATATTCTAGCTGGGTTTTTTTGATTGTCTAACATCACATCGTCGTATACGACTAAATTGTTAATGCTCCCATCAAGGTCATCCACGGATGGCGCCTCGTCAATATCAGTTATAAAATCAATGGTATTCTCACCTTTAATTTCTGATGCATTCTCGTTAAAATCCTTTAACACTTCATAGCATCGTTGATCATCTACGCTAGGAGCAATTAAATACAACTTATCCCACTTCATCCATCTCATTATTAAATTGAGCAACAATTGAGTCTTGCCGGATCCAGATGGCCCGATTATAATTGCACGGATAGAGTTTGGTAGCGCTGCATGATGCTTAACTGGTTCTCTTATTTTAGTCGCTGAAAAATCAATTATATTCATATCTCTATACATAAATTATGGATCTATATTGTGTGAAGTGTAAAACGCGTACTAGCACAAATGATGTGACGACGGTTACAACTAAAAATAACAGATCAGCACTAACTGGTAGATGTGCAACATGTGGTATAAAAAAGTTTAGATTTATTTCTACAAAATCAAAGATTTTACAATCCGGAGATGTTTTAAAAAAAAACGAGGAGGTGATATCGCAGCCAAATTGGCAAAGCTCCCTGGAACCCCATGGGCAAAGTACCCCGGAGAAAAGCACCTTCCAGGATATAGCTACTGTGGTCCCGGAACACGATTAGATATCAGACTTGATGATCAAAATCAACCTCGATCCGGCGAGTATCCGATAAACGCTATTGATAAGGCGTGTCATGCTCATGATGTTGCATATAAAAGCAGCAATCTGCAAAACAGGCATCTCGCGGATGTGAAATTAATTCATGCGTTAAATGCTATTCCTGATAAATCTTTTAAAGAAAAGTTGGCTTCGTGGTTGGTAAAATCAGCTATGAAAGGCAAATTGATGATGGGTGCTGGTAATTGAAAATGCTAGCATTTTAATATGGAATCGATTTATTATTCCCCAAGAGGATACTGGAGGGGTAAATCAGCAGTCCATAAACTCGCTAGCGCTGCAAAAGTGAAAAAAACTACAGCGGCGGATTGGTTATCCAAACAGACACTATGGCAAATTTATCTACCACCGCCTAAACAAATTCAATTCTCGCATTTTGATGTGACTGCTCCTAATGAAGTTCATCAGGCTGATATATTATTTTTGCCACATGATCGTGGTTACAAATATGCGTTAACCGTAGTTGATATTGCAAGTCGATACAAGGAAGCAGAACCGTTAAAAACAAAATCAGCCACTGAAGTTGCTTCTGCATTTGAAAGGATTTATCGACGAGGTCCTCTGCACTGGCCAAATCTATTGCAGGTTGATCCTGGCAAGGAATTTCAAGGTGTAGTGTTATCAACAATGAAAAATCATAATGTCACCATACGACGAGGGCATACTGCGCTACATCGCGATCAGGCCATTGTCGAACGATTTAATCGGACGATTGCTGAGCGGTTATTTGGATATCAATACGCAAAAGAATTCATTCAAGAAAAGCGATCCCGTGAATGGGTCAAAAGGTTACCAGCTGTGATTACCGCACTGAATAATGAGATCACTAGAACAATCAACATGAAACCTAGGAACGCTATTAAAAAGAAGTCTATACCCGTACAACCACAAAAAGATTTTTCTAGAAACGCTAGCGTTTCCGAACCAATTCTTGGTAGTAATGTCATTGTGAGGTACTTATACGAACCAGGAGAGCTTGAAGGTGGCAGAAAAAGGGCTACCGATCCTATTTGGAGCGTCACTGCACACAAGATATCTAGTATAACACGATCAACTGGTAGACCTCCAGTCTATAAACTGGATTCAACTGCCCCTCAGCGGGGTTTTACTCGACAACAACTACAGGTAATTCCCGAGGATACTCAATTGCCACCGCATGGTCTTAACTAGCTCCGTTGCGTCTATTGCACTCAAGACAAGTCAACATCACATTATTTCTGACATGACCGAGACTGTTATTTTTTCTGTCTACGGTGAATTGGCGAGGATCTTTATCCGAATACTGCCAACGCATTATACAATTGCAACTCGCGCAGTGATTATTCTGTTGTTGTTTCAGCGTAATTATTAATTCAGCATCAATATCAAATTCTCGTTGTTTTTTTTTGTCCTGTTGTTTGTAACCGGAGAGTTTTTTATTAATGATGCTAACATCAATATCATTTATTGTGGTGTCATTATCATCGCCACTGGCTTCGCCAACGACAATTCTTCGAAGTTGATTTATTTTTCGTACTCTGGATACTGCGAGATAGACTAAATTCGACCATTCGATGCGATTATCTACCATCCAAACAATTGTATCTGATATAGTTAATCCCTGTGAAGAATGTATCGTCGCTGCGTATCCTAGCGTCCATGGGGATTTATTAGCACGCAATGCATTTTCGACGACGCTGATATCAACCAGCACAATATCATTTAACACGAGAATCTGCTTTTCACTCTTCCCTGGAATATCAACTTCAATATTCTGCTTTCGTGTATCCGAAGGCCTATAACACAACGGTACTGGAAGTGTTGCAAATTTTTCTTTATGCGTTTCAAATAACTTCATCTGAAGTGTGTCTCTGACTATTTTTCTACTTGCTACTATCAAATCATTTGGTCTCCACGTTTCCCAGAAATCATTCATGGGAGTTTCTGAAATTATTTCACGCGCTATTTCGCATTGGATTTTATCCGGTTGTAATCTAATCAGTGCTTTGAACTCGCGTAATTGTTCATCAAGTGATCTATGGTCGGTATTAATTTCTTCATAGTAGTCTACAAAACCCTTTAGCCATTTATGTGGAGATGCACCGACAAATGGTGGTGGTTGGCCGTGATCACCGCACATGACGACTTTTGTGTTTTTGTTTAACAACCACTCGAGAAATGTTTGTAATACTCTCAACGATACCGTGCATATTTCATCCCAAATTATGATTTCAGGAATGAATTTATCACCCATTCGATCAGGGGTCCATTCATCGCCTTTCCATCGAAAGAAACTATGATAAGTACAGGCATTTACCCCTCGCTGTATCATCTCTCTGGCGAGTCTGTGAGTCGGTGTTAACACAATCATGTTTGTGAAATCCGTAGGATTTTTCCGACGATATAATTCAATTGCACGAGTTGTCTTTCCTGACCCACCACAACCGTTTAAATAAACTGTCTTGTATCTACATATTGGATCAGATACCGGTGGTGCATTAGAAAATTCTGATTGAATCTCATCACATTTTAAGTACTTTTCATCCATGGTAACATCTGCCGATTCACAATACTCATGTAGCGTCTCCTTTTTAAATCTCCAACCCCCCCACGCTTCCTCCTGGGATGTGAATTTAGCTACATCTGATTTGTATTTATTGTGTATATACATCGAATCAGTAGCTACTCTAACCGCGGTATTAGGAAATCTATTTATCATCGAAAATAAATTGATAGAAGCATAAGCTAGCATAGAACTTCTCAAATGTGTGTACTGGGAATTATATCCATCACAGTAGGTAACAACCGTACCCAATTTCTCACCATTGGATAGAAAAGCATCCTTACGGGATACAAGTTTTCCCTGTTTCGTTAAATCCGTTACAAGAAAATCGTATTCAGCGACGTCTATGATCAACCGCGAGGAAAATTTTGCATTGTCGTATCTTCCACCCTGGGTAAATTTACCGATTATTCTTCGTCCAAAATCCTTTGCTTGTTCTTTTTTACTTTCAAATAACTTCTTAGACCAATTTATGATTTCTTCTTCATTGAAATCTGGACACTGTTTTCGTAGTTCGCTGATTATACGATCTAGATCGGGTTGTGGTAGCCAAACTTCTTTCTGAGCTCGATAGCATATAATAGCTTCGGAAACAATCAACGATATCAGCATGCCACAATCAATCATATATCGTAGTAACACTATTGGCATCCAGGCCTTTTCAGATAGGTGTCTACCGAGCCAAACATAACTACACGGATGTAACCCTGTAGCGAGTTCAAATGATATCACACGAGCGAATCCGGTTAAATCAAAATCAGGTAATGGTCCATTAATCGCAACACGAGTCATTTCATGCGTGGGGTGTCCAAATCGTTTAAAATAGTTACTACATTCTCCATACCCGAGAAAACTTCCAGGATAACACGCGGATATATCAATTGAAATCATACCGTCACGATGGTATTTTGTATTCCACAGTCCTCCATGACCAAATTCGATGCAACTCAATTTAACGTCCTCGAGAAAATCACTTCGTGTTGGACGCCATGAGTTTTTTTCTCTTGCGAAGTGAGCTACCACTGAAGAAATAGTAAAACTATCCGTGAGTAGTTTTTCATGGAAACTCTCTGGTGAAAAATCATTAGCGATTTTTCTCATTCTGTTATCTAATTCTTCAACGCGATATAATTCACCATTTGGTCTTACAAATTGATCGAATCCTGATTCTGAACCAGCACTGCTAAGTAACCACACTGACACAGGGTCCTCTTTACACAACGCATGAATAGCATCAAATAATTTCTCTTCATAGAAAACATCCCCGGAAAATTCCCCGGAAAATTTCCGGGGGATATATCTCACGATTCGTTCTCGTGGAAATATTGTTACCGCAGGTGTCCACGCGTGTTCGTTATGATCAATAATTTGTATTGGTGCTCCTTGTAATCTATATTTCGGTTCGTGTAATACTTCCCCGGTTATTGTCGTTACTGATATTGGGAATTTTAATAATGTCTCTAATTTAGCTATATCAGAAATCTTTGCACCGTGCTGTTTCACTGTCAGTTCCCATTCTGTTATTTTCCTACGTCGCAGATCAGTTAGTTTATTTCCTCGGGATGCATTTGTGAAGTGTTCCATTACCCGTGTTGCTACACAATTGAGCCTTGACGAAGTCAACGGTGAATATTTCATAGGAGCTAGTTTTGCGATATCTGGTTTATCATTTAACGGATATATTCCATAAACGATTGCTGTTACAGGATAAGATCTCTCGTAGTATGGTTTGTCGATTCCAGTTAGAATTCCTGGTTTGGAATCTCTACTTACAATGACAGTCTTTTTATCCTTTAGGATTGGTTCAAATTTATCCCTAATAATCCATTTGCCTTCGACTTCGATAATGAATTTTATTCTGAAAAAATACTTCTGATGGGAATTGCTTTGCTTGAAATCTTTTGGATTTCCACCTTTGGATTTCCATCTTTGAATTTCCCCTTTGGATTTCCCGCCAAGGTGTGAAATTATCTCAGCTGCTCTTTTATCGTTCATAGTAGCATCGATGATGGGTACATTGACATCATCATTGATAATTCGAAATGTCGACCAACAGTATGCTGCACCGTCTCGGTAGAATTCATTAAAACACTCCCTGATTTTACCGAGTATAGTTCTATCACCGATTAGACGTTTTGGTGTATCAGAGACTCTATCAAGATTGAATTTAGTATTTTTCCAGGGCTTAATTTTCGATAATCTTTGGAACTCCCTAGCAAGATTGAATTTAGTATTTTTCCAGGGCTTAATTTTCGATAATCTTTGGAACTCCCTAGCAAGATTGAATTTAGTATTTTTCCAGGGCTTAATTTTCGATAATCTTTGGAACTCCCTAGCAAAATTGAATTTAGTATTTTTCCAGGGCTTAATTTTCGATAATCTTTGGAACTCCCTAGCAAGATTGAATTTAGTATTTTTCCAGGGCTTAATTTTCGATAATCTTTGGAACTCCCTAGCAAGATTGAATTTAGTATTTTTCCAGGGCTTAATTTTCGATAATCTTTGGAACTCCTCCATGTTATAATTAAAACAAGTATTTAAATAGAAAAATATAGTATAATGAATCACTGCAAGTGGCTAATGATTGGATCAACAACCCCGTGTAACAAATCATGCAGAAGCGAATTCTGTGGGTATCATTTACAAAGCGTTAGGCGAGGAAGTTTTGGCCCTCTCCCATGCCTCCAATGTGGGGTTGGGGTAAGGGGAAAATCGCAGTTGTGTCTTGCTTGTGGGGGTAAACGATACAGGGAACTAAAACGCTATTATGACAAACGAATCAATGACTCCGTCCTTGATAAAATCAAGGACAAAATCATCAAAACCCCGCAAGATTATATTGATAGACTTATAATTAAAGCAAATAATAAATTAGACAAATAGTATTATTATACAAATGAGCCAAGATTTCAGACCTCATCCAGTGCTTGTTAATTACGAAGCCTCCAGTGATGGTGTTGTCAGGCACCGCAGACTAAAAAAAACGGTTGGATATCTGAATAATATGGGTTATTTGTTGTTTAGTGCTAGAAATAAAACATATCTTTGTCACAGAATTATTTTTGAATGTCATAACGGATTAATCGAAGACGGATTTGTGATTGATCATATAAATGGCGTGAAGACTGATAATTGTCTTGAGAATCTTCAAGCCGTCTCACAAAGTCTGAATGCAAAATTAGGTGGAACAGGTAAATATGCAAAACGTCCTAGGGGAGTTAAATCGTTTGATTTAGAAACCAGCGAGGAGAGAATCTTTCATTCGATAAACGAAGCCAGTAGATACTTTGACATTTGCGTGCCTTCAATTCGATTTGTTGCACAAAATTTAATTAAAACATCTCTGTCTAAAAAAAATGGTCATAAAGTAAGATTCGTATACACCTGAAACGATTCAAGGGAGATAAATCCCCATGGACAAATCCAACCACTCAAAACACTCTACCTACTAAGTTCCCTTGTATTATGACGTCAAAGGAATTTGTCGCCTGCTATATTACCTGTACTTGACTAGGCGTGCCCACGTGACTGTAATGGAGATCGATAGAGAATAAAACTTTTTATTGTCGCTTGTGGGCTAAAACTGTATTATTTATTTAAGCTAACTCGTTCTTTTCAGTACAAAATTTTTTATTTATCTCATGTGTGGGGGGTGGGTGGACTAGCAGTAAAGCAGACAGCTAACTCGTTCTTTTCAGTACAAAAATTCTTTATAATCTAACGCATTACCTATGTTCGCTCAGCCGGAACGCGAGTGTTTTCTATTCATTGAAGTAGGTGGGCGTGGTTAAAATTCCTTGTATACAGCTCTTTGTGAATGTATTTTATAACAGAGTAAAATGTTTTATTTAACAACAGTATTATTTTGTTTAAAATATTTCTCATTGTTGCAGCATAAAATTGTCTATTTTAAAAATCTCTTATTGTTAAGTATATCAGAAGATATATATATTAAAAAATCTCTATTCTGTATGACTATCCCGTGGTGTAATGGTATCGTGTTTGTCTTGTAAACATAGATCTATCAACTACGTGTTCGGTCCCCATAGCAGATACATTATTTGATGGCGAAACGGAAGATGTTTTTTCTATTAATTGGGGGGTAGGGGCGATCCCCCTCAGCCAAACCAACATTGTAACTCATGCTATCGCATTCTCGGTAGCGTGGGTTGGTGTTTTTTTCCAACTCATGTTGGTTTGGTTTACCACGCCCACATCATTACCATCATCGTTTCATTGAATATATCCATCCTTAATTAAGTACATGTTGTGACGTCACCCCAAGCATATCTTCTGGGCGGTCTAAGATGGCGTTTGCCACCTTAGGCCTCCCGCCGGAGATGTATGTTTCGGGTCCCCTTGGGCTTACTTGGATGCGAAGGCAACCAAGGAGTTCCAAAGATGTGTTGTCGTAAACCTCTGGGTCTCTCTGACGTCATAGGGCGCCAGCGAGATTGCCAAATGAGTGTTTTTTGTTTTGTTTTTTTTTAATAATTAGAGATACAGTATACTATATTTATATAAAACTATAAATAATGGATATCAATGATGTAAATGCTATAATTGCTGAAATCTCAAATTTAAATAATAAAGGGGTATTATTATCTGAAAGTCTCGACTGTGACAGGATTACCTCGGAATATGAAGATATTGAATATCAGTCTAGTAAGGGTCGTTATGTTTTACCTAGGATGTACAGGCTCGTGAAAGGAATTCAAAAATCCATCAATGCTTGTTTGTACGGTAACGACATTAATGTATTCATAACGCTATTTAGCACCGTTGAAGCAATACGTCAAAAGCTCGGCCAAGAGTATCAAAAACGAGCTGAAATTAGTTCTAAGGTTCGTGATCTTAGAAAAATGTTAAACGAGGAAAAACCCGTATCTTAACCACGTGGGTGTTACTAAAAAAAAAAAAAAAATAGGCTTTCGTAAATAATGTAAATAATTTATTTATTTTTTTTTAGCGTTTTTTGTAACACTTACATGGGATTTTCTCCTGAAAGAATACTCAGCAGTTTGGACCTGCCCATGCAGTTATGTGCATAATGGATGATCTGGTCGTAGTAGCAAGTAATCACCGCGACGCCTCCATTTTCACGTAGTTGTTGTTGTTGCCGCGTCGTTAACACAAATCGTTCATCGCCGTTCTCAGATATTACAATTCTGAAACCCCCAGCGATGTTATTTCTGAAACACTCGCGGATAGCGTCGTACAGTTTAACCCTGTCGAAGATGGATACGTTAGCTTGATGGTACATTATTTAATAACTAAGTTATTTAATAACTAAGCTTTTAATTGTGATAGTTTTACATTTGAAAATTTAGTTCACAAACAATATATGGTTGGTGAATCGCTTACAACTAAATTAGCCCGAGAGCGGCTAGCAGCAATTAAAAAGTTTATACCGGTTCGAGACAGACTTCGCGAGAAACTTCAACAACGACAACAAGCGCAGACTGACTTTTCTGTGTCAAGTGAACAACTGTTTACTCCGATAACAAGTGCGACCAAAGATGTGAAAACAGCAACTGAACGAGCAATATACGGAGATATTCCTAAGGAAGGCAAGCGACGAGAAGTGCCTGTTCTTGGTGTGCTTGAAAAGATAGCAGCAGAGACCGGACAAACACGCGCAGGAATACAACAGCTATCCAGTGATATAAAAACTCAACGCGAAATTGAAGAACGCGAAGGTGCAGCTGCAGGAAGAGACTATTCACCTGAGAATATATTTACAGTCGCAGCATTAAATGAAATTGAAGGAATCCGAACGGATTACGAATTAGCTGATTTTGCTAGAAACAATTTTCCAAAGGGTATAAGAGAGAATTTATTAAAAGACGAGTTTAAAAGTTTTATAAAAAGCAAAGACACTTGGGCATCAAAAATATATCTAGCGAAACACGGCGGGGATAAAATCTCAGCGTTGCAGCACCCTGGTTATAATAACTTTCTAGCTGTGGTTAAAGGCGGTCTACAACCACCACCTTATATGGAGGATCCAATCCCGGAACAAATAGACATAAAAGCAGAAGCTGGTTCTAAGAAAACAAGCGGAAAGGGATATTCGATTAGAAATCTAAAGGATTTAAACGCTGGAGTCTTTGACTCTACCGTGACATGCCCTGGTAACATTCTAAGTGATATATCAAGGTTAGAGGTTCTCATCGGAGGGAAACGAGCCGGAAATAATTCACCGGAAGTAATTAATGAATCAGCTGATATCTGTAGACGATTATTTGCCGGCGGTATCATGGACATTGATGTATATCGAGAACTTATTGCTGAATTAGTTGAAAATCACAACGATGACAACGTCATTGATGATGAAAATCCAATGGATGTAAGCGATTGATCATTAATTGAAAAACTACTAGTTTTATAACAAGATGATTATACACTACAACCATGATAAACCAGTAAGCGTCTACGTGGTGAACTCACGATTGCCTGTTTATAGAGCATATTACGGAGATGGTTTCGGCAATACCATTGCGGGGTTATTTACAAGAATGGCTCCCAAGGTGGCGCCGTTAGCTAAACAATTATCAATGAAAGCCATTGATGCTATCCGTGATAAGGGAATCAATTTCGTTGGAAATCTTGCCGGAAAGGCATTTTCTGCCGCGAAAGATAAAATAGCATCATTGGTGCGAAAGAAACCAGGAATGACTTCGTCAGTGGTGAAACCACCAGTGCTGCCATCAACTACAGTGATGCCTGCAAAAATCAGCAAAGCAATAAATAACGCAGTGGAAGAAAAACTAGCGCAATTGACTTCGTCACCACCGGTAACAGATAGCGCTATCATGAACGCGATAGCAGGAAGTGGTTTGAAACAAAAAAGAAATTCGAAGAATTTTCAACGACGATGATTATTGCTTTGCAATTCACCAATTGAAAACACTAGTATTTTAATAAAATGTTTAAACGAACAGCTGATCCCGCGTTAGATATGGAAGCCCCAGTGCGCAAAGATGATTCCGTCCGCGATTATCAATTTTATTCCTATCATGCAATACAACCCGACCTACGATCGCGAGTTGAACTTCAAGTTCAAGATACCAGCAAATACTTTTTGCCATGTGAAGCATTTATTGAAGTAGAAGGAAAACTCGTAACAAACGATGCTGCTCATAATGATCCACCATATGCAGATAACGAAAATGTCAGAGTCGGTTTTGTTAATAACGGCATAATGGCGCTATTTGAAAGTGCAAGATATCTCATTGATGGAAAAGAAATTGAATCAATAGACCGTGAAGTTGATGTTGCAACAACAATAATCGGACTAGCAAGATACTCCGATGATTATACAAGATCGGCTGGTCCGTCTATGATGTTTGCAAAAGATACTACTGATAACGCTGACCACCTTCAGTACATTAAAGTGTTAACACCGCAAGACACTTCAGTTGCTAATCAACAAGAAGCGGCTAATCCAGAACGTCGAGCCAGACCAGGCGTTGATTTTGACATTATAAAAGAAGTTAATGGTAATTTTAATCTAGGATTTGCAACACGAGTAGCAACGTTGCAAAGACCACAACGATATTTTTCATGTGCGATTCCGCTGCATCATATATTTGGATTCTGCAGAAATGTCAGAAAAGTCATCTATGGGGCCAAACACACAATCGCGTTAGTGCGAAAAGGCAATGACAATGATGCAATTTGGCGTACTGGTGCCGTAGATGGTAAAGTTGTTTTGAGTAAAATAGTATTGTGGATGCCAGTAATGACTCCATCAATTACCACGGAAGAGCGGCTACTTTCATTTATGGAAACCGGTGGTAAATCATTGCTAAGTTGGCTAACAACAACGACTGATGCTAAAGAGGATAATGTTAATGGTACATTTACATGGCACCTGGCATCAAAACAAGGCGTTTCAGCTCCACGTCATATATTTATAGCACTGCAGAATCGGAATCGATTAGGTTCCCAAGAACGCAGTCATATGATATTTGATCGGTTAGGGGTAAGTGAGGTTTCACTGAGAATAAACGGACAACAAGAACCATCTGAGGATATACAGCTTGATTACGGAAACAACCAAATAGCACGTGTGTATCATCGGATGCTGTCATATATGGGTCGTGATCAAAATGTTGATACCGGTTTGCAAATATCGCAACTCGATTTTAAGAACTTGTATCCAATTTATTACTTTTCACTGGAACATCTTGATTTAACAAGGCAATCCGTTGTTGACATACATTTTAGGGCTCGTATAGATCCTGGCGGTGTTGATTATAGAGCGGTTGCTGTTATTCTCAGCGACAAATCAATGTTGTTAGAAGGGGCTGGCGGACGAATGAGACTCGTTGATGCACCAGTGGAAAATCTATGATTGAAATCGTAAACGATTTTCACAATTAGATCAATTGAAAGCATAAATGTGTTTTACAATAAAATGCCATATAGTGTTGTTAGTGTCAAGCTGACTGATGGTCAGGTCAAGAAATTAAAATCAAAATCCGCTAAAGAATGTGGAACCACAATAACGTTAAAACCAGCGCAGATGTCTGGCGGTACACATAAAATATCATTAACGGATCGTCAAATAAAACATTTCAATGATGCAATGAAAAATAAGCGAGGAGTTCAAATAGAATTTTCAAAAGCCGCAGTCGCGAACATGATAAAATCAGGTGGTATATTTCCATTGTTAGCCGCAATACCAGCATTGATTGCAGCGGCTGCCCCAGCGGTGGCGAAAGCGGCAGCGTTGGGAGCCGTTGGTACCGCGGCAGGGATGGCGTTGAAAAAGGCAACTGGGAAAGGATATAAAAAAAAGGGAAAGGGGTTGTACCTACCAGGAACCCCGTATTCATGGTACAGCGGGAAATCCGTGAACGGATCGGGTCTAAGAAGAATACCAGGAACGGTTTATTAATTGAAAAATCTTCGATTTCCGAACCTATGGTTCCTATGTCCAATTTTGATTTAATTGATGCTACTAAAAAACTAGCGATAAAAAACTTCAGAGGGGTTTTTATGAGAGATCAGTTACCAAGAAAACCAAATAACGTTGAAACCGGTATTATCAATCTTGATAACAGCAGCGGATCGGGAACTCACTGGGTTGCATACGCGATTGATCCACGTGGGATTGTCTATTTCGATTCATATGGGCTAGCCCCACCAAGCGAGTTTATGCGGTATATAAATTCTTCGACGAAACTCAAAGAGTTTCCGATTTTTTATTCCACGCTGCCAACACAACAATTAAATGATCCACCGATATGCGGCCGTGAAGTATTAAATGTCCTCGCAGAGATTTCATTAAAATCCTTTGGATCTCCGTGGAAACCACCTCATCTGGTTGTAAACGAATACACGAGTGGGAAATTACAAGGATCAATAAATTGAAAACACAAGTTACGCTAACAATAATGATTGATATTTGGGGACAATCTCTGTCAATGTCGGAACTCACCACGGAAACATCTGCGGGTTCTATCGAGGATGTAAAAAAAATAATTGAAGATGAAATCGCTGAGACGTTAAATTTAGTAAATGTTGACCCGAACGAAATAGTTGTATTTCAAGACAAACAGGGTAAATTGAAAAGCAGTAATATATCCATGAATGACATTTTGATACGGCAGAGCGATGCCGCTGAAAACTCTATTGCGCTTTATTCCAACGGTGGACAACTTAAACCTGGTAATCTTATTTCTACGATCACCGACGCGATTGCTACCAACGAACGTGAGCTGAATGATCTTATACGAGGTTATAATAATTTTCGCAAAAATGTCGTACATAAATTCTTTGGAACCCCGCTTGTGGTTGGCATGACTCTCGCTGAAATTAAAGACTTGTTGAATTCATTCTTCGCTAACAAAGAAGCTGGAAGGATGATGACTGCTTCAGAAATCAAGGCAAATTATCTCGAGATTTTTAAAGTAAGCGAAGATTTTGAGAAGGTACAAAAACCCACTAACGACGTAGTTGTTAAGTTTTTTGGAACCCCACTTGTGGCTGGCATGACTCTCGCTGAAGTTAAAAGCGCTATTGACGAACAAAAACTCATCAACAAAATGGTTAATAATTTCTTTGAGGGTTCTAAAAGTTACAATATCACGACGACATATTCTCAACTCGACGGGAATTATAAATCCCAAACAGGTTTTGGAGTTAACCTCCTTGTGGTTTCATTTTTTAAACGCCGCGATGGAACGTTGATGAAATATACCGAAATCAATAAAACCTATTCCGACGTCATTGACGATATTATTAAACTAAAAGAAAAATCTGAAAAGGTACAAACCCCTGCCAACGACGTCGTCGATAAGTTTTTTGGAACCCCACCTGTGGCAGTTATGACTCTCGTTGAAATTATCGCGGCTATCAATAAGGTAAAAATTCCACATAGTGTAAGCGTCAATAACATCGTGTACACGGTTGATAGTGGGACTTTTGATTGGATCCGGGGAAATGATAATTATCTTTATGTTGGCCACAGACATACTAGTGTACCAGGTTGCTACCGATTTACAATAATACATCGCCGTAAATTTGATTTGGAATTCAGTAATTGGGGTATCACCGGTGTTAACACGCTGACATATATATTAGATAAAGTACCAAAACCTCCACCCTCTATACCAATCCCATTTCCGATTACTATAAAAAATTCCGACGAGTCTGTGATTAGGGAGCCACTACCCTGGATAATAGAATTTGTATCCGGTGTCCCCTCATCAGATCCTAAAACCAGGTCAATAATAGGATAATTGAAAGGAAAATCCTTCGGATTTCACAATTGAAAACGCTAGCGTTTTTAAAATAACAATGATTTCATCAACTCAATGTCGCTATGATCAGGTCAGAGAATTTCAGACTAGACTCAAAACCCTCGCCGAGGAGTATCAAATAAAAATAAAAAAATACCGACGAAGAATCACCGCAATTGATATTACTATGTACTCGGTGTCAAGCGTTCTCGCTGGCGCCGGAATAATACTTGCATCGGTTATAATGATTGCCCCGGTCGTAGTTCCAATTTGCATTTCTGCGGTGGCTACAATCGGGGGTATATCAACCGGGATAGCAAAAAAGATATCATCATGCAGCCAGAGTAAACTGCAGAATTACTTACTTCAATTTCATATTGCATCAACCGCATATTCGCAATTATCATTGATGATATCATCGTCACTCGATAATACAATTATATCAGATAGTGAATTCTCAGCGATGGTCAGTATTTTTGATTCAGCGATATCAAAATTAGAGCAACAACATGAATATAATAACAATGACAACACCGATGGAATTGGAAAACACAAACCCAAAAACAAACCCAAAAACCAAAATGATCTCAATAATCTCAACCATACCAGATTGTGAGTTCTCAGTGATGGTCAGTATTTATGATTCCTCGATACCAAAATTAGAAATAAATCATGAATATAATAACAATGACAACACCGATGGAATTACTTCAACAAATAGTGGAGAACACGAACCCAGTACAAACAAGCATGATATCAATAACATCAACGAGTCCTGAATTTAGTGTGAACTTCCCTTCTCCGATTCCAGTGCGTGAGATCGCGCTGGCAAAATTACGAGTATATCATAGCTGGCCTAATATCAGATCGGTTGCATTTGGCGGTCAGCAACCCAATAACGCACTGGTGTTCTCGTATAAGAATAAACCCAATGGTACTCCAGAGTGGGAAACTGTTTCGTTACCAACTGGGTCGTACCAAATTAAGCAAATCGATGCTGAAATTCAGCGTAGAATAAAATCAATCACTGGAAAAGAATCAAAAATAGCTATTAATCTTCATCAACCGACGCTCTCGTCGTCGATCGAAATAAGCACAGAGGGATACATTGTAGATATATATAACAGTTCGTTAAGAACAGTGTTAGGATGGCCTGAAAAACCACCGGAAAAATCCGCCACCGACTTAACCACGGACGTACAATCATATCATGAAATCAATCCCAGTTATCGAGATAATTTATCTGATATAAGAAAAGGAAGAATCGCCGATAGATTTATATTTACCAACAAAGACACATTGCAATGGGATTTTATCATTAAAAGAACAACCGACTCATCTGTTACTATTTCATTTACGCTAACTGACGTCCGTGGTTATTTTAATGAAATTAAACAATTATATGAAACACAACTAGAACAACTACGGAAAACAAAATCGCAAAAACATGTTGAAATAATAAATCAACTTATATCGGACATGGAATATATCTATGAACTAATTATTCAAACAATAATTAATGACAACAGCGACAATAAACAACGATTCCTAACCGATTACAATATCACAGAGGACAATCTGCGTAATTTCAAGTTTCCCGGGTACAAAGCTGATGAACTAGCAAGAATTGTTAAAACCGATATCAAGGCGCTACAAAAACAAGATTCATCTGTCCTCTTCAGGTATAATAATGATCCAGATGGTGGCGGTAGGCATATTGCCCCTCATAATGTGAATATTTCAACGGTGATTGCGCTCAATTTAGTATGTGATGCAATTGAAGGAAGCTATCAAATTAATCTAGAGCAATCAAATCAAGCTCAGCAAGGATATATTCTTTATTCGTTTGCACCAACAGCTCCTCCAGGATTCCTAATTATTGAGAACCCAATTAATCCTGTCTACATGCGATGCCATAATAATGCGTTAACGAGAATTAATTTCAAACTCACCGACCAGTCAAATAATCTGATTGATTTACAAGAAGAGGTGTTAGCGATTAGTTTGTTTGTGAAATCCTAAAAATCTTCGATTTTCAACAAAGGATTTTCGTCCTAAAGACTCGATCAAATATTTGGTTGAACTCGTAAAAGAATTATTAACCCAGAACTGAAAATTCCAGCAGCAGAGAGGGTGAATGACAACGACAATGGCGTATATAAGGAAATCTTATTTTATCGAATAGACGCCATTTTTTTTACTATTTGGTGGAAGCCTTAGATTTCCGAATCGACGCTCGGAAAGTTGTGAGGTTCACCCTCTCTGCTGCTAAAGTGAATCTATCTGAATTGAACCACCGCAACGTATATAACTATATTTGGATTGAAATATCTCGATCTGTTCTAGTAAATATGGATAGTTATAGCTATGTGATGTTGGATATATATAGCACGATGTAATTTGCTTTCGGTCTACAGATATATCTCCAAACGTAAGCTTATATGTTGTCAGATTTATCTTCATGTAGTTTGAGATACGTTTATCGATAAATCTTCACGAAGATCGAATAATGTAGAGATCTATCAGTCTACGTAGATGGTCAAATGTAGATAGATTCATCCCCAAGAAAGTGAATCTATCTGAATTGAACCACCGCAACGTATATAACTATATTTGGGTTGAAATATCTCGATCTGTACTAGTAAATATGGATAGTTATAGCTATGTGATGTTGGATATATGTTGAGATAAGCATGATAACGAAGCTTGAAACATCTGTATTCAAACCACATCAACGTTCATATATGTATCTCGGTTGATATAGCACGATGTAATTTGGTTTCGGTCTACAGATATATCTCCAAACGTAAGCTTACATGTTGTCAGATTTATCTTCATGTAGTTTGACATCCGTATATCGATACATCATCACGAAGATGGAATAATGTAGAGATCAATCAGTCTACGTAGATTGTCATATGTAGATAGATTTAACCCCAAGAAACTGAATCTATCTGAATTGAACCACCGCAACGTATATAACTATATTTGGATTGAAATATCTCGATCTGTACTAGTAAATATGGATAGTTATAGCTATGTGATGTTGGATATATGTTGAGATAAGCATGATAACGAAGCTTGAAACATCTGTATTCAAACGACATCAACGTTCATATATGTATCTCGGTTGATATAGCACGATGTAATTTGGTTTCCGTCTACAGATATATCTCCAATCGTAACCTTACATGTTGTCAGATTTATCTTCATGTAGTTTGACATACGTATATCGATACATCTTCACGAAGATGGAATAATGTAGAGATCTATCAGTCTACGTAGATTGTCATATGTAGATAGATTTATCCCCAAGAAAGTGAATCTATCTGAATTGAACCACCGCAACGTATATAATTATATTTGGATTGAAATATCTCGATCAGTTCTAGTAAATATGGATAGTTATAGCTATGTGATGTTATATATATATATATATATAGCACGATGTAATTTGGTTTCGGTCTACAGATATATCTCCAAACGTAAGCTTACATGTTGTCAGATTTATCTTCATGTAGTTTGACATACGTATATCGATACATCTTCACGAAGATGGAACAATGTAGAGATCTATCAGTCTAGGTAGATTGTCATTTGTAGATAGATTTATCCCCAAGAAAGTGAATCTATCTGAATTGAACCACCGCAACGGATATAACTATATTTTGATTGAAATATCTCGATCTGTTCTAGTAAATATGGAGAGTTATAGCTATGTGATGTTGGATATATGTTGAGATGAGCATGATAACGAAGCTTGAAACATCTGTATTCAAACCTCATCAACGTTCATATATGTATCTCGGTTGATATAGCACGATGTAATTTGGTTTCGGTCTACAGATATATCTCCAAACGTAAACTTACATGTTGTCAGATTTATCTTCATGTAGTTTGACATACGTATATCGATACATCTTCACGAAGATGGAATAATGTAGAGATCTATCAGTCTACGTAGATTGTCATATGTAGATAGATATATCCCCAAGAAAGTGAATCTATCTGAATTGAACCACCGCAACGTATATAACTATATTTGGATTGAAATATTTCGATCTGTTCTAGTAAATATGGACAGTTATAACTATGTGATGTTGGATATATGTTGAGATAAGCATGATAACGAAGCTTGAAACATCTGTATTCAAACCACATCAACGTTCATATATGTATCTCGGTTGATATAGCACGATGTAATTTGGTTTCAGTCTACAGCCATATCTCCAAACGTAAGCTTACATGTTGTCAGATTTATCTTCATGTAGTTTGTCATACGTATATCGATACATCTTCACGAAGATGGAATAATGTAGAGATCTATCAGTCTACGTAGATTGTCATATGTAGATAGATTCATCCCCAAGAAACTGAATCTATCTGAATTGAACCACTGCAACGTATATAACTATATTTGGATTGAAATATCTCGATCTGTACTAGTAAATATGGATAGTTATAGCTATGTGATGTTGGATATATGTTGAGATAAGCATGATAACGAAGCTTGAAACATCTGTATTCAAACCACATCAACGTTCATATATGTATCTCGGTTGATATAGCACGATGTAATTTGGTTTCGGTCTACAGATATATCTCCAAACGTAAGCTTACATGTTGTCAGATTTATCTTCAGGTAGTTTGACATACGTATATCGATACATCTTCACGAAGATGGAATAATGTAGAGATCTATCAGTCTACGTAGATTGTCATATGTAGATAGGTTTATCCCCAAGAAAGTGAATCTATCTGAATTGAACCACCGCAACGTATATAACTATATTTGGATTGAAATATCTCGATCTGTTCTAGTAAATATGGATAGATATAGCTATGTGATGTTGGATATATGTTGAGATAAGAATGATAACGAAGCTTGAAACATCTGTATTCAAACCACCTCAACGTTCATATATGTTTCTCGGTTGATATAGCACGATGTAATTTGGTTTCCGTCTACAGATATATCTCCAAACATAAGCTTACATGTTGTCAGATTTATCTTCATGTAGTTTGACATACGTATATCAATACATCTTCACGAAGATGGAATAATGTAGAGATCTATCAGTCTACGTAGATTGTCATATGTAGATAGGTTTATCCCCAAGAAACTGAATCTATCTGAATTGAACCACCGCAACGTATATAACTATATTTGGATTGAAATATCTCGATCTGTTCTAGTAAATATGGATAGTTATAGCTATGTGATGTTATATATATATATAGCACGATGTAATTTGGTTTCGGTCTACAGATATATCTCCAAACGTAAGCTTACATGTTGTCAGATTTATCTTCATGTAGTTTGACATACGTATATCGATACATCTTCACGAAGATGGAATAATGTAGAGATCTATCAGTCTACGTAGATTGTCATATGTAGATAGATTTATCCCCAAGAAACTGAATCTATCTGAATTGAACAACCGCAACGTATATAACTATATTTGGATTGAAAAATCTCGATCTGTTCTAGTAAATATGGATAGTTATAGCTATGTGATGTTGGATATATGTTGAGATAAGCATGATAACGAAGCTTGAATCATCTGTATTCAAACCACATCAACGTTCATATATGTCTCTCGGTTGATATATCACGATGTAATTTGGTTTCGGTCTACAGATATATCTCCAAACGTAAGCTTACATGTTGTCAGATTTTTCTTGTTGTAGTTTGACATACGTATATCGTAACATCTTCACGAAGATGGAATAATGTAGAGATCTATCAGTCTACGTAGATTGTCATATGTAGATAGATTTATCCCCAAGAAAGTTCATCTATCTGAATTGAAGCACCGCAACGTATATAACTATATTTGGATTGAAATATCTCGATCTGTTCTAGTAAATATGGATAGTTATAGCTATGTGATGTTGGATATATGTTGAGATAAGCATGATAACGAAGCTTGAAACATCTGTATTCAAACCACATCAACGTTCATATATGTATCTCGGTTGATAAAGCACGATGTAATTTGGTTTCGGTCTACAGATATATCTCCAAACGTAAGCTTATATGTTGTCAGATTTGTCTTCATGTAGTTTGACATACGTATATCGATACATCTTCACTAAGATGGAATAATGTAGAGATCTATCAGTCTACGTAGATTGTCATGTGTGGATAGATTTATCCCCAAGAAACTGAATCTATCTGAATTGAACCACCGCAACGTACATAACTATATTTGGATTGAAATATCTCGATCTGTTCTAGTAAACTTGGATAGTTATAGCTATGTGATGTTGGATATATGTTGAGATAAGCATGATAACGAAGCTTGAATCATCTGTATTCAAACCACATCAACGTTCATATATGTATCTCGGTTGATATAGCACGATGTAATTTGGTTTCGGTCTACAGATATATCTCCAAACGTAAGCTTACATGTTGTCAGATTTATCTTGTTGTAGTTTGACATACGTATATCGATACATCTTCACGAAGATGGAATAATGTAGAGATCTATCAGTCTACGTAGATTGTCATATGTAGATAGATTTATCCCCAAGAAAGTGAATCTATCTGAATAGAAGCACCGCAACGTATATAACTATATTTGCATTGAAATATCTCGATCTGTACAAGTAAATATGGATAGTTATAGCTATGTGATTTTGGATATATGTTGAGATAAGCATGATAACGAAGATTGTAACATCTGTATTCAAACGATATCAACGTTTGTATGTTCCTCGGTTGATTAAGCACAATGTAATTTGGTTTCGGTCTACAGATATATCTCCAAACGTAAACTTACATGTTGTCAGATTTAGCTTCATGTAGTTTGACATACGTATATCGATACATCTTCACGAAGATGGAATAATGTAGAGATCTATCAGTCTACGTAGATTGTCATATGTAGATAGATTTATCCCCAAGAAACTGAATCTATCTGAATTGAACAACCGCAACGTATATAACTATATTTGGATTGAAATATCTCGATCTGTTCTAGTAAACTTGGATAGTCATAGCTATGTGATGTTGGATATATAATGAGATAAGCATGATAACGAAGCTTGAAACATCTGTATTCAAACGACATCAACGTTCATATATGTATCTCGGTTGATATAGCACGATGTAATTTGGTTTCGGTCTACAGATATATCTCCAAACGTAAGCTTACATGATGTCAGCTTTATCTTGTTGTAGTTTGACATACGTATATCGATACATCTTTACGAAGATGGAATAATGTAGAGATCTATCAGTCTACGTAGATTGTCATATGTAGATAGATTTATCCCCAAGAAACTGAATCTATCTGAATTGAACCACCGCAACGTATATAACTATATTTGGATTGAAATATCTCGATCTGTTCTAGTAAATATTGATAGTTATAGCTATGTGATGTTGGATATATGTTGAGATAAGCATGATAACGAAGCTTGAAACATCTGTATTCAAACGACATCAACGTTTGTATATGTACCTCGGTTGATAAAGCACAATGTAATTTGGTTTCGGTCTACAGATATATCTCCAAACGTAAGCTTACATGTTGTCAGATTTATCTTCATGTGGTTTGACATACGTATATCGATACATCTTCACGAAGATGGAATAATGTAGAGATCTATCAGTCTACGTAGATTGTCATTTGTAGATAGATTTATACCCAAGAAAGTGAATCTATCTGAATTGAACCACCGCAACGTATATAACTATATTTGGATTGAAATATCTCGATCTGTTCTAGTAAATATGGATAGTTATAGCTATGTGATGTTGGATATATGTTGAGATAAGCATGATAACGAAGCTTGAAACATCTGTATTCAAACCACATCAACGTTCATATATGTATCTCGGTTGATATAGCACGATGTAATTTGGTTTCGGTCTACAGATATATCTCCAAACGTAAGCTTACATGTTGTCAGATTTATCTTCAGGTAGTTTGACATACGTATATCGATACATCTTCACGAAGATGGAATAATGTAGAGATCTATCAGTCTACGTAGATTGTCATATGTAGATAGATTTATCCCCAAGAAAGTGAATCTATCTGAATTGAACCACCGCAACGTATATAACTATATTTGGATTGAAATATCTCGATCTGTTCTAGTAAATATGGATAGATATAGCTATGTGATGTTGGATATATGTTGAGATAAGAATGATAACGAAGCTTGAAACATCTGTATTCAAACCACCTCAACGTTCATATATGTTTCTCGGTTGATATAGCACGATGTAATTTGGTTTCCGTCTACAGATATATCTCCAAACATAAGCTTACATGTTGTCAGATTTATCTTCATGTAGTTTGACATACGTATATCAATACATCTTCACGAAGATGGAATAATATAGAGATCTATCAGTCTACGTAGATTGTCATATGTAGATAGGTTTATCCCCAAGAAACTGAATCTATCTGAATTGAACCACCGCAACGTATATAACTATATTTGGATTGAAATATCTCGATCTGTTCTAGTAAATATGGATAGTTATGGCCATGTGATGTTATATATATATATATAGCACGATGTAATTTGGTTTCGGTCTACAGATATATCTCCAAACGTAAGCTTACATGTTGTCAGATTTATCTTCATGTAGTTTGACATACGTATATCGATACATCTTCACGAAGATGGAATAATGTAGAGATCTATCAGTCTACGTAGATTGTCATATGTAGATAGATTTATCCCCAAGAAAGTGAATCTATCTGAATTGAACCACCGCAACGTATATAACTATATTTGGATTGAAATATCTCGATCTGTTCTAGTAAACTTGGATAGTTATAGCTATGTGATGTTGGATATATAATGAGATAAGCATGATAACGAAGCTTGAAACATCTGTATTCAAACGACATCAACGTTCATATATGTATCTCGGTTGATAAAGCACGATGTAATTTGGTTTCGGTCTACAGATATATCTCCAAACGTAAGCTTACATGTTGTCAGATTTATCTTCATGTAGTTTGACATACGTATATCGATACATCTTCACGAAGATGGAATAATGTAAAGATTTATCAGTCTACGTAGATTGTCATATGTAGATAGATTTATCCCCAAGAAACTGAATCTATCTGAATTGAACCACCGCAACGTATATATCTATATTTGGATTGAAATATCTCGATCTGTACTAGTAAATATGGATAGTTATAGCTATGTGATATTGTATATATGTTGAGATAAGCATGATAACGAAGCTTGAAACATCTGTATTCAAACCACATCAACGTTCATATATGTATCTCGGTTGATATAGCACGATGTAATTTGATTTCGGTCTACAGATATATCTCCAAACGTAAGCTTACATGTTGTCAGATTTATATTCATGTAGTTTGACATACGTATATCGATACATCTTCCCGAAGATGGAATAATGTAGAGATCTATCAGTCTACGTAGATTGCCATTTGTAGATAGATTTATCCCCAAGAAACTGAATCTATCTGAATTGAACCACCGCAACGTATATAACTATATTTGGATTGAAATATCTCGATCTGTTCTAGAAAATATGGATAGTTATAGCTATGTGATGTTGGATATATGTTGAGATAAGCATGATAACGAAGCTTGAAACATCTGTATTCAAACCACATCAACGTTCATATATTTATCTCGGTTGGTATAGCACGATGTAATTTGGTTTCGGTCTACAGATATATCTCCAATCGTAAGCTTATATGTTGTCAGATTTATCTTCATGTAGTTTGACATACGTATATCGATACATCTTCACGAAGATGGAATAATGTAGAGATCTATCAGTCTACGTAGATTGTCATATGTAGATAGATTTATCCCCAAGAAACTGAATCTATCTGAACTGAACCACCGCAACGTATATAACTATATTTGGATTGAAATATCTCGATCTGTACTAGTAAATATGGATAGTTATAGCTATGTGATGTTGGATATATGTTGAGATAAGCATGATAACGAAGATTGAATCATCTGTATTCAAACGACATCAACGTTTGTATATGTACCTCGGTTGATAAAGCACAATGTAATTTGGTTTCGGTCTACAGATATATCTCCAAACGTAAGCTTACATGTTGTCAGATTCATCTTCATGTAGTTTGACATACGTATATCGATACATCTTCACGAAGATGGAATAATTTAGAGATCTATCAGTCTACGTAGATTGTCATATGTAGATAGATTTATCCCCAAGAAACTGAATCTATCTGAATTGAACAACCGCAACGTATATAACTATATTTGGATTGAAAAATCTCGATCTGTTCTAGTAAATATGGATAGTTATAGCTATGTGATGTTGGATATATGTTGAGATAAGCATGATAACGAAGCTTGAAACATCTGTATTCAATCCACATCAACGTTTGTATATGTACCTCGGTTGATAAAGCACAATATAATTTGGTTTCGGTCTACAGATATATCTCCAAACGTAAGCTTACATGTTGTCAGATTTATCTTCATGTAGTTTGACATACGTATATCGATACATCTTCACGAAGATGGAATAATGTAGAGATCTATCAGTCTACGTAGATTGTCATATGTAGATAGATTTATCCCCAAGAAACTGAATCGATCTGAATTGAACCACCGCAACATATAAAACTATATTTGGATTGAAATATCTCGATCTGTTCTAGTAAATATGGATAGTTATAGCTATGTGATGTTGGATATATGTTGAGATAAGCATGATAACGAAGCTTGAAACATCTGTATTCAAACCACATCAACGTTCATATATGTATCTCGGTTGATAAAGCACGATGTAATTTGGTTTCGGTCTACAGATATATCTCCAAACGTAAGCTTATATGTTGTCAGATTTGTCTTCATGTAGTTTGACATACGTATATCGATACATCTTCACTAAGATGGAATAATGTAGAGATCTATCAGTCTACGTAGATTGTCATATGTGGATAGATTTATCCCCAAGAAACTGAATCTATCTGAATTGAACCACCGCAACGTATATAACTATATTTGGATTGAAATATCTCGATCTGTTCTAGTAAACTTGGATAGTTATAGCTATGTGATGTTGGATATATAATGAGATAAGCATGATAACGAAGCTTGAAACATCTGTATTCAAATGACATCAACGTTCATATATGTATCTCGGTTGATATAGCACGATGTAATTTGGTTTCGGTCTACAGATATATCTCCAAACGTAAGCTTACATGATGTCAGCTTTATCTTGTTGTAGTTTGACATACGTATATCGATACATCTTCACGAAGATGGAATAATGTAGAGATCTATCAGTCTACGTAGATTGTCATATGTAGATAGATTTATCCCCAAGAAACTGAATCTATCTGAATTGAACCACCGCAACGTATATAACTATATTTGGATTGAAATATCTCGATCTGTTCTAGTAAATATTGATAGTTATAGCTATGTGATGTTGGATATATGTTGAGATAAGCATGATAACGAAGCTTGAAACATCTGTATTCAAACGACATCAACGTTTGTATATGTACCTCGGTTGATAAAGCACAATGTAATTTGGTTTCGGTCTACAGATATATCTCCAAACGTAAGCTTACATGTTGTCAGATTTATCTTCATGTAGTTTGACATACGTATATCGATACATCTTCACTAAGATGGAATAATGTAGAGATCTATCAGTCTACGTAGATTGTCATATGTGGATAGATTTATCCCCAAGAAACTGAATCTATCTGAATTGAACCACCGCAACGTATATAACTATATTTGGATTGAAATATCTCGATCTGTACTAGTAAATATGGATAGTCATAGGTATGTGATGTTGGATATATGTTGAGATAAGCATGATAACGAAGCTTGAATCATCTGTATTCAAACGACATCAACGTTTGTATATGTACCTCGGTTGATAAAGCACAATGTAATTTGGTTTCGGTCTACAGATATATCTCCAAACGTAAGCTTACATGTTGTCAGATTTATCTTCATGTAGTTTGACATACGTATATCGATACATCTTCACGAAGATGGAATAATTTAGAGATCTATCAGTCTACGTAGATTGTCATATGTAGATAGATTTATCCCCAAGAAACTGAATCTATCTGAATTGAACAACCGCAACGTATATAACTATATTTGGATTGAAATATCTCGATCTGTTCTAGTAAATATGGATAGTTATAGCTATGTGATGTTGGATATATGTTGAGATAAGCATGATAACGAAGCTTGAATCATCTGTATTCAAACCACATCAACGTTCATATATGTATCTCGGTTGATATAGCACGATGTAATTTGGTTTCGGTCTACAGATATATCTCCAAACGTAAGCTTACATGTTGTTAGATTTATCTTGTTGTAGTTTGACATACGTATATCGATACATCTCCACGAAGATGGAATAATGTTTAGATCTATCAGTCTACGTAGATTGTCATATGTAGATAGATTTATCCCCAAGAAAGTGAATCTATCTGAATTGAAGCACCGCAACGTATATAACTATATTTGCATTGAAATATCTCGATCTGTACTAGTAAATATGGATAGTTATAGCTATGTGATGTTGGATATATGTTGAGATAAGCATGATAACGAAGCTTGAAACATCTGTATTCAAACGACATCAACGTTTGTATATGTACCTCGGTTGATAAAGCACAATGTAATTTGGTTTTGGTCTACAGATATATCTCCAAACGTAAGCTTACATGTTGTCAGATTGATCTTGTTGTAGTTTGACATACGTATATCGATACATCTTCACGAACATGGAATAATGTAGAGATCTATCAGTCTACGTAGATTGTCATTTGTAGATAGATTTATACCCAAGAAAGTGAATCAATCTGAATTGAACCACCGCAACGTATATAACTATATTTGGATTGAAATTTCTCGATCTGTTCTAGTAAATATGGATAGTTATAGCTATGTGATGTTTGATATATATAGCACGATGTAATTTGGTTTCGGTCTACAGATATATCTCCAATCGTAAGCTTATATGTTGTCAGATTTATCTTCATGTAGTTTGACATACGTATATCGATACATCTTCACGAAGATGGAATAATGTAGAGATCTATCAGTCTACGTAGATTGTCATATGTAGATAGATTTATCCCCAAGAAAGTGAATCTATCTGAATTGAACCACCGCAACGTATATAACTATATTTGGATTGAAATATCTCGATCTGTACTAGTAAATATGGATAGTTATAGCTATGTGATGTTGGATATATGTTGAGATAAGCATGATAACGAAGCTTGAATCATCTGTATTCAAACGACATCAACGTTTGTATATGTACCTCGGTTGATAAAGCACAATGTAATTTGGTTTCGGTCTACAGATATATCTCCAAACGTAAGCTTACATGTTGTCAGATTTATCTTCATGTAGTTTGACATACGTATATCGATACATCTTCACGAAGATGGAATAATTTAGAGATCTATCAGTCTACGTAGATTGTCATATGTAGATAGATTTATCCCCAAGAAACTGAATCTATCTGAATTGAACAACCGCAACGTATATAACTATATTTGGATTGAAATATCTCGATCTGTTCTAGTAAATATGGATAGTTATAGCTATGTGATGTTGGATATATGTTGAGATAAGCATGATAACGAAGCTTGAATCATCTGTATTCAAACCACATCAACGTTCATATATGTATCTCGGTTGATATAGCACGATGTAATTTGGTTTCGGTCTACAGATATATCTCCAAACGTAAGCTTACATGTTGTTAGATTTATCTTGTTGTAGTTTGACATACGTATATCGATACATCTTCACGAAGATGGAATAATGTAGAGATCTATCAGTCTACGTAGATTGTCATATGTAGATAGATTTATCCCCAAGAAAGTGAATCTATCTGAATTGAAGCACCGCAACGTATATAACTATATTTGCATTGAAATATCTCGATCTGTACTAGTAAATATGGATAGTTATAGCTATGTGATGTTGGATATATGTTGAGATAAGCATGATAACGAAGCTTGAAACATCTGTATTCAAACGACATCAACGTTTGTATATGTATCTCGGTTGATAAAGCACGTTGTAATTTGGTTTCGGTCTACAGATATATCTCCAAACGTAAGCTTACATGTTGTCAGATTTATCCTCATGTAGTTTGACATACGTATATCGATACATCTTCACGAAGATGGAATAATGTAGAGATCTATCAGTCTACGTAGATTGTCATATGTAGATAGATTTATCCCCAAGAAACTGAATCTATCTGAATTGAACAACCGCAACGTATATAACTATATTTGGATTGAAATATCTCGATCTGTACTAGTAAATATGGATAGTTATAGCTATGTGATGTTGGATATATGTTGAGATAAGCATGATAACGAAGCTTGAGGATTCAAACCACATCAACGTTCATATATGTATCTCGGTTGATATAGCACGATGTAATTTGGTTTCGGTCTACAGATATATCTCCAAACGTAAGCTTACATGTTGTCAGATTTATCTTGTTGTAGTTTGACATACGTATATCGATACATCTTCACGAAGATGGAATAATGTAGAGATCTATCAGTCTACTTAGATTGTCATATGTAGATCGATTTATCCCCAAGAAACTGAATCTATCTGAATTGAACCACCTCAAGGTATATAACTATATTTGGATTGAAATATCTCGATCTGTTCTAGTAAATATGGATAGTTATAGCTATGTGATGTTGGATATATGTTGAGATAAGCATGATAACGAAGCTTGAAACATCTGTATTCAAACGACATCAACGTTTGTATATGTACCTCGGTTGATAAAGCACAATGTAATTTGGTTTCGGTCTACAGATATATCTCCAAACGTAAGCTTACATGTTGTCAGATTTATCTTCATGTAGTTTGACATACGTATATCGATACATCTTCACGAAGATGGAATAATGTAGAGATCTATCAGTCTACGTAGATTGTCATATGTAGATAGATTTATCCCCAAGAAAGTGAATCTATCTGAATTGAAGCACCGCAACGTATATAACTATATTTGCATTGAAATATCTCGATCTGTACTAGTAAATATGGATAGTTATAGCTATGTGATGTTGGATATATGTTGAGATAAGCATGATAACGAAGCTTGAAACATCTGTATTCAAACCACATCAACGTTCATATATGTATCTCGGTTGATAAAGCACGATGTAATTTGGTTTCGGTCTACAGATATATCTCCAAACGTAAGCTTACATGTTGTCAGATTTATCTTGTTGTAGTTTGACATACGTATGTCGATACATCTTCACGAAGATGGAATAATGTAGAGATCTATCAGTCTACGTAGATTGTCATATGTAAATAGATTTATCCCCTAGAAAATGAATCTATCTGAATTGAAGCACCGCAACGTATATAACTATATTTGGATTGAAATATCTCCATCTGTACTAGTAAATATGGATAGTTATAGCTATGTGATGTTGGATATATGTTGAGATAAGCATGATAACGAAGCTTGAAACATCTGTATTCAAACCACATCCACGTTCATATATGTATCTCAGTTGATATAGCACGTTGTAATTTGGTTTCGGTCTACAGATATATCTCCAAACGTAAGCTTACATGTTGTCAGATTTATCCTCATGTAGTTTGACATACGTATATCGATACATCTTCACGAAGATGGAATAATGTAGAGATCTATCAGTCTACGTAGATTGTCATATGTAGATAGATTTATCCCCAAGAAACTGAATCGATCTGAATTGAACAACCGCAACGTATATAACTATATTTGGATTGAAATATCTCGATCTGTACTAGTAAATATGGATAGTTATATCTATGTGATGTTGGATATATGTTGAGATAAGCATGATAACGAAGCTTGAGGATTGAAACCACATCAACGTTCATATATGTATCTCGGTTGATATAGCACGATGTAATTTGGTTTCGGTCTACAGATATATCTCCAAACGTAAGCTTACATGTTGTCAGATTTATCCTCATGTAGTTTGTCATACGTATATCGATACATCTTCACGAAGATGGAATAATGTAGAGATCTATCAGTCTACGTAGATTGTCATATGTAGATAGATTTATCCCCAAGAAACTGAATCTATCTGAATTGAACCACCGCAACGTATATAACTATATTTGGATTGAAATATCTCGATCTGTTCTGGTAAATATGGATAGTTATAGCTATGAGCTGTTGGATATATGTTGAGATAAGCATGATAACGACGCTTGAAACATCTGTATTCAAACCACATCAACGTTCATATATGTACCTCGGTTGATAAAGCACGATGCAATTTGGTTTCGGTCTACAGATATATCTCCAAACGTAAGCTTATATGTTGTCAGATTTGTCTTAATGTAGTTTGACATACGTATATCGATACATCTTCACTAAGATGGAATAATGTAGAGATCTATCAGTCTACGTAGATTGTCATATGTGGATAGATTTATCCCCAAGAAACTGAATCTATCTGAATTGAACCACCGCAACGTATATAACTATATTTGGATTGAAATATCTCGATCTGTTCTAGTAAACTTGGATAGTTATAGCTATGTGATGTTTGATATATAATGAGATAAGCATGATAACGAAGCTTGAAACATCCGTATTCAAACGACATCAACGTTCATATATGTGTCTCGGTTGATATAGCACGATGTAATTTGGTTTCGGTCTACATATATATCTCCAAAAGTAAACTTACATGTTGTCAGATTCATCTTCATGTAGTTTGACATACGTATATCGATACATCTTCACGAAGATGGAATAATGTAGAGATCTATCAGTCTACGTAGATTGTCATATGTAGATAGATTTATCCCCAAGAAACTGAATCTATCTGAATTGAACAACCGCAACGTATAGAACTATATTTGGATTGAAAAATCTCGATCTGTTCTAGTAAATATGGATAGTTATAGCTATGTGATGTTGGATATATGTTGAGATAAGCATGATAACGAAGCTTGAATCATCTGTATTCAAACCACATCAACGTTCATATATGTCTCTCGGTTGATATAGCACGATGTAATTTGGTTTCGGTCTACAGATATATCTCCAAACGTACGCTTACATGTTGTCATATTTATCTTGTTGTAGTTTGACATACGTATATCGATACATCTTCACGAAGATGGAATAATGTAGAGATCTATCAGTCTACGTAAATTGTCATATGTAGATAGATTTATCCCCAAGAAAGTGAATCTATCTGAATTGAAGCACCGCAACGTATATAACTATATTTGGATTGAAATATCTCCATCTGTACTAGTAAATATGGATAGTTATAGCTATGTGATGTTGGATATATGTTGAGATAAGCATGATATCGAAGATTGAAACATCTGTATTCAAAACCACATCAACGTTCATATATGTATCTCGGTTGATAAAGCACGATGTAATTTGGTTTCGGTCTACAGATATATCTCCAAACGTAAGCTTATATGTTGTCAGATTTGTCTTCATGTAGTTTGACATACGTATATCGATACATCTTCACTAAGATGGAATAATGTAGAGACCTATCAGTCTACGTAGATTATCATATGTGGATAGATTTATCCCCAAGAAACTGAATCTATCTGAATTGAACCACCGCAACGTATATAACTATATTTGGATTGAAATATCTCGATCTGTTCTAGTAAACTTGGATAGTTATAGCTATGTGATGTTGGATATATAATGAGATAAGCATGATAACGAAGCTTGAAACATCTGTATTCAAACGACATCAACGTTCATATATGTATCTCGGTTGATATAGCACGATGTAATTTGGTTTCGGTCTACAGATATATCTCCAAACGTAAGCTTACATGTTGTCAGATTTATCTTGTTGTAGTTTGACATACGTATATCGATACATCTTCACGAAGATGGAATAATGTAGAGATCTATCAGTCTACGTAGATTGTCATATGTAGATAGATTTATCCCCAAGAAACTGAATCTATCTGAATTGAACCACCGCAACGTATATAACTATATTTGTATTGAAATATCTCGATCTGTTCTAGTAAATATTGATAGTTATAGCTATGTGATGTTGGATATATGTTGAGATAAGCATGATAACGATGCTTGAAACATCTGTATTCAAACGACATCAACGTTTGTATATGTACCTCGGTTGATAAAGCACAATGTAATTTGGTTTCGGTCTACAGATATATCTCCAAACGTAAGCTTACATGTTGTCAGATTTATCTTCATGTAGTTTGTCATACGTATATCGATACATCTTCACGAAGATGGAATAATGTAGAGATCTATCAGTCTACGTAGATTGTCATATGTAGATAGATTTATCCCCAAGAAACTGAATCTATCTGAATTGAACCACCGCAACGTATATAACTATATTTGGATTGAAATATCTCGATCTGTTCTGGTAAATATGGATAGTTATAGCTATGAGCTGTTGGATATATGTTGAGATAAGCATGATAACGACGCTTGAAACATCTGTATTCAAACCACATCAACGTTCATATATGTACCTCGGTTGATAAAGCACGATGCAATTTGGTTTCGGTCTACAGATATATCTCCAAACGTAAGCTTATATGTTGTCAGATTTGTCTTAATGTAGTTTGACATACGTATATCGATACATCTTCACTAAGATGGAATAATGTAGAGATCTATCAGTCTACGTAGATTGTCATATGTGGATAGATTTATCCCCAAGAAACTGAATCTATCTGAATTGAACCACCGCAACGTATATAACTATATTTGGATTGAAATATCTCGATCTGTTCTAGTAAACTTGGATAGTTATAGCTATGTGATGTTTGATATATAATGAGATAAGCATGATAACGAAGCTTGAAATATCTGTATTCAAACGACATCAACGTTCATATATGTGTCTCGGTTGATATAGCACGATGTAATTTGGTTTCGGTCTACATATATATCTCCAAACGTAAACTTACATGTTGTCAGATTCATCTTCATTTAGTTTGACATACGTATATCGATACATCTTCACGAAGATGGAATAATGTAGAGATCTATCAGTCTACGTAGATTGTCATATGTAGATAGATTTATCCCCAAGAAAGTGAATCTATCTGAATTGAAGCACCGCAACGTATATAACTATATTTGCATTGAAATATCTCGATCTGTACTAGTAAATATGGATAGTTATAGCTATGTGATGTTGGATATATGTTGAGATAAGCATGATAACGAAGCTTGAAACATCTGTATTCAAAACACATCAACGTTCATATATATGTATCTCGGTTGATAAAGCACGATGTAATTTGGTTTCGGTCTACAGATATATCTCCAAAAGTAAGCTTACATGTTGTCAGATTTATCTACATGTAGTTTGACATACGTATATCGATACATCTTCACGAAGATGGAATAATGTAGAGATCTATCAGTCTACGTAGATTGTCATATGTAGATAGATTTAACCCCAAGAAAGTGAATCTATCTGAATTGAACCACCGCAACGTATATATCTATACTTGGATTGAAATATCTCCATCTGTACTAGTATATATGGATAGTTATAGCTATGTGATGTTGGATATATGTTGAGATAAGCATGATAACGAAGCTTGAAACATCTGTATTCAAACCACATCAACGTTCATATATGTATCTCGGTTGATATAGCACGATGTAATTTGGTTTCGGTCTACAGATATATCTCCAAACGTAAGCTTACATGTTGTCAGATTTATCTTCATGTAGTTTGACATACGTATATCGATACATCTTCACGAAGATGGAATAATGTAGAGATCTATCAGTCTACGTAGATTGTCATATGTAGATAGATTTATCCCCAAGAAACTGAAACGATCTGAATTGAACCACCGCAACGTATATAACTATATTTGGATTGAAATATCTCGATCTGTTCTAGTAAATATGGATAGTTATAGCTATGTGATGTTGGATATATGTTGAGATAAGCATGATAACGAAGCTTGAAACATCTGTATTCAAACCACATCAACGTTCATATATGTATCTCGGTTGATAAAGAACGATGTAATTTGGTTTCGGTCTACAGATATATCTCCAAACGTAAGCTTATATGCTGTCAGATTTGTCTTCATGTAGTTTGACATACGTATATCGATACATCTTCACTAAGATGGAATAATGTAGAGATCTATCAGTCTACGTAGATTGTCATATGTAGATAGATTTATCCCCAAGAAACTGAATCTATCTGAATTGAACCACCGCAACGTATATAACTATATTTGGATTGAAATATCTCGATCTGTTCTAGTAAATATGGATAGTCATAGCTATGTGATGTTGGATATATGTTGAGATAAGCATGATAACGAAGCTAGAAACATCTGTATTCAAACGACATCAACGTTTGTATATGTACCTCGGTTGATAAAGCACAATGTAATTTGGTTTCGGTCTACAGATATATCTCCAAACGTAAGCTTACATGTTGTCAGATTTATCTTCATGTAGTTTGACATACGTATATCGATACATCTTCACGAAGATGGAATAATGTAGAGATCTAACAGTCTACGTAGATTGTCATTTGTAGATAGATTTATACCCAAGAAAGTGAATCTATCTGAATTGAACCACCACAACGTATATAACTATATTTGGATTGAAATATCTCGATCTGTTCTAGTAAATAAGGATAGTTATAGCTGTGATGTTGGATATATATATAGCACGATGTAATTTGGTTTCGGTCTACAGATATAACTCCAATCGTAAGCTTATATGTTGTCAGATTTATCTTCATGTAGTTTGACATACGTATATCGATACATCTTCACGAAGATGGAATAATGTAGAGATCTATCAGTCTACGTAGATTGTCATATGTAGATAGATTTATCCCCAAGAAACTGAATCTATCTGAATTGAACCACCGCAACGTATATATCTATATTTGGATTGAAATATCTCGATCTGTACTAGTAAGTATGGATAGTTATAGCTATGTGATGTTGGATATATGTTGAGATAAGCATGATAACGAAGCTTGAAACATTTGTATTCAAACCACATCAACGTTCATATATGTACCTCGCTTTATATATCACGATGTAATTTGGTTTCGGTCTACAGACATATCTCCAAACGTAAGCTTACATGTTGTCAGATTTATCTTCATGTAGTTTGACATACGTATATCGATACATCTTCACGAAGATGGAATAATGTAGAGATCTATCAGTCTACGTAGATTGTCATATGTAGATTGATTTATCCCGAAGAAACTGAATCTATCTGAATTGAACCACCGCAACGTATATAACTATATTTGGATTGAAATATCTCGATCTGTTCTAGTAAATATGGATAGTTATAGCTATGTGATGTTGGATATATGTTGAGATAAGCATGATAACGAAGCTTGAAACATCTGTATTCAAACGACATCAACGTTTGTATATGTACCTCGGTTGATAAAGCACAATGTAATTTGGTTTCGGTCTACAGATATATCTCCAAACGTAAGCTTACATGTTGTCAGATTTATCTTCATGTAGTTTGACATACGTATATCGATACATCTTCACGAAGATGGAATAATGTAGAGATCTATCAGTCTACGTAGATTGTCATATGTAGATAGATTTATCAACAAGAAAGTGAATCTATCTGAATTGAACCACCGCAACGTATATAACTATATTTGGATTGAAATATCTCGATCTGTTCTAGTAAATATGGATAGTTATAGCTATGTGATGTTGGATATATGTTGAGATAAGCATGATAACGAAGTTTGAAACATCTGTATTCAAACGACATCAACGTATGTATATGTACCTCGGTTGATAAAGCACAATGTAATTTGGTTTCGGTCTACAGATATATCTCCAAACGTAAGCTTACATGTTGTCAGATTTATCTTCATGTTGTTTGACATACGTATATCGATACTTCTTCACGAAGATGGAATAATGTAGAGATCTATCAGTCTACGTTGATTGTCATATGTAGATAGATTTATCCCCAAGTAAGTGAATCTATCTAAATTGAACCACCGCAACGTATATAACTATATTTGGATTGAAATATCTCGATCTGTTCTAGTAAATATGGATAGTTATAGCTATGTGATGTTGTATATATATAGCACGATGTAATTTGATTTCGGTCTACAGATATATCTCCAAACGTAAGCTTATATGTTGTCAGATTTATCTTCATGTAGTTTGAGATACGTATATCGATACATCTTCACGAAGATGGAATAATGTAGAGATCTATCAGTCTACGTAGATTGTCATATGTAGATAGATTTATCCCCAAGAAAGTGAATCTATCTGAATTGAACCACCGCAACGTATATAACTATATTTGGATTGAAAAATCTCGATCTGTACTAGTAAATATGGATAGTTATAGCTATGTGATCTTGGATATATGTTGAGATAAGCATGATAACGAAGCTTAAAACATCTGTATTTAAACCACATCAACGTTCATATATGTATCTCGGTTGATATAGCACGATGTAATTAGGTTTCGGTCTACAGATATATCTCCAAACGTAAGCTTACATGATGTCATGTAGTTTGACATACGTATATCGATACATCTCCACGAAGATGGAATAATGTCGAGATCTATCAGTCTACGTAGATTGTCATTTGTAGATAGATTTAACCCCAAGAAAGTGAATCTATCTGAATTGAACAACCGCAACGTATATAATTATATTTGGATTGAAACATCTCGATCAGTTCTAGTAAATATGGATAGTTATAGCTATGTGATGTTATATATATATATATATATATATACATCAACGTTCATATATGTATCTCGGTTGATATAGCACGATGTAATTTGGTTTCGGTCTACAGATATATCTCCAAACGTAAGCTTACATGTTGTCAGATTTATCTTCATGAAGTTTGACATACGTATATCGATACATCTTCACGAAGATGGAATAATGTAGAAATCTATCAGTCTACGTAGATTGTCATATGTAGATAGATTTATCCCCAAGAAACTGAATCTATCTGAATTGAACCACCGCAACGTATATAACTATATTTGGATTGAAATATCTCGATCTGTTCTAGTAAATATGGACAGTTATAGCTATGTGATGTTGGATATATGTTGAGATAAGCATGATAACGAAGCTTGAAACATCTGTATTCAAACGACATCAACGTTTGTATATGTACCTCGGTTGATAAAGCACTATGGAATTTGGTTTCGGTCTAAAGATATATCTCCAAACGTAAGCTTACATGTTGTCAGATTTATCTTCATGTAGTTTGACATACGTATATCGATACATCTTCACGAAGATGGAATAATGTAGAGATCTATCAGTCTACGTACATTGTCATATGTAGATAGATTTATCCCCAAGAAACTGAATCTATCTGAATTGAACCACCGCAACGTATATAACTATATTTGGATTGAAATATCTCGATCTGTTCTAGTAAATATGGACAGTTATAGCTATGTGATGTTGGATATATGTTGAGATAAGCATGATAACGAAGCTTGAAACATCTGTATTCAAACGACATCAACGTTTGTATATGTACCTCGGTTGATAAAGCACTATGTAATTTGGTTTCGGTCTAGAGATATATCTCCAAACGTAAGCTTACATGTTGTCAGATTTATCTTCATATAGTTTGACATACGTATATCGATACATCTTCACGAAGATGGAATAATGTAGAGATCTATCAGTTTACGTACATTGTCATATGTAGATAGATTTATCCCCAAGAAAGTGAATCTATCTGAATTGAACCACCGCAACGTATATAACTATATTTGGATTGAAATATCTCGATCTGTTCTAGTAAATATGGATAGTTATAGCTATGTGATGTTGGATATATGTTGAGATAAGCATGATAACGAAGCTTGAAACATCTGTATTCAAACCACATCAACGTTCATATATGTATCTCGGTTGATATAGCACGATGTAATTTGGTTTCGGTCTACAGATATATCTCCAAACGTAAGCTTACATGTTGTCAGATTTATCTTCATGTAGTTTGACATACGTATATCGACACATCTTCACGAAGATGGAATAATGTAGAAATCTATCAGTCTACGTAGATTGTCATATGTAGATAGATTTATCCCCAAGAAACTGAATCTATCTGAATTGAACCACCGCAACGTATATAACTATATTTCGATTGAAATATCTCGATCTGTTCTAGTAAATATGGATAGTTATAGCTATGTGATGTTGGATATATGTTGAGATAAGCATGATAACGAAGCTTGAAACATCTGTATTCAAACGACATCAACGTTCATATATGTATCTCGGTTGATATAGCACGATGTAATTTGGTTTCGGTCTACAGATATATCTCCAAACGTAAGCTTACATGTTGTCAGATTTATCTTCATGTAGTTTGACATACGTATATCGATACATCTTCACGAAGATGGAATAATGTAGAGATCTATCAGTCTACGTAGATTGTCATTTGTAGATAGATTTATCCCCAAGAAAGTGAATCTATCTGAATTGTACCACCGCAACGTATATAACTATATTTGGATTGAAATATCTCGATCTGTACTAGTAAATATGGATAGTTATAGCTATGTGATTTTGGATATATTTTAAGATAAGCATGATAACGAAGCTTGAAACATCTGTATTCAAACCACATCTACGTTCATATATGTATCTCGGTTGATATAGCACGATGTAATTTGGTTTCGGTCTACAGATATATCTCCAAACGTAAGCTTACATGATGTCAGATTTATCTTCATGTAGTTTGACATACGTATATCGATACATCTTCACGAATAATGAATTATGTAGAGATCTATTAGTCTACGTAGATTGTCATATGTAGATAGATTTATTACCAAGAAACTGAATCTATCTGAATTGAACCACCGCAACGCATATAACTATATTTGGATTGAAATATCTCGATCTGTTCTAGTAAATATGGATAGTTATAGCTATGTGATGTTGGATATATGTTGAGATAAGCATGATAACGAAGCTTGAAACATCTGTATTCAAACGAATTCAACGTTTATATATGTATCTCGGTTGATATAGCACGATGTAATTTGGTTTCCGTCTACAGATATATCTCCAAACGTAAGCTTACATGTTGTCAGATTTATCTTCATGTAGTTTGACTTACGCATATCGATACATCTTCACGAAGATGGAATAATGTAGAGATCTATCAGTCTACGTAGACTGTCATTTGTAGATAAATTTATCCCCAAGAAAGTGTATCTATCTGAATTGAACCACCGTAACGTATATAACTATATTTGGATTGAAATATCTCGATCTGTTCTAGTAAATATGGATAGTTATAGGTATGTGATGTTGGATATATGTTGAGATAAGCATGATAACGAAGCTTGAAACATCTGTATTCAAACCACATCAACGTTCATATATGTATCTCGGTTGATATAGCACGATGTAATTTGGTTTCGGTCTACAGATATATCTCCAAACGTAAGCTTATATGTTGTCAGATTTATCTTCATGTAGTTTGACAGACGTATATCGATACATCTTCACGAAGATGGAATAATGTAGAGATCTAACAGTCTACGTAGATTGTCATATGTAGATAGATTTATCCCCAAGAAAGTGAATCTATCTGAATTGAACCACCGCAACGCATATAACTATATCTTGATCTGTTCTAGTAAATATGGATAGTTATAGCTATGTGATGTTGGATATATGTTGAGATAAACATGATAACGAAGCTTGAAACATCTGAATTCAAACCACATCAACGTTTGTATATGTACCTCGGTTGATAAAGCACAATGTAATTTGGTTTCGGTCCACAGATATATCTCCAAACGTAAGCTTACATGTTGTCAGATTTATCTTCATGTAGTTTGACATACGTATATCGATACATCTTCACGAAGATGGAATAATGTAGAGATCTATCAGTCTACGTAGATTGTCATTTGTAGATAGATTTATCCCCAAGAAAGTGAATCTATCTGAATTGAACCACCGCAAAGTATATAACTATATTCGGATTGAAATATCTCGATCTGTTCTAGTAAATATGGATAGTTATAGCTATGTGATGTTTGATATATATAGCACGATGTAATTTGGTTTCGGTCTACAGATATATCTCCAAACGTAAGCTTACATGTTGTCAGATTTATCTTCATGTAATTTGACATACGTATATCGATACATCTTCACTAAGATGGAATAATGTAGAGATCTATCAGTCTACGTAGATTGTCATATGTGGATACATTTATCCCCAAGAAACTGAATCTATCTGAATTGAACCACCGCAACGTATATAACTATATTTGGATTGAAATATCTCGATCTGTTCTAGTAAATTTGGATAGTTATAGCTATGTGATGTTGGATATATGTTGAGCTAAGCATGATAACGAAGCTTGAAACATCTGTATTCAAACCACATCAACGTTCATATATGTATCTCGGTTGATATAGCACGATGCAATTTGGTTTCGGTCTACAGATATATCTCCAAACGTAAACTTACATGTTGTCAGATTTATCTTCATGTAGTTTGACATACGTATATCGATACATCTTCACGAAGATGGAATAATGTAGAGATCTATCAGTCTACGTAGATTGTCATATGTAGATAGATTTATCCCCAAGAAAGTGAATCTATCTGAATTGAACCACCGCAACTTATATAATTATATTTGGATTGAAACATCTCGATCAGTTCTAGTAAATATGGATAGTTATAGCTATGTGATGTTATATATATATATATATATATAGCACGATGTAATTTGGTTTCGGTCTACAGATATATCTCCAAACGTAAGCTTACATGTTGTCAGATTTATATTTCTGTAGTTTGACATACGTATATCGACATATCTTCACGAAGATGGAATAATGTAGAGATCTATCAGTCTACGTAGATTGACATATGTAGATTGATTTATCCCCAAGAAAGTGAATCTATCTGACTTGAACCACCGCAACGTATATAACTATATTTGGATTGAAATATCTCGATCTGTACTAGTAAATATGGATAGTTATAGCTATGTGATGCTGGATATATGTTGAGATAAGCATGATAACGAAGCTTGAAACATCTGTATTCAAACAACATCAACGTTCATATATGTATCTCGGTTGATATAGCACGATGTAATTTGGTTTCGGTCTACAGATATATCTCCAAACATAAGCTTACATGTTGTCAGATTTATCTTCATGTAGTTTGACATAGGTATATCGATACATCTTCACGAAGATGGAATAATGTAGAAATCTATCAGTCTACGTAGATTGTCATATGTAGATAGATTTATCCCCAAGAAAGTGAATCTATCTGAATTGAACCACCGCAACGTATATAACTATATTTGGATTGAAATATCTCGATCTGTTCTAGTAAATATGGATAGTGATAGCTATGTGATGTTGGATATATGTTGAGATAAGCATGATAACGAAGCTTGAAACATCTGTATTCAAACCACATCAACGTTCATATATGTATCTCGGTTGATATAGCACGATGTAATTTGGTTTCCGTCTACAGATATATCTCCAAACGTAAGCTTACATGTTGTCAGATTTATCATCATCTAGTTTGACATACGTATATCGATACATCTTCACGAAGATGGAATAATGTAGAGACCTATCAGTCTACGTAGATTGTCATATGAAGATAGATTTATCCCCAAGAAAGTGAATCTATCTGAATTGAACCACCGCAACGTATATAATTATATTTGGATTGAAATATCTCGATCAGTTCTATTAAATATGGATAGTTATAGCTATGTGATGTTATATATATATATAGCACGATGTAATTTGGTTTCGGTCTACAGATATATCTCCAAACGTAAGCTTACATGTTGTCAGATTTATCTTCATGTAGTTTGACATTCGTATATCGATACATCTTCACGAAGATGGAATAATGTAGAGATCTATCAGTCTACGTAGATTGTCATATGTAGATAGATTTAACCCCAATGAAAGTGAATCTATCTGAATTGAACCACCGCAACGTATATATCTATATTTGGATTGAAATATCTCGATCTGTACTAGTAAATATGGATAGTTGTAGCTATGTGATGTTGGATATATGTTGAGATAAGCATGATAACGAAGCTTGAAACATCTGTATTCAACCCACATCAACGTTCATATATGTATCTCTTTTAATATAGCACGATGTAATTTGGTTTCGGTCTACAGATATATATATAAGCTTACATGTTGTCAGATTTATCTTGTTGTAGTTTGACATACGTATATCGATACATCTTCACGAAGATGAAATGATGTAGAGATCTATCAGTCTACGTAGATTGTCATATGTAGATAGGTTTATCCCCAAGAAAGTGAATCTATCTGAATTGAACCACCGCAAGGTATATAATTATATTTGGATTGAAACATCTCGATCAGTTCTAGTAAATATGGATAGTTATAGCTATGTGATGTTATATATATATATATAGCACGATGTAATTTGGTTTCGGTCTACAGATATATCTCCAAACGTAAGATTACATGTTGTCAGATTTATCTTTCTGTAGTTTGACATACGTATATCGACACATCTTCACGAAGATGGAATAATGTAGAGATGTATCAGTCTACGTAGATTGTGATATGTAGATAGATTTATCCCCAAGAAAGTGAATCTATCTGAATTGAACCACCGCAACGTATATAACTATATTCGGATTGAAATTTCTCGATCTGTACTAGTAAATATGGATAGTTATAGCTATGTGATGCTGGATATATGTTGAGATAAGCATGATAACGAAGCTTAAAACATCTGTATTCAAACCACATCAACGTTCATATATGTATCTCGGTTGATATAGCACGATGTAATTTGGTTTCGGTCTACAGATATATCTCCAAACGTAAGCTTACATGTTGTCAGATTTATCTTCATGTAGTTTGACATACGTATATCGATACATTTTCACGAAGATGAAATAATGTAGAGATCTATCAGTCTACGTAGATTGTCATATGTAGACAGATTTATCCCCAAAGAACTGAATCTATCTGAATTGAACCACCGCAACGTATTTAACTATATTTGGATTGAAATATCTCGATCTGTTCTAGTAAATATGGATAGTTATAGCTATGTGATGTTGGATATATGTTGAGATAAGCATGATAACGAAGCTTGAAACATCTGTATTCAAAGGGCATCAACGTTCATATATGTATCTCGGTTGATATAGCACGATGTAATTTGGTTTCCGTCTACAGATATATCTCCAAACGTAAGCTTACATGTTGTCAGATTTATCTTCATGTAGTTTGACATACGTATATCGATACATCTTCACGAAGATGGAGTAATGTAGAGATCTATCAGTCTACGTAGATTGTCATATGTAGATAGATTTATCCCCAAGAAAGTGAATCTATCTGAATTGAACCACCGCAACGTATATAATTATATTTGGATTGAAATATCTCGATCAGTTCTAGTAAATATGGATAGTTATAGCTATGTGATGTTATATATATATATAGCACGATGTAATTTGGTTTCGGTCTACAGATATATCTCCAAACGTAAGCTTATATGTTGTCAGATTTATCTTCATGTAGTTTGACATACGTATTTCGATACAGAGATCTATCAGTCTACGTAGATTGTCATATGTAGATAGATTTATCCACAGGAAAGTGAATCTATCTGAATTGAACCACCGCAACGTATATCATTATATTTGGATTGAAAGTTCTAGTAAATATGGATAGTTATAGCTATGTGATGTTGGATATATGTTGAGATAAGCATGATAACGAAGCTTGAAACATCTGTATTCAAACCACATCAACATTCATATATGTATCTCGGTTGATATAGCACGATGTAATTTGGTTTCGGTCTACAGATCTATCAGTCTACGTAGATTGTCATATGTAGATAGATTTATCCCCAAGAAACTGAATCTATCTGAATTGAACCACCGCAACGTATATAATTAAATTTGGATTGAAACATCTCGATCAGTTCTAGTAAATATGGATAGTTATAGCTATGTGATGTTATATATATATATATATATATATATATATATATATATATATATATATATATATATATATATATATATATATAGCACGATGTAATTTGGTTTCGGTCTACAGATATATCTCCAAACGTAAGCTTAAGCTATGTGATGTTATATATATATATATATATATATATAGCACGATGTAATTTGGTTTCGGTCTACAGATATATCTCCAAACGTGAATATGGATAGTTATAGCTATGTGATGCTGGATATATGTTGAGATAAGCATGATAACGAAGCTTAAAACATCTGTATTCTGTATATCGATACATCGTCACGAAGATTTATCTTTCTGTAGTTTGACATACGTATATCGACACATCTTCACGAAGATGGAATAATGTAGAGATCTATCAGTCTACGTAGATTGTCATATGTAGATAGATTTATCCCCAAGAAAGTGAATCTATCTGAATTGAACCACCGCAACGTATATAACTATATTCGGATTGACATTTCTCGATCTGTACTAGGAAATATGGATAGTTATAGATATGTGATGCTGGATATATGTTGAGATAAGCATGATAACGAAGCTTGAAACATCTGTATTCAAACCAAATCAACGTTCATATATGTATCTCGGTTGATAAAGCACGATGTAATTTGGTTTCGGTCTACAGATATATCTCCAAACATAAGCTTACATGTTGTCAGATTTATCTTCATGTAGTTTGACATACGTATATCGATACATCTTCACGAAGATGGAATAATGTAGAGATCTATCAGTCTACGTAGATTGTCATATGTAGATAGGTTTATCCCCAAGAAACTGAATCTATCTGAATTGAACCACCGCAACTTATATAACTATATTTGGATTGAAGTATCTCGATCTGTTCTAGTAAATATGGATAGTTATAGCCATGTGATGTTGGATATATGTTGAGATGAGCATGATAGCGAAGCTTGAAACATCTGTATTCAAACCACATCAACATTCATATATGTATCTCGGTTGATATAGCACGATGTAATTTGGTTTCGGTCTACAGATATATCTCCAAACGTAAGCTTACATGTTGTCAGATTTATCTTCATGTAGTTTGACATACGTATATCGATACATCTTCACGAAGATGGAATAATGTAGAGATCTATCAATCTACGTAGATTGTCATATGTAGATAGATTTATCCCCAAGAAAGTGAATCTATCTGAATTGAAGCACCACAACGTATATAATTATATTTGGATTGAAATATCTCGATCAGTTCTAGTAAATATGGATAGTTATAGCTATGTGATGTTATATATATATATATAGCACGATGTAATTTGGTTTCGGTCTACAGATATATCTCCAAACGTAAGCTTACATGTTGTCAGATTTATCTTTCTGTAGTTTGACATACGTATATCGACACATCTTCACGAAGATGGAATAATGTAGAGATCTATCAGTCTACGTAGATTGTCATATGTAGATAGATTTATCCCCAAGAAAGTGAATCTATCTGAATTGAACCACCGCAACGAATATAACTATATTTGGATTGAAATATCTCGATCTGTACTAGTAAATATGGATAGTTATAGCTATGTGATGCTGGATATATGTTGAGATAAGCATGATAACGAAGCTTGAAACATCTGTATTCAAACCACATCAACGTTCATATATGTATCTCGGTTGATATAGCACGATGTAATTTGGTTTCGGTCTACAGATATATCTCCAAACATAAGCTTACATGTTGTCAGATTTATCTTCATGTAGTTTGACATACGTATATCGATACATCTTCACGAAGATGGAATAATGTAGAGATCTATCAGTCTACGTAGATTGTCATATGTAGATAGATTTATCCCCAAGAAAGTGAATCTATCTGAATTGAACCACCGCAACGTATATAACTATATTTGGATTGAAAAATCTCGATCTGTTCTAGTAAATATGGATAGTTATAGCTATGTGATGTTGGATATATGTTGAGATCAGCATGATAACGAAGCTAGAAACATCTGTATTCAAACAACATCAACGTTCATATATGTATCTCGGTTGAGATAGCACGGTGTAATTTGGTTTCGGTCTACAGATATATCTCCAAACATAAGCTTACATGTTGTCAGATTTATCTTCATGTAGTTTGACATACGTATTTCGATACATCTTCACGAAGATGGAATAATGTAGAGATCTATCAGTCTACGTAGATTGTCATATGTAGATAGATTTATCCCCAAGAAAGTGAATCTATCTGAATTGAACCACCGCAACGTATATAACTATAATTGGATTGAAATATCTCGATCTGTACTAGTAAATATGGGTTGTTTTAGCTATGTGATGTTGGATATATGTTGAGATAAGCATGATAACGAAGCTTGAAACATCTGTATTCAAACCACATCAACGTTCATATATGTATCTCGGTTGATATAGCACGATGTAATTTGGTTTCGGTCTACAGATATATCTCCAAACGTAAGCTTACATGTTGTCAGATTTATCTTCATGTAGTTTGACATACGTATATCGATACATCTTTACGAAGATGGAATAATGTAGAGATCTATCAGTCTACGTAGATTGTCATATGTAGATAGATTTATCCCCAAGAAACTGAATCTATCTGAATTGAACCACCACAACGTATATAACTATATTTGGATTGAAATATCTCGATCTGTTCAAGTAAATATTCGTTGTTATAGCTATGTGATGTTGGATATATGTTGAGATAAGCATGATAACGAAGCTTGAAACATCTGTATTCAAACCACATCAACGTTCATATATGTATCTCGGTTGATATCTCGATGTAATTTGGTTTTGGTCTACAGATATATCTCCAAACGTAAGCTTACATGTTGTCAGATTTATCTTCATGTAGTTTGACATACGTATATCGATACATCTTCACTAAGATGGAATAATGTATAGATCTATCAGTCTACGTAGATTGTCATATGTGGATACATTTATCCCCAAGAAACTGAATCTGTCTGAATTGAACCACCGCAACGTATATAACTATATTTGGATTGAAATATCTCGATCTGTTCTAGTAAATATGGATAGTTATAGCTATGTGATGTTGGATATATGTTGAGATAAGCATGATAACGAAGCTTGAAACATCTGTATTCAAACCACATCAACGTTCATATATGTATCTCGGTTGATATAGCACGATGTAATTTGGTTTCGGTCTACAGATATATCTCCAAACGTAAACTTACATGTGTCAGATTTATCTTCATGTAGTTTGACATACGTATATCGATACATCTTCACGAAGATGGAATAATGTAGAGATCTATCAGTCTACGTAGATTGTCATATGTAGATAGATTTATTCCCAAGAAAGTGAATCTATCTGAATTGAACCACCAAAACGTATATAACTATATTTCGATTGAAATATTTCGATCTGTACTAGTAAATATGGATAGTTATAGCTATGTGATGTTGGATATATGTTGAGATAAGCATGATAACGAAGCTTGAAACATCTGTATTCAAACCAAATCAACGTTCATATATGTATCTCGGTTGATATAGCACGATGTAATTTGGTTTCCGTCTACAGCCATATCTCCAAACGTAAGCTTACATGTTGTCAGATTTATGTTCATGTACTTTGACATACGTATATCGATACATCTTCACGAAGATGGAATAATGTAGAGATGTATCAGTCTACGTAGATTGTCATATGTAGATAGATTTATCCCCAAGAAAGTGAATCTATCTGAATTGAACCACCGCAACGTATATAATTATATTTGGATTGAAACATCTCGATCAGTTCTAGTAAATATGGATAGTTATAGCTATCTGATGTTATATATATATATATATATATATATATATATATATATATATATATATATATATATATATATATAGCAAGATGTAATTTGGTTTCGGTCTACAGATATATCTCCAAACGTAAGCTTACATGTTGTCAGATTTATCTTTCTGGAGTTTGACATACGTATATCGACACATCTTCACGAAGATGGAATAATGTAGAGATCTATCAGTCTACGTAGATTGCAATATGTAGATAGATTTCTCCCCAAGAAAGTGAATCTATCTGAATTGAACCACCGCAACGTATATAACTATATTTGGATTGAAATATCTCGATCTGTTCAAGTAAATATGGGTTGTTATAGCTATGTGATGTTGGATATATGTTGAGATAAGCATGATAACGAAGCTTGAAACATCTGTATTCAAACGACATCAACGTTCATATATGTATCTCGGTTGATATAGCACGATGTAATTTGATTTCGGTCTACAGATATATCTCCAAACGTAAGCTTCCATGTTGTCAGATTTATCTTCATGTAGTTTGACATACGTATATCGATACATCTTCACGAAGATGGAATAATGTAGAGATCTATCAGTCTACGTAGATTGTGATATGTAGATAGATTTATCCCCAAGAAAGTGAATCTGTCTGAATTGAACCACCGCAACGTATATAACTATATTTGGATTGAAATATCTCGATCTGTTCTAGTAAATATGCATAGTTATAGCCATGTGATGTTGGATATATGTTGAGATAAGCATGATAACGAAGCTTGAAACATCTGTATTCAAACGACATCAACTTTTGTATATGTACCTCGGTTGATAAAGCACAATGTAATTTGGTTTCGGTCTACAGATATATCTCCAAACGTAAGCTTACATGTTGTCAGATTTATCTTCATGTAGTTTGACAGGTATATCGATACATCTTCACGAAGATGGAATAATGTAGAGATCTATCAGTCTACGCAGATTGTCATTTGTAGATAGATTTATCCCCAAGAAAGTGAATCTATCTGAATTGAACCACCGCAACGTATATAACTATATTTGGATTGAAATATCTCGATCTGTTCAAGTAAATATGGATAGTTATAGCTATGTGATGTTTGATATATATAGCACGATGTAATTTGGTTTCGGTCTACAGATATATCTCCAATCGTAAGCTTATATGTTGTCAGATTTATCTTCATGTAGTTTGACATACGTATTTCGATTCATCTTCACGAAGATGGAATAATGTAGAGATCTATCAGTCTACGTAGATTGTCATATGTAGATAGATTTATCCCCAAGAAAGTGAATCTATCTGAATTGAACCACCGCAACGTATATAACTATATTTGGATTGAAATATCTCGATTTGTACTAGTAAATATGGATAGTTATAGCTATGTGATGTTGGATATATGTTGAGATAAGCATGATAACGAAGCTTGAAACATCTGCATTCAAACGACATCAACGTTCATATATGTATCTCGGTTGATATAGCACGATGTAATTTGGTTTCGGTCTACAGATATATCTCCAAACGTAAGCTTGCATGTTGTCAGATTTATCTTCATGTAGTTTGACATACGTATATCGATACATCTTCACGAAGATGGAATAATGTAGAGATCTATCAGTCTACGTAGATTGTCATATGTAGATAGATTTATCCCCAAGAAAGTGAATCTATCTGAATTGAACCACCACAACGTATATAACTATATTTGGATTGAAATATCTCGATCTGTTCTAGTAAATATGGATAGATATAGCTATGTCATGTTGGATACATATAGCACGATGTAATTTGGTTTCGGTCTACAGATATATCTCCAAACGTAAGATGACATGTTGTCAGATTTATCTTCATGTAGTTTGACATACGTATATCGATACATCTTCACGAAGATGGAATAATGTAGAGATCTATCGGTCTACGTAGGTTGTCATATGTAGATAGATTTATCCCCAAGAAAGTGAATCTATCTGAATTGAACCACCGCAACGTATATAACTATATTTGGATTGAAATATCTCGATCTGTTCTAGTAAATATGGATAGTTATAGGTATGTGATGTTGGATATATGTTGAGATAAGCATGATAACGAAGCTTGAAACATCTGTATTCAAACCAAATCAACGTTCATATATGTATCTCGGTTGACATAGCACGATGTAATTTGGTTTCGGTCTACAGATATATCTCCAAACGTAAGCTTACATGTTGTCAGATTTATCTTCATGTAGTTTGACATACGTATATCGATACATCTTCACGAAGATGGAATAATGTAGAGATCTATCAGTCTACGTAGATTGTCATATGTAGATAGATTTATCCCCAAGAAAGTAAACTATCTGACTTGAACCACCGCAACGTATATAACTATATTTGGATTGAAATATCTCGATCTGTTCTAGTAAATATGGATAGTTATAGCTATGTGATGTTGGATATATGTTGAGATAAGCATGATAACGAAGCTTGAAACATCTGTATTCAAACAACATCAACTTTTGTATATGTACCTCGGTTGATAAGGCACAATGTAATTTGGTTTCGGTCTACAGATATATCTCCAAACGTAAGCTTACATGATGTCAGATTTATCTTCATGTAGTTTGACATACGTATATCGATACATCTTCACGAAGATGGAATAATGTAGAGATCTATCAGTCTACGCAGATTGTCATTTGTAGATAGATTTATCCCCAAGAAAGTGAATCTATCTGAATTGAACCACCGCAACGTATATAACTATATTTGGATTGAAATATCTCGATCTGTTCTAGTAAATATGGATAGTTATAGCTATGTGATGCTTGATATATATAGCACGATGTAATTTGGTTTCGGTCTACAGATATATCTCCAAAGGTAAGCTTATATGTTGTCAGATTTATCTTCATGTAGTTTGACATACGTATTTCGATACATCTTCACGAAGATGGAATAATGTAGAGATCTATCAGTCTACGTAGATTGTCATATGTAGATAGATTTATCCCCAAGAAAGTGAATCTATCTGAATTGTACCACCGCAGCGTATATAACTATATTTGGATTAAAATATCTCGATCTGTACTAGTAAATATGGATAGTTATGTGATGTTGGATATATCTTGAGATAAGCATGATAACGAAGCTTGAAACATCTGTATTCAAACGACATCAACGTTCATATATGTATCTCGGTTGATATAGCACGATGTAATTTGGTTTCGGTCTACAGATATATCTCCAAACATAAGCTTACATGTTGTCAGATTTATCTTCATGTAGTTTGACATACGTATATCGATACATCTTCACGAAGATGGAATAATGTAGAGATCTATCAGTCTACGTAGATTGTCATATGTAGATAGATTTATCCCCAAGAAAGTGAATCTATCTGAATTGTACCACCGCAACGTATATAACTATATTTGGATTAAAATATCTCGATCTGTACTAGTAAATATGGATAGTTATAGGTATGTGATGTTGGATATATGTTGAGATAAGCATGATAACGAAGCTTGAAACATCTGTATTCAAACCACATCAACGTTCATATATGTATCTCGGTTGATATAGCACGATGTAATTTGGTTTCGGTCTACAGATATATCTCCAAACGTAAGCTTACATGTTGTCAGATTTATCTTCATGTAGTTTGACATACGTATATCGATACATCTTCACGAAGATGGAATAATGTAGAGATCTATCAGTCTACGTAGATTGTCATATGTAGATAGATTTATCCCCAAGAAAGTGAATCTATCTGAATTGAACCACCACAACGTATATAACTATATTTGGATTGAAACATCTCGATCTGTTCTAGTAAATGTGGATAGTTATAGCTATGTGATGTTGGATACATATAGCACGATGTAATTTGGTTTCGGTCTACAGATATATCTCCAAACGAAATCTTACATGTTGTCAGATTTATTTTCATGTAGTTAGACATACGTATATCGATACATCTTCACGAATAATGAATAATGTAGAGATCTATCAGTCTACGTAGATTGTCATATGTAGATAGATTTATCCCCAAGAAAGTGAATCTATCTGAATTGAACCACCGCAACGCATATAACTATATAATTGGATTGAAATATCTCGATCTGTTCTAGTAAATATGGATAGTTATAGCTATGTGATGTTGGATATATGTTGAGATAAGCATGATAACGAAGCTTGAAACATCTGTATTCAAACCACATCAACGTTCAGATATGTATCTCGGTTGATATAGCACGATGTAATTTGGTTTCCGTCTACAGATATATCTCCAAACGTGAACTTACATGTTGTCAGATTTATCTTCATGTAGTTTGACATACGTATATCGATACATCTTCACGAAGATGGAATAATGTAGAGATCTATCAGTCTACGTAGATTGTCATATGTAGATAGATTTATCCCCAAGAAAGTGAATCTATCTGAATTGAACCACCACAACGTATATAACTATATTTGGATTGAAATATCTCGATCTGTTCAAGAAAATATGGGTTGTTTTAGCTATGTGATGTTGGATATATGTTGAGATAAGCATGATAACGAAGCTTGAAACATCTGTATTCAAACCACATCAACGTTCATATATGTATCTCGGTTGATATAGCACGATGTAATTTGGTTTCGATCTAGAGATATATCTCCAAACGTAATCTTACATGTTGTCAGATTTATTTTCATGAAGTTTGACATACGTATAGCTATACATCTTCACGAAGATGGAATAATGTAGAAATCTATCAGTCTACGTAGATTGTCATATGTGGATAGATTTATCCCGAAGAAAGTGAATCTATCTGAATTGAACCACCGCAACGTATATAACTATATTTCGATTGAAATATCTCGATCTGTTCCAGTAAATTTGGATAGTTATAGCTATGTGATGTTGGATATATGTTGAGATAAGCATGATAACGAAGCTTGAAACATCTGTATTCAAACGACATCAACGTTCATATATGTATCACGGTTGATATAGCACGATGTAATTTGGTTTCCGTCTACAGCCATATCTCCAGATATAAGCTTACATGTTGTCAGATTTATCTTCATGTAGTTTGACATACGTATATCGATACATCTTCACGAAGATGGAATAATGTTGAGATCTATCAGTCTACGTAGATTGTCATATATAGATAGATTTATCCCCAAGAAAGTGAACCTATCTGATTTGAACCACCGCAACGTAAATGACTATATTTGGATTGAAATATCTCGATCTGTTCTAGTAAATATGGATAGTTATAGCTATGCGATGTAGGATATATGTTCAGATAAGAATGATAACGAAGCTTGAAACATCTGTATTCAACCACATTAACGTTGATATATGTATCTCAATTGATATAGCTGGATGTAAATTGAATTCGGTGTACAGTTATATCTCCAAACGTCAGCTTACATGTTATCAGATTTATCTTCATGTAGTTTGTTATAGGTATATAGATACGTTTGCACGTATATCGAAATACGTAGATATATATGAGTCTACGTAGATTGCCATATGTAGATGTAATATTCAGGTAAAGAGTGAATCTAGATGAATTGGAAATCATCGACAAAGATAATTGTAATTGGATTGAAAATTCTCGATGTATTTCGTTTAATGTAGATAGTAATAGCTATGTGTAGGTGGATAAATGTTGAGAAATGCAGCTTAACTAAGATGGAATAATCTTATATCAGACATCTCCACTTTGACAGATGAATCTCGATCGATATAGAACTATGTGATTTGGTTACTGGCTATAGATATGTCTCCAGACATAAGCTTACATGTTGTCAGATTTATCTTCATGTAGTTTGACATACGTATATCGATACATCTTCACGAAGATGGAATAATGTAGAGATCTATCAGTCTAAGTAGATTATCATATGTTGATAGATCTTTCCCCAAGAAAGTGAATCTATCTGAATTGAACCACCGCAACGTATATGACTATATGTGGATTGAAATATCTCGATCTGTTCTAGTAAATATGGATAGTTATAGCTATGTGATGTTGGATATATGTTGAGATAAGCATGATAACAAAGCTTGAAACATCTGTATTCAACCACATCAACGTTGATATATGTATCTCAATTGATTTAGTTCGATGTAATTTGATTTCGGTCCACAGTTATATCTCCAAACGTAAGCTTACATGTTGTCAGATTTATCTTCATGTAGTTTGTTATAGTTATATAGATACGTTTGCACGTAGATGGAAATACGTAGATATATATGAGTCTACGTAGATTGCCATATGTAGATGTAATATTCAGGTAAAGAGTGAATCTAGCTGAATTGGAAATCATCGACAAAGATAGTTGTAATTGGATTGAAAATTCTCGATGTATTTCGTTTAATGTAGATAGTAATAGCTATGTGTAGGTGGATATATGTTGAGAAATGCAACTTAACTAAGATGGACTAATCTGATATCAGACATCTCAACTTTGATAGATGAATCTCGACTGATATAGAACTATGTGATTTGGTTACTGGCTATAGATATGTCTCCAGACATAAGCTTACATGTTGTCAGATTTATCTTCATGTAGTTTGACATACGTATATCGATACATCTTCACGAAGATGGTATAATATAGAGATCTATCAGTCTAAGTAGATTATCATATGTTGGTAGATCTTTCCCCAAGAAAGTGAATCTATCTGAATTGAACCACCGCAACGTATATGACTATATGTGGATTGAAATATCTCGATCTGATCTAGTAAATATGGATAGTTATAGCAATGGGATGTTGGATATATGTTGAGATAAGCATGATAACGAAGCTTGAAACATCTGTATTCAACCACATTAACGTTGATATATGTATCTCAATTGACATAGCTCGATGTAGTTTGAATTAGGTGTACAGTTCTATCTCCAAACGTCAGCTTACATGTTATCAGATTTATCTTCATGTAGTTTGTTATAGGTATATATATACATTTGCACGTAGATCTAAATACGTAGATATATATGAGTCTACGTAGATTGCCATATGTAGATGTAATATTCAGGTAAAGAGTGAATCTAGCTGAATTGGAAATCATCGACAAAGATAATTGTAATTGGATTGAAAATTCTCGATGTATTTCGTTTAATGTAGATAGTAATAGCTATGTGTAGGTGGATATATGTTGAGAAATGCAACTTAACGAAGATGGAATAATCTGATATCAGACATCTCAACTTTGATAGATGAATCTCGATTGATATAGAACTATGTGATTTGGTTACTGGCTATAGATATGTCTCCAGACATAAGCTTACATGTTGTCAGATTTATCTTCATGTAGTTTGACATACGTATATCGATACATCTTCACGAAGATGGAATAATGTAGAGATCTATCAGTCTAAGTAGATTATCATATGTTGATAGATCTTTCCCCAGGAAAGTGAATCTATCTGAATTGAACCACCGCAACGTATATGACAATATGTGGATTGAAATATCTCGATCTGTTCTAGTAAATATGGATAGTTATAGCTATGTGATGTTGGATATATGTTGAGATAAGCATGATAACGAAGCTTGAAACATCTGTATTCAACCACATCAACGTTGATATATGTATCTCAATTGATATAGCTCGATGTAATTTGATTTCGGTCCACAGTTATATCTCCAAACGTCAGCTTACATGTTATCAGATTTATCTTCATGTAGTTTGTTATAGGTATATAGATACGTTTGCACGTAGATGGAAATATGTAGATATATATTAGTCTACGTAGATTGCCATATGTAGATGTAATATTCAGGTAAAGAGTGAATCTAGCTGAATTGCAAATCATCGACAAAGATAGTTGTAAATGGATTGAAAAATCTCGATGTATTTAGTTTAATGTGGATAGTTATAGCTATGTGTAGGTGGATATATGATGAGATTAGCATGATAACGAAGCTTGAAACATCTGTATTCAACCACATCAACGTTGATATATGTATCTCGATTGATATAGCACAATGTAATTTGGTTTCGGATTACAGTTATATCTCCAAACGTCAGCTTACATGTTGTCAGATTTATCTTCATGTAGTTTGTTATAGGTATATAGATACGTTTGCACGTAGATGGAAATACGTAGATATATATTAGTCTACGTAGATTGCCATATGTAGATGCAATATTCAGGTAAAGAGTGAATCTAGCTGAATTGGAAATCATCGACAAAGATAGTTGTAATTCGATTGAAAATTCTCGATGTATGTCGTTTAATGTAGATAGTAATAGCTATGTGTAAGTGGATATATGTTGAGAAATGCAACTTAACTAAGATGGAATAATCTGATATCAGACATCTCAACTTTGATAGATGAATCTCGATTGATATAGAACTATGTGATTTGGTTACTGGCTATAGATATGTCTCCAGACATAAGCTTACATGTTGTCAGAATTATCTTCAGGTAGTTTGACATACGTATATCGATACATCTTCACGAAGATGGAATAATGTAGAGATCTATCAGTCTAAGTAGATTATCATATGTTGATAGATCTTTCCCCAAGAAAGTGAATCTATCTGAATTGAACCACCGCAACGTATATGACTATATGTGGATTGAAATATCTCGATCTGTTCAAGTAAATAAGGATAGTTATAGCTATGTGATGTTTTATATATGTTGAGATAAGCATGATAACAAAGCTTGAAACATCTGTATTCAACCACATCAACGTTGATATATGTATCTCAATTGATATAGCTCGATGTAATTTGAATTCGGTCTACAGTTATATCTCCAAACGTCAGCTTACATGTTATCAGATTTATCTTCATGTAGTTTGTTATAGGTATATAGATACGTTTGCACGTACATGGAAATACGTAGATATATATGAGTCTACGTAGAATGCCATATGTAGATGTAATATTCAGGTAAAGAGTGAATCTAGATGAATTGGAAATCATGAGAAAGATAGTTGTAATTGGATTGAAAATTCTCGATGTATATCGTTTAATGTAGATAGTAATAGCTATGGGTAGGTGGATATATGTTGAGAAATGCAACTTAACTAAGATGGAATAATCTGATATCAGACATCTCAACTTTGATAGATGAATCACGATTGATATAGAACTATGTGATTTGGTTACTGGCTATAGATATGTCTCCAGACATAAGCTTACATGTTGTCAGATTTATCTTCATGTAGTTTGACATACGTATATCGATACATCTTCACGAAGATGGAATAATGTAGAGATCTATCAGTCTAAGTAGATTATCATATGTTGATAGATCTTTCCCCAAGAGAGTGAATCTATATGAACTGAGCCACCGCAACGTATATGACTATATTTGCATTGAAATATCTCGATCTGTTCTAGTAAATATGGATAGTTATAGCTTTGTGATGTTGGATATATGTTGAGATAAGCATGATAACGAAGCTTGAAACATCTGTATTCAACCACATCAACGTTGATATATGTATCTCAATTGATATAGCTCGACGTAATTTGATTTCGGTCCACAGTTATATCTCCAAACGTAAGCTTACATGTTGTCAGATTTATCTTCATGTAGTTTGTTATAGGTATATAGATACGTTTGCACGTAGATTGAAATATGTAGATATATATTAGTCTACGTAGATTGCCATATGTAGATGTAATATTCAGGTAAAGAGTGAATCTAGAAGAATTGCAAATCATCGACAAAGATAGTTGTAAATAGATTGAAAAATCTCGATGTATTTAGTTTAATGTGGATAGTTATAGCTATGTGTAGGTGGATATATGTTGAGATTAGCATGATAACGAAGCTTGAAACATCTGTATTCAACCACATCAACGCTGATATATGTATCTCAATTGATATAGCTCGATGTAATTTGATTTCGGTCTACAATTATATCTCCAAACGTAAGATTACATGTCAGAATTATCTTCATATAGTTTGTTATAGGTATATAGATACGTTTGCACGTAGATGGAAATATGTAGATATATATTAGTCTACGTAGATTGCCATATGTAGATGTAATATTCATGTAAAGAGTGAATCTAGCTGAATTGGAAATCATCGACAAAGATAGTTGTAATTGGATTGAAAAATCTCGATGTATTTCGTTTAATTTGGATAGTTATAGCTATGTGTAGGTGGATATATGTTGAGAGATGCAACTTAACTAAGATGGATTAATCTGATATCAGATATCCCAACTTTGATAGATGAATCTCGATTTATATAGAACTATGTGCTTTGGTTACTGGCTATAGATATGTCTCCAGACATAAGCTTACATGTTGTCAGATTTATCTTCATGTAGTTTGACATACGTATATCGATGCATCTTCACGAAGATGGAATAATGTAGAGATATATCAGTCTAAGTAGATTATCATATGTAGATAGATCTTTTCCCAAGAAAGTGAATCTATCTGAATTGAACCACCGCAACGTATATGACTATATTTGGATTGAAATATCTCGATCTGTTCTAGTAAATATGGATAGTTATAGCTATGTGATGTTGGATATATGTTGAGATTTGCATGATAACGAAGCTTGAAACATCTGTATTCAACCACAAAAACGTTGATATATGTATCTCGATTGATATAGCACGATGTAATTTGGTTTCGGATTACAGTTGTATCTCCAAACGTCAGCTTACATGTTGTCAGTTTTATCTTCATGTACTTTGTTATAGGTATATAGATACGTTTGCACGTAGATGGAAATACGTAGATATATATTAGTCTACGTGGATTGCCATATGTAGATGTAATATTCAGGTAAAGAGTGAATCTAGCTGAATTTGAAATTATCGACAAAGATAGTTGTAATTGGATTGAAAAATCTAGATGTATTTCGTTTAATGTGGATAGTTATAGGTATGTGTAAGTGGATATATGTTGAGAGATGCAACTTAACTAAGATGGAATAATCTGATATCAGACATCTCAACTTTGATAGATGAATCTCGATTGATATAGAACTATGTGATTTGGTTACTGGCTATAGATATGTCTCCAGACATAAGCTTACATGTTGTCAGATTAATCTTCATGTAGTTTGACATACGTATATCGATACATCTTCACGAAGATGGAATAATGTAGAGATCTATCAGTCTAAGTAGATTATCATATGTTGATTGATCCTTCCCCAAGAAAGTGAATCTATCTGAATTGAACCACCGCAACGTATACGACTATATGTGGATCGAAATATCTCGATCTGTTCTAGTAAATATGGATAGTTATAGCTATGTGATGTTGGATATATGTTGAGATAATATAGCTTGATGTAATTTGAATTCGGTGTACAGTTATATCTCCAAACGTCAGCTTACACGTTATCAGATTTATCTTCATGTAGTTTGTTATAGGTATATAGATACGTTTGCACGTAGATCGAAATACGTAGATATATATGAGTCTACGTAGATTGCCATATGTAGATGTAATATTCAGGTAAAGAGTGAATCTAGATGAATTGGAAATCATCGACAAAGATAGTTGTAATAGGATTGAAAATTCTCGATGTATTTCGTTTAATGTAGATAGTAATAGCTATGTGTAGGTTGATATATGTTGAGAAATGCAATTCAACTAAGATGGAATAATCTGATATCAGACATCTCAACTTTGATAGATGAATCTCGATTGATATAGAACTATGTGATTTGGTTACTGGCTATAGATATGTCTCCAGACATAAGCTTACATGTTGTCAGATTTATCTTCATGTAGTTTGACATACGTATATCGATACATCTTCACGAAGATGGAATAATGTAGAGATCTATCAGTCTAAGTAGATTATCATATGTTGATAGATCTTTCCCCAAGAAAGTGAATCTATCTGAATTGAACCACCGCAACGTATATGACTATATTTGCATTGAAATATCTCGATCTGTTCTAGTAAATATGGATAGTTATAGCTATGTGATGTTGGATATATGTTGAGATAAGCATGATAACGAAGCTTGAAACATCTGTATTCAACCACATCAACGTTGAGATATGTATCTCAATTGATATAGCTCGATGTAATTTGATTTCGGTCTACAGTTATATCCCCAAACGTAAGCTTACATGTTATCAGATTTATCTTCATGTAGTTTGTTATAGGTATATAGATACGTTTGCACGTAGATGGAAATATGTAGATATATATTAGTCTACGTAGATTGCCATATGTAGATGTAATTTTCAGGTAAAGAGTGAATCTAGCTGAATTGGAAATCATCGACAAAGATAGTTGTAATTGGATTGAAAAATCTCAATGTATTTCGTTTAATGTGGATAGTTATAGCTAAGTGTAGGTGGATATATGGTGAGAGATCCAACTTAACTAAGATGGAATAATCTGATATCAGACATCTCAACTTTGATAGATGAATTTCGATTGATATAGAACTATGTGATTTGGTTACTGGCTATAGATATGTCTCCAGACATAAGCGTACATGTTGTCAGATTTATCTTCATGTAGTTTGACATACGTATATCGATACATCTTCACGAAGATGGAATAATGTAGAGATCTATCAGTCTACGTAGATTATCATATGTACTTAGATCTTTCCCCAAGAAAGTGAATCTATCTGAATTGAACCACCGCAACGTATATGACTATATTTGGATTGAAATATCTCGATCTGTTCTAGTAAATATGGAAAGTTAAAGCTATGTGATGTTGGATATATGTTGAGATAAGCATGATAACGAAGGTTGAAACATCTGTATTCAACCCCATCAACGTTGATATATGTATCTCAATTGATATAGCTCGATGTAATTTGATTTCGGTCTACAGTTATATCTCCAAACGTAAGCTTACATGTTATCAGATTTATCTTCATGTAGTTTGTTATAGGTATATAGACACGTTTCCACGTAGATGGAAATACGTAGATATATATTTGTCTACGTAGATTGCCATATGTAGATGTAATATTCAGGTAAAGAGTGAATCTAGCTGAATTGCAAATCATCGACAAAGATAGTTGTAAATGGATTGAAAAATCTCGATGTATTTCGTTTAATGTGGATAGTTATAGCTATGTGTAGGTAGATATATGTTGAGAGATGCAACTTAACTAAGATGGAATGATCTAATATCAGACATCTCAACTTTGATAGATGAATCTCGATTCATATAGAACTATGTGATTTGGATTCTGGCTATAGATATGTCTCCAGACATAAGCTTACATGTTGTCAGATTTATCTTCATGTAGTTTGTCATACGTATATCGATACATCTTCACGAAGATGAAATAATGTTGTGATCTACCAGTCTACGTAGATTCTCATATGTAGATAGATATATCCCCAAGAAAGTAAATCTATCTGAATTGAGCCACCGCAACGTATATGACTATATTTGGATTGAAATATCTCGATCTGTTCTAGTAAATATGGATAGTTATAGCTATGTGATGTTGGATATATGTTGAGATAAGCATGATAACGCAGCTTGAAACATCTGCATTCAACCACATCAACGTTGATATAAGGATCTCAACTGATATAGCTCGATGTAATTTCATTTCGGTCTACAGTTATATCTCCAAACGTAAGCTTACATGTCAGGTTTATCTTCATATAGTTTGTTATAGGTATATAGATACGTTTGCACGTAGATGGAAAGATGTAGATATATATTAGTCTACGTAGATTGCCATATGTAGATGTAATATTCAGGTAAAGAGTGAATCTAGCTGAATTGGAAATCATCGACAAAGATAGTTGTAATTGGATTGAAAAATCTCGATGTATTTCGTTTAATGTGGATAGTTATAGCTATGTGTAGGTGGATATATGTTAAGAGATGCAACTTAACTAAGATGGAATAATCTGATATCAGACATCCCAACTTTGATAGATGAATCTCGATTGATATAGAACTATGTGATTTGGTTACTGGCTATAGATATGTCTCCAGACATAAGCTTACATGTTGTCAGATTTATCTTCATGTAGTTTGACATACGTATATCGATACATCTTCACGAAGACGGAATAATGTAGAGATCTATCAGTCTACGTAGATTATCATATGTAGTTAGATCTTATCCCCAAGAAAGTAAATCTATCTGAATTGAGATACCGCAACGTATATGACTATATTTGGATTGAAATATCTCGATCTGTTCTTGTAAATATGGATAGTTATAGCTATGTGATGTTGGATATATGTTGAGATAAGCATGATAACGAAGCTTGAAACATCTGTATTCAACCACATCAACGTTGAGATATGTATCTCAATTGATATAGCTCGATGTAATTTGATTTCGGTCTACAGTTATATCTCCAAACGTAAGCTTACATGTTATCAGATTTATCTTCATGTAGTTTGTTATAGGTATATAGATACGTTTGCACGTACATGGAAATATGTAGATATATATTAGTCTACGTAGATTGCCATATGTAGATGTAATATTCAGGTGAAGAGTGAATCTAGCTGAATTGGAAATCATCGACAAAGATAGTTGTAATTGGATTGAAAAATCTCAATGTATTTCGTTTAATGTGGATAGTTATAGCTAAGTGTAGGTGGATATATGTTGAGAGATCCAACTTAACTAAGATGGAATAATCTGATATCAGACATCTCAACTTTGATAGATGAATCTCGATTGATATAGAACTATGTGATTTGGTTACTGGCTATAGATATGTCTCCAGACATAAGCTTACATGTTGTCAGATTTATCTTCATGTAGTTTGACATACGTATATCGATACATCTTCACGAAGATGGAATAATGTAGAGATCTATCAGTCTACGTAGATTATCATATGTACTTAGATCTTTCCCCAAGAAAGTGAATCTATCTGAATTGAACCACCGCAACGTATATGACTATATTTGGATTGAAATATCTCGATCTGTTCTAGTAAATATGGATAGTTATAGCTATGTGATGTTGGATATATGTTGAGATAAGCATGATAACGAAGGTTGAAACATCTGTATTCAACCACATCAACGTTGATATATGTATCTCAATTGATATAGCTCGATGTAATTTGATTTCGGTCTACAGTTATATGTCCAAACGTAAGCTTACATGTTATCAGAATTATCTTCATGTAGTTTGTTATAGGTATATAGACACGTTTCCACGTAGATGGAAATACGTAGATATATATTTGTCTACGTAGATTGCCATATGTAGATGTAATATTCAGGTAAAGAGTGAATCTAGCTGAATTGCAAATCATCGACAAAGATAGTTGTAAATGGATTGAAAAATCTCCATGTATTTCGTTTAATGTGGATAGTTATAGCTATGTGTAGGTAGATATATGTTGAGAGATGCAACTTCACTAAGATGGAATGATCTGATATCAGACATCTCAACTTTGATAGATGAATCTCGATTCATATAGAACTATGTGATTTGGTTTCTGGCTATAGATATGTCTCCAGACATAAGCTTACATGTTGTCAGATTTATCTTCATGTAGTTTGTCATACGTATATAGATACATCTTCACGAAGATGGAATAATGTAGAGATCTATCAGTCTAAGTAGATTATCATATGTAGTTAGATCTTTCCCCAAGAAAGTGAATCTATCTGAATTGAACCACCGCAACGTATATGACTATATTTGGATTGAAATATCTAGATCTGTTCTAGTAAATATTGATAGTTATAGCTATGTGATGTTGGATATATGTTGAGATAAGCATGATAACGAAGCTTGAAACATCTGTATTCAACCACATCAACGTTGATATATGTATCTCAATTGATATAACTCGATGTAATTTGATTTCGGTCTACAGTTATATCTCCAAACGTAAGCTTGCATGTTGTCAGAGTTATCTTCATGTAGATTGTTATAGCTATATAGATACGTTTGCACGTAGATGGAAATATGTAGATATATATTAGTCTACGTAGATTGCCAAATGTAGATGTAATATTCAGGTAAAGAGTGAATCTAGATGAATTGGAAATTATCGACAAAGATAGTTGTAATTGGATTGAAAAATCTCGATGTATTTCGTTTAATGTAGATATTTATAGCTATGTGTAGGTGGATATATGTTGAGAGATGCAACTTAACTAAGATGGAATAATCTGATATCAGACATCACAACTTTGATAGATGAATCTCGATTGATATAGAACTATGTGATTTGGGTACTGGCTATAGATATGTCTCCAGACATAAGCTTACATGTTGTCAGATTTATCTTCATGTAGTTTGACATACGTATATCGATACATCTTCACGAAGATGGAATAATGTAGAGATCTATCAGTCTACGTAGATAATCATATGTAGATAGATATATCCCCATGAATGTAAATCTATATGATCTGAGCCACCGCAACGTATATGACTATATTTGGATTGAAATATCTCGATCTGTTCTAGTAAATATGGATAGTTATAGCTATGTGATGTTGGATATATGTTGAGATAAGCATGATAACGAATCTTGAAACATCTGTATTCAACCACATCAACGTTGATATATGTATCTCAATTGATATAGCTCGATGTAATTTGATTTCGGTCTACAGTTATATCTCCAAACGTAGGCTTAATTGTCAGATTTATCTTCATGTAGTTTGTTATAGGTATATAGATACGTTTGCACGTAGATGGAAATATGTAGATATATATTAGTCTACGTGGATTGCCAAATGTAGATGTAATATTCAGGTAAAGAGTTAATGTAGATGAATTGGAAATCATCGACAAAGATAGTTGTAATTAGATTGGAAATCTTGATGTATCTCGTTTAATGTGGATAGTTATAGCTATGTGTAGGTGGATATATGTTGAGAGATGCAACTTAACTAAGATGGAATAATCTGATATGAGACATCTCAACTTTGATAGATGAATCTCGATTGATATAGAACTATGTGATTTGGTTACTGGCTATAGATATGTCTCCAGACATAAGCTTACATGTTGTCAGATTTATCTTCATGTAGTTTGACATACGTATATCGATACATCTTCACGAAGATGGAATAATGTAGAAATCTATCAGTCTACGTAGATTCTCATATGTAGATAGATATATCCCCAAGAAAGTAAATCTAACTGAATTGAGATACCGCAACGTATATGACTATATTTGGATTGAAATATCTCGATCTGTTCTAGTAAATATGGATAGTTATAGCTATGTGATGTTGGATATATGTTGAGATAAGCATGATAACGAAGCTTGAAACATCTGTATTCAACCACATCAACGTTGAGATATGTATCTCAATTGATATAGCTCGATGTAATTTGATTTCGGTCTACAGTTATATCTCCAAACGTAAGCTTACATGTTGTCAGATTTATCTTCATGTAGTTTGTCATACGTATATCGATACATCTTCACGAAGATGGAATAATGTAGAGATCTATGAGTCTAAGTAGGTTATCATATGTAGTTAGATCTTTCCCCAAGAAAGTGAATCTATCTGAATTGAACCACCGCAACGTAAATGACTATATTTGTATTGAAATATCTCGATCTGTTCTAGTAAATATGGATAGTTATAGCTATGTGATGTTGGATATATGTTGAGATAAGCATGATAACGAAGCTTGAAACATCTGTATTCAACCACATCAACGTTGATATATGTATCTCAATTGATATAACTCGATGTAATTTGATTTCGGTCTACAGTTATATCTCCAAACGTAAGCTTACATGTTGTCAGAGTTATCTTCATGTAGTTTGTTATAGCTATATAGATACGTTTGCACGTAGATGGAAATATGAAGATATATATTAGTCTACGTAGATTGCCATATGTAGATGTAATATTCAGGTAAAGAGTGAATCTAGATGAATTGGAAATTATCGACAAAGATAGTTGTAATTGGATTGAAAAATCTCGATGTATTTCGTTTAATGTAGATATTTATAGCTATGTGTAGGTGGATATATGTTGAGAGATGCAACTTAACTAAGATGGAATAATCTGATATCAGACATCACAACTTTGATAGATGAATCTCGATTGCTATAGAACTATGTGATTTGGGTACTGGCTATAGATATGTCTCCAGACATAAGGTTACATGTTGTCAGATTTATCTTCATGTAGTTTGACATACGTATATCGATACATCTTCACGAAGATGGAATAATGTACAGATCTATCAGTCTACGTAGATAATCATATGTAGATAGATATATCCCCAAGAATGTAAATCTATATGAACTGAGCCACCGCAACGTATATGACTATATTTGGATTGAAATATCTCGATCTGTTCTAGTAAATATGGATAGTTATAGCTATGTGATGTTGGATATATGTTGAGATAAGCGTGATAACGAATCTTGAAACATCTGTATTCAACCACATCAACGTTGATATATGTATCTCAATTGATATAGCTCGATGTAATTTGATTTCGGTCTACAGTTATATCTCCAAACGTAGGCTTACTTGTCAGATTTATCTTCATGTAGTTTGTTATAGGTATATAGATACGTTTACACGTAGATGGAAATATGTAGATATATATTAGTCTACGTAGATTGCCTAATGTAGATGTAATATTCAGGTAAAGAGTTAATGTAGATGAATTGGAAATCATCGACAAAGATAGTTGTAATTGGATTGGAAATCTTGATGTATTTCGTTTAATGTGGATAGTTATAGCTATGTGTAGGTGGATATATGTTGAGAGATGCAACTTAACTAAGATGGAATAATCTGATATGAGACATCTTAACTTTGATAGATGAATCACGATTGATATAGAACTATGTGATTTGGTTACTGGCTATAGATATGTCTCCAGACATAAGCTTACATGTTGTCAGATTTATCTTCATGTAGTTTGACATACGTATATCGATACATCTTCACGAAGATGGAATAATGTAGAGATCTATCAGTCTACGTAGATTCTCATATGTGGATAGATATATCCCCAAGAAAGTAAATCTATCTGAATTGAGATACCGCAACGTATATGACTATATTTGGATTGAAATATCTCGATCTGTTCTAGTAAATATGGATAGTTATAGCTATGTGATGTTGGATATATGTTGAGATAAGCATGATAACGAAGCTTGAAACATCTGTATTCAACCACATCAACGTTGAGATATGTATCTCAATTGATATAGCTCGATGTAATTTGATTTCGGTCTACAGTTATATCTCCAAACGTAAGCTTACATGTTATCAGATTTATCTTCATGTAGTTTGTTATAGGTATATAGATACGTTTGCACGTAGATGGAAATATGTAGATATATATTAGTCTACGTAGATTGCCATATGTAGATGTAATATTCAGGTAAAGAGTGAATCTAGCTGAATTGGAAATCATCGACAAAGATAGTTGTAATTGGATTGAAAAATCTCAATGTATTTCGTTTAATGTGGATAGTTATAGCTAAGTGTAGGTGGATATATGTTGAGAGATCCAACTTAACTAAGATGGAATAATCTGATATCAGACATCTCAACTTTGATAGATGAATCTCGATTGATATAGAACTATGTGATTTGGTTACTGGCTATAGATATGTCTCCAGACATAAGCTTGCATGTTGTCAGATTTATCTTCATGTAGTTTGTCATACGTATATCGATACATCTTCACGAAGATGGAATAATGTAGAGATCTATCAGTCTACGTAGATTATCATATGTACTTAGATCTTTCCCCAAGAAAGTGAATCTATCTGAATTGAACCACCGCAACGTATATGACTATATTTGGATTGAAATATCTCGATCTGTTCTAGTAAATATGGATAGTTATAGCTATGTGATGTTGGATATATGTTGAGATAAGCATGATAACGAAGCTTGAAACATCTGTATTCAACCACATCAACGTTGATATATGTATCTCGATTGATATAGCACGATGTAATTTGGTTTCGGTCTACAGTTATGTCTCCAAACGTAAGCTTGCATGTTGTCAGATTTATCTTCATGTAGTTTGTTATAGGTATATAGATACGTTTGCACGTAGATGGAAATACGTAGATATATATTAGTCTACGTAGATTGCCAGATGTAGATGTAATATTCAGGTAAAGAGTGAATCTAGCTGAATTGCAAATCATCGACAAAGATAGTTGTAAATGGATTGAAAAATCTCGATGTATTTCGTTTAATGTGGATAGTTATAGCTAAGTGTAGGTGGATATATGTTGAGAGATCCAACTTAACTAAGATGGAATAATCTGATATCAGATATCTCAACTTTGATAGATGAATCTGGATTGATATAAAACTATGTGATTTGGTTACTGGCTATAGATATGTCTCCAGACATAAGCTTACATGTTGTCAGATTTATCTTCATGTAGTTTGACATACGTATATCGATACATCTTCACGAAGATGGAATAATGTAGAGATCTATCAGTCTACGTAGATTATCATATGTACTTAGATCATTCCCCAAGAAAGTGAATCTATCTGAATTGAACCACCGCAACGTATATAACTATATTTGGATTGAAATATCTCGATCTGTTCTAGTAAATATGGATAGTTATAGCTATGTGATGTTGGATATATGTTGAGATTAGCATGATAACGAAGCTTGAAACATCTGTATTCAACCACATCAACGTTGAGATATGTATCTCAATTGATATAGCTCGATGTAATTTGATTTCGGTCTACAGTTATATCTCCAAACGTAAGCTTACATGTTGTCAGATTTATCTTCATGTAGTTTGTTATAGGTATATAGATACGTTTGCACGTAGATGGAAATACGTAGATATATATTAGTCTACGTAGATTGCCAGATGTAGATGTAATATTCATGGAAATAGTTAATGTAGATGATTTGGAAATCATCGACAAAGATAGTTGTAAATGGATTGAAAAATCTCGATGTATTTCGTTTAATGTGGATAGTTATAGCTATGTGTAGGTAGATATATGTTGAGAGATGCAACTTAACTAAGATGGAATGATCTGATATCAGACATCTCAACTTTGATAGATGAATCTCGATTGATATAGAACTATGTGATTTGGTTACTGGCTATAGATATGTCTCCAGACATAAGCTTACATGTTGTCAGATTTATCTTCATGTAGTTTGACATACGTATATCGATACATCTTCACGAAGATGGAATAATGTAGAGATCTATTAGTCTAAATAGATTATCATATGTAGTTAGATCTTTTCCCAAGAAAGTGAATCTATCTGAATTGAACCACCGCAACGTATATGACTATATTTGGATTGAAATATCTCGATCTGTTCTAGTAAATATGGATAGTTATACCAATGTGATGTTGGATATATGTTGAGATTAGCATGATAACGAAGCTTGAAACATCTGTATTCAACCACATCAACGTTGAGATATGTATCTCAATTGATATAGCTCGATGTAATTTGATTTCGGTCTACAGTTATATCTCCAAACGTAAGCTTACATGTTGTCAGATTTATCTTCATGTAGTTTGTTATAGGTATATAGATACGTTTGCACGTAGATGGAAATATGTAGATATATATTAGTCTACGTAGATTGCCATATGTAGATGTAATATTCAGGTAAAGAGTGAATCTAGCTGAATAGGAAATCATCGACAAAGATAGTTGTAATTGGATTGAAAAATCTCAATGTATTTCGATTAATGTGGATAGTTATAGCTATGTGTAGGTGGATATATGTGGAGAGATGCAACTGAACTAAGATGGAATAATCTCATATCAGACATCACAACTTTGATAGATGAATCTCGATTGATATAGAACTATGTGATTTGGTTACTGGCTATAGATATGTCTCCAGACATAGGCTTAAATGTTGTGAGATTTATCTTCATGTAGTTTGACATACGTATATCGATACATCTTCACGAAGATGGAATAATGTAGAGATCTATCAGTCTAAGTAGATTATCATATGTAGATAGATCTTTCCCCAAGAAAGTGAATCTATCTGAATTGAACCACCGCAACGTACATGACTATATTTGGATTGAAATATCTCGATCTGTTCTAGTAAATATGGATAGTTATAGTTATGTGATGTTGGATATATATTGAGATAAGCATGATAACGAAGCTTGGAACATCTGTATTCAACCACATCAACGTTGATATATGTATCTCGAATGATATAGCACGATGTAATTTGGTTTCGGTCTACAGTTATGTCTTCAAACGTAAGCTTACATGTTGTCAGATTTATCTTCTTGTAGTTTGTTATAGGTATATAGATACGTTTGCACGTAGATGGAAATACGTAGATATATATTAGTCTACGTAGATTGCCATATGTAGATGTGATATTCAGGTAAAGAGTGAATCTAGCTGAATTGCAAATCATCGACAAAGATAGTTGTAATTGGATTGAAAAATCTCGATGTATTTCGTTTAATGTAGATAGTAATAGCAATGTGTAGGTGGATATATGTTGATAAATGCAACTCAACTAAGATGGAATAATCTGATATCAGACATCTCAACTTTGATAGATGAATCTCGATTGATATAGAACTATGTGATTTGGTTACTGGCTATAGATATGTCTCCAGACATAAGCTTACATGCTTTCAGATTTATCTTCATGTAGTTTGACATACGTATATCGATACATCTTCACGAAGATGGAATAATGTAGAGATCTATCAGTCTCCGTAGATTCTCATATGTAGATAGATCTTTCCCCAAGAAAGTGAATCTATCTGAATTGAACCACCGCAACGTATATGACTATATTTGGATTGAAATATCTCGATCTGTTCTAGTAAATATGGATAGTTATAGCTATGTGATGTTGGATATATGTTGAGATAAGCATGATAACGAAGCTTGAAACATCTGTATTCAAGCTTATCAACGTTGACATATGTATCTCAATTGATATAGCTCGATGTAATTTGAATTTGGTCTACAGTTATATCTCCAAACGTCAGCTTACATGTTATCAGATTTATCTTCATGTAGTTTGTTATAGGTATATAGATACGTTTGCACGTAGATGGAAATACGTAGATATATATTAGTCTACGTAGATTGCCATATGTAGATGTAATATTCAGGTAAAGAGTGAATCTAGCTGTATTGCAAATCATCGACAAAGATAGTTGTAATTGGATTGAAAAATCTCGATGTATTTCGTTTAATGTTGATAGTAATAGCTATGTGTAGGTGGATATATGTTGAGAGATGCAACTTAACTAAGATGGAATAATCTGATATCAGACATCACAACTCTGATAGATGAATCTCGATTGATATAGAACTATGTGATTTGGTTACTGGCTATAGATATGTCTCCAGACATAAGCTTACATGTTGTCAGATTTATCTTCATGTAGTTTGACATACGTATATCGATACATCTTCACGAAGATGGAATAATGTAGAGATCTATCAGTCTACGTAGATTATAATATGTAGTTAGATCTTTCCCCAAGAAAGTGAATCTATCTGAATTGAACCACCGCAACGTATATGACTATATTTGGATTGAAATATCTCGATCTGTTCTAGTAAATATGGATAGTTATAGCTATGTGATGTTGGATATATGTTGAGATAATCATGATAACGAAGCTTGAAAAATCTGTATTCAACCACATCAACGTTGATATATGTATCTCGATTGATATAGCACGATGTAATTTGGTTTCTGTCTACAGTTATGTCTCCAAACGTAAGCTTACATGTTGTCAGATTTATCTTCATGTAGTTTGTTATAGGTATAAAGATACGTTTGCACGTAGATGGAAATATGTAGATATATATTAGTCTACGTAGATTGCCATATGTAGATGTAATATTCAGGTAAAGAGTGAATCTAGCTGAATTGGAAATCATCGACAAAGATAGTTGTAATTGGATTGAAAAATCTCAATGTATTTCGTTTAATGTGGATAGTTATAGCTATGTGTAGGTGGATATATGTTGAGAGATGCAACTTAACTAAGATGGAATAATCTGATATCAGACATCACAACTTTGATAGATGAATCTCGATTGATATAGAACTATGTGATTTGGTTACTGGCTATAGATATGTCTCCAGACATAAGCTTACATGTTGTCAGATTTATCTTCATGTAGTTTGACATACGTATATCGATACATCTTCACGAAGATGGAATAATGTAGAGATCTGTCAGTCTACGTAGATTATCATATGTAGTTAGATCTTTCCCCAAGAAGGTGAATCTATCTGAATTGAACCACCGCAACGGATATGACTATATTTGGATTCAAATATCTCGATCTGTTCTAATTAAATATTCATAGTTATAGTTATGTGATGTTGGATATATGTTGAGATAAGCATGATAACGAATCTTGAAACATCTGTATTCAACCAAATCAACGTTGACATATGTATCTCAATTGATATAGCTCGATGTAATTTTATTTCGGTCTACAGTTATATCTCCAAACGTAAGCTTACATGTTGTCAGATTCATCTTCATGTAGTTTGTTAAAGGTATATAGATACGTTTGAACGTAGATGGAAAGATGTAGATATATATATTAGTCTACGTAGATTGCCATATGTAGATGTAATATTCAGGTAAAGAGTGAATCTAGCTGAATTGCAAATCATCGACAAAGATAGTTGTAATTGGATTGAAAATTCTCGATGTATTTCGTTTAATGTAGATAGTAATAGCTACGTGTAGGTGGATATATGTTGAGAGATGCAACTTAACTAAGATGGAATAATCTGATATCAGACTTCTCAACTTTGATAGATGAATCTCGATTGATATAGAACTATGTGATTTGGTTACTGGCTATAGATATGTCTCCAGACATAAGCTTACATGTTGTCAGATTTATCTTCATGTAGTTTGACATACGTATATCGATACATCTTCACGAAGATGGAATAATGTAGAGATCTATCAGTCTACGTAGATTATAATATGTAGTTAGATCTTTCCCCAAGAAAGTGAATCTATCTGAATTGAACCACCGCAACGTATAAGATAAATCTGACAACATGTAAGCTTATGTCTGGAGACATATCTGTAGCCAGTAACCAAATCACATAGTTCTATATCAATCGAGATTCATCTATCAAAGTTCAGATGTCTGATATCAGATTATTCCATCTTAGTTAAGTTGCATCTCTCAACATATATCCACCTATACATAGCTATAACTATCCACATTAAACTAAATACATCGAGATTATCTCAACATATATCCAACATCACATAGCTATAACTATCCATATTTACTAGAACAGATCGAGATATTTCAATCCAAATATAGTCATATACGTTGCGGTGGTTCAATTCAGATAGTATCACTTTCTTGGGGAAAGATCTATCTACATATGATAATCTACATAGACTGATAGATCTCTACATTATTCCATCTTCGTGAAGATGTATCGACATACGTATGTCAAACTACATGAAGTTAAATCTGACAACATTTAAGCTTACGTTTGGAGATATAACTGTAGACCTAAACCAAATTACATCGTGCTATATCAATCGAGATGCATATATCAACGTTGATGTGGTTGAATACAGATGTTTCAAGCTTCGTTATCATGCTTATCTCAACATATATCCAACATCACATAGCTATAACTATCCATATTTACTAGAACAGATCGAGATATTTCAATCCAAATATAGTCATATACGTTGCGGTGGTTCAATTCAGATAGATTCACTTTCTTGGGGATATATCTATCGACATATGACAATCTACGTAGACTGATAGATCTCTAAATTGTTCCATCTTCGTGAAGATGTATCGATATACGTATGTCAAACTACATGAAGATAAATCTCACAACATGTAAGCTTATGTCTGGAGACATATCTGTATCCAGTAACCAAATTTCATAGTTATAAATGAATAGAGATTCATCTATCAAAGTTCAGATGTCTGATATCAGATTATTCCATCTTAGTTAAGTTGCATCTCTCAACATATATCCACCTACACATTGCTATAACTATCCACATTAAACGAAATGCATCGAGATTTTTCAATCCAATTACAACTATCTTTGTCGATGATTTCCAATTCATCTAGATTCACTCTTTACCGGAATATTACGTATACATATGACAATCTACGTAGACTAATATATATCTACGTATTTCCATCTACGTGCAAACATATCTATATACCTATAACAAACTACATGAAGATAAATCTGACAACATGTAAGCTTACGTTTGGAGATATAACTGTAGACCGAAACCAAATTACATCGTGCTATATCAATCGAGATGCATATATCAACGTTGATGTGGTTGAATGCAGATGTTTCAAGCTACGTTATCATGCTTATCTCAACATATATCCAACATCACATAGCTAGAACTATCCATATTTACTAGAACAGATCGAGATATTTCAAACCAAATATAGTCATAAACGTTGCGGTGGTTCAATTCAGATAGATTCACTTTCTTGGGGATATATCTATCTACATATGACAATCTACGTAGACTGATAGATCTCTAAATTATTCCATCTTCGTGAAGATGTATCGATATACGTATGTCAAACTGCATGAAGATAAATCTGACAACATGTAAGCTTATGTCAGGAGACATATCTGTAGCCAGTAACCAAATCACATAGTTCTATATCAATCGAGATTCATCTATCAAAGTTCAGATGTCTGATATCAGATTATTCCATCTTAGTTAAGTTGCATCTCTCAACATATATCCACCTACACATAGCTATATCTATCCACATTAAACTAAATACATCGAGATTATCTCAACATATATCCAACATCACATAGCTATAACTATCCATATTTACTAGAACAGATCGAGATATTTCAATCCAAATATAGTCATATACGTTGCGGTGGTTCAATTCAGATAGTATCACTTTCTTGGGGAAAGATCTATCTACATATGATAATCTACGTAGACTGATAGATCTCTACATTATTCCATCTTCGTGAAGATGTATCGACATACGTATGTCAAACTACATGAAGATAAATCTGACAACATTTAAGCTTACGTTTGGAGATATAACTGTAGACCGAAACCAAATTACATCGTGCTATATCAATCGAGATGCATATATCAACGTTGATGTGGTTGAATACAGATGTTTCAAACTTCGTTATCATGCTTATCTCAACATATATCCAACATCACATAGCTATAACTATCCATATTTACTAGAACAGATCGAGATATTTCAATCCAAATATAGTCATATACGTTGCGGTGGTTCAATTCAGATAGATTCACTTTCTTGGGGATATATCTATCGACATATGACAATCTACGTAGACTGATATATCTCTAAATTGTTCCATCTTCGTGAAGATGTATCGATATACGTATGTCAAACTACATGAAGATAAATCTCACAACATTTAAGCTTATGTCTGGAGACATATCTGTATCCAGTAACCAAATTTCATAGTTATAAATCAATCGAGATTCATCTATCAAAGTTCAGATGTCTGATATCAGATTATTCCATCTTAGTTAAGTTGCATCTCTCAACATATATCCACCTACACATTGCTATAACTATCCACATTAAACGAAATGCATCGAGATTTTTCAATCCAATTACAACTATCTTTGTCGATGATTTCCAATTCAGCTAGATTCAATCTTTACCGGAATATTACATCTACATATGACAATCTACGTAGACTAATATATATCTACGTATTTCCATCTACGTGCAAACATATCTATATACCTATAACAAACTACATGAAGATAAATCTGACAACATGTAAGCTTACGTTAGGAGATATAACTGTAGACCGAAACCAAATTACATCGTGCTATATCAATCGAGATGCATATATCAACGTTGATGTGGTTGAATGCAGATGTTTCAAGCTACGTTATCATGCTTATCTCAACATATATCCAACATCACATAGCTAGAACTATCCATATTTACTAGAACAGATCGAGATATTTCAAACCAAATATAGTCATAAACGTTGCGGTGGTTCAATTCAGATAGATTCACTTTCTTGGGGATATATCTATCTACATATGACAATCTACGTAGACTGATAGATCTCTAAATTATTCCATCTTCGTGAAGATGTGTCGATATACGTATGTCAAACTACATGAAGATAAATCTGACAACATGTAAGCTTATGTCAGGAGACATATCTGTAGCCAGTAACCAAATCACATAGTTCTATATCAATCGAGATTCATCTATCAAAGTTGAGATGTCTGATATCAGATTATTCCATCTTAGTTAAGTTGCATCTCTCAAGATATATCCACCTACACATAGCTATAACTATCCACATTAAACAAAATACATCGAGATTTTTCAATCCAATTACAACTATCTTTGTCGATGATTTCCAATTCAGCTAGATTCACTCTTTACCTGAATATTACATCTACATATGACAATCTACGTAGACTAATATATATCTACGTATTTCCATCTACGTGCAAACGTATCTATATACCTATAACAAACTACATGAAGATAAATCTGACAACATCTAAGCTTACGTTTGGAGATATAACTGTAGACCGAAACCAAATTACATCGTGCTATATCAATCGAGATACATATATCAACGTTGATGTGGTTGAATACAGATGTTTCAAGCTTCGTTATCATGCTTATCTCAACATATATCCAACATCACATAGCTATAACTACCCATATTTACTAGAACAGATCGAGATATTTCAATCCAAATATAGTCATATACGTTGCGGTGGTTCAATTCAGATAGTATCACTTTCTTGGGGAAAGATCTATCTACATATGATAATCTACGTAGACTGATAGATCTCTACATTATTCCATCTTCGTGAAGATGTATCGACATACGTATGTCAAACTACATGAAGATAAATCTGACAACATGTAAGCTTATGTCTGGAGACATATCTATAGCCAGTAACCAAATCACATAGTTCTATATCAATCGAGATTCATCTATCAAAGTTGAGATGTCTGATATCAGATTATTCCATCTTAGTTAAGTTGCATCTCTCAACATATATCCACCTACACATAGCTATAACTATCCACATTAAACGAAATACATCGAGATTTTTCAATCCAATTACAACTATCTTTGTCGATGATTTCCAGTTCAGCTAGATTTACTCTCTACCGGAATATTACATCTACATATGGCAATCTACGTAGACTAATATATATCTACGTATTTCCATCTACGTGCAAGCGTATCTTTATACCTATAACAAACTACATGAAGATAAATATGACAACATGTAAGCTTACGTTTGGAGATATAACTGTAGATCGAAACCAAATTACATCGTGCTATATCAATCGAGATGCATATATCAACGTTGATGTGGTTGAATACAGATGTTTCAAGCTTCGTTATCATGCTGATCTCAACATATATCCAACATCACATAGCTATAACTATCCATATTTACTAGAACAGATCGAGATATTTCAAACCAAATATAGTTATATACGTTGCGGTGGTTCAATTCAGATAGATTCACTTTCTTGGGGATATATCTATCGACATATGACAATCTACGTAGACTGATAGATCTGTACATTATTCCATCTTCGTGAAGATGTATCGATATACGTATGTCAAACTACATGAAGATAAATCTGACAACACGGAAGCTTATGTCTGGAGACATATCTATAGCCAGTAACCAAATCACATAGTTCTATATCAATAGAGATTCATCTATCAAAGTTGAGATGTCTGATATCAGATTATTCCATCTTAGTTAAGTTGCATCTCTCAACATATATCCACCTACACATTGCTATAGCTATCCACATTAAACGAAATACATCGAGATTTTTCAATCCAATTACAACTATCTTTGTCGATGATTTCCAATTCAGCTAGATTCACTCTTTACCGGAATATTACATCTACATATGGCAATCTACGTAGACTAATATATATCTACGTATTTCCATCTACGTGTAAACGTATCAATATACCTATAACAAACTACATGAAGATAAATCTGACAACATGTAAGCTTACGTTTGGAGATATAACTGTAGACCGAAACCAATTTACATCGTGCTATATCAATCGAGATACATATATCAACGTTGATGTGGTTGAATACAGATGTTTCAAACTTCGTTATCATGCTTATCTCAACATATATCCAAAATCACATAGCTATAACTATCCATATTTACTAGAACAGATCGAGATATTTCAATCCAAATATAGTCATATACGTTGCGATGGTTCAATTCAGATAGATTCACTTTCTTGAGGAAAGATCTATCTACATATGATAATCTACGTAGACTGATAGATCTCTACATTATTCCATCTTCGTGAAGATGTATTGATATACGTATGTCAAACTACATGAAGATAAATCTGACAAGATGTAAGCTTATGTCTGGAGACATATCTATAGCCAGTAACCAAATCACATAGTTCTATATCAATAGAGATTCATCTATCAAAGTTGAGATGTCTGATATCAGATTGTTCCATCTTAGTTAAGTTGCATCACTCAACATATATCCACCTACACATAGCTATAGCTATCCACATTAAACGAAATACATCGAGATTTTTCAATCAAATTACAACTATCTTTGTTGATGATTTCCAATTCAGCTAGATTCACTCTTTACCTGAATATTACATCTACATATTTCAATCTACGTAGACTAAAATATATCTACGTATTTCCATCTACGTGCAAACGTATCTATAAACCTATTACAAACTACATGAAGATAAATCTGACAACATGTAAGCTTACGTTTGGAGATGTAACTGTAGACCGAAACCAAATTACATCGTGCTATATCAATCGAGATACATATATCAACGTTGATGTGGTTGAATACAGATGTTTCAAGCATCGTGATCATTCTTAGCTCAACATATATCAATCTACAATGACCTATAGCTATCCGTATTTACTAGAACAGATCGAGATATTTCAATCCAATTACAACTATCTTTGTCGATGATTTCCAAT